>OU964961.1:15396646-15464146 GCA_918808275.2 Dolichovespula sylvestris
TGTTCTTTATTGTGGTTATCGAGAGTTACAGAGAAATAGAGAGAGAGAGAGAGAGAGAGAGAGAGAGAGAGAGAGAGAGAGAGACAGGGAAGAGATTGTGGCCGTAATAGAGGGGGGAGAGGACACGAGAGGAGAAGAGAGATAGAGAGCGAGTTGGTAGGGGAATTGTTACCCGAAGTTTAAACTTGGTTGTCGACTGCCGTTAACAAGGTTTGCTATGGGGCTGGTTCAGTAGTGTCTAGGTCTCGGGTTGTGCCACATCTCGTACTCATGTTCGTTGTCTCCGTTCCGCTATTTCATGCATCGGATATCATATTTTTGCCTTTATCCTCGTCATCGTGTATTCATTATTATTCCTGTTTTCTTATCGCAAAGGATTTTGGTCGGTGATCGTCGTTCCCGATGGCCGACGTGTCTGTTCATAAGGAACTCTTACACGTTGTACGAGTTGTACGGATTGGAATGATATTTGGAATTCTTCGAGTGCTCGCAATGAAGAAGTGAGATGTTATTTTTCAAATGGAACGGTGAAAATTCACGAGTTGTTTTAAAGAGGACTTTTGCGAGATTCTTTTAGTATTTCATCTTTCAATATGTAAGTAATCATTTGCATTGCAATTGATAAATGATTTTCGGCGAAGAGTTTCGTATTAACTGATTTTTACGATATTCTAATTTTATGTATAATAAATTTCATTAATTCAATCAAGAAATGTTAATTGCACATTTAAGTGAGATTTATTACTATTGAAGATTTATTTATTGATTCGAGATCAGCAAATGCTATCGTGTTATCAAGTAGTTCTGCTTTTAGGAATAGTTGTAGTCGAAGAAGGAGTTTAGGGTTACGGTAGGGAAGAGAAACTGAATTTGCGCGATGAAGCGACCATTGGGAGGGAGGGGGTTGAAATCTCCCTTGAATCGTGCGTTCGTTGATTATATCGATTCGAGGCCTATCTAGCGGAATTACATCGAGAGCGGTCCTAACCTCGGCCAACCTTAAAACTACGGGCTAAGGTCCCTGACGGTTCGTGAACTCTTGTGCTTTTGAAAGTATTATTAAAATTAATTGCAATTTATTTTAATTATTTGCATTTTACTTTAAAAAATTTTAAGACATGTCGCTATAATCATATAAAATTTATTTATTTTTGTATCGAATGTGTATTTGTGTGATTAATTTTATTCATTTCAATATACATCATACATTTTTGATTAATCTTTCGTTCGTCATCATGACTAGAATAACTAATTTCAAACAATTCGTCATGACGTAGTCGTATGATTTATCATCGATATACAGGTTATACAGAAGTGTACTGAGTTAAACTTCACGACTTTATAACATCGCACGTGAAAGAGAAAAAAAGAAATAATGAACTTCTCGCGTCTGCAGCTCCCTTAATTTCATTTCTTAACTCGTAACACAGTGTAAAGGCGACCAAACGAATGATCGATAACACAAATTATTAATGGACATAATACGAGAGTTTCACGAATATCAGAACGTAGAATTATTTAAAAGAATTTGTTAATTTTAATATCGAGTAGGTAATAATTATTATTCGCATTATCAGTGGAAAAGTTTATCAATTTCTCTTTTCCTCTTTGCTTTCTCCTATATTCTAGGAAAGAGGGAGATTTTCTTTGACGTTGACATGATTCGAAGATGATCCTCGTTCTTTTTTTGGCATCCTAGAGCTCGCTCGAGAAATTAAAGCGTCGTTGATTAACCAAGCGCTAGTTCTCCTTGGCAATATAACGGCGAGTCGGTTGCTCGTGCAATAGCGTGATTCAATTTGTTGAAGAATGTGCTATCGCTGGTGGTAACTGGTAGACACTGTAAGTAGAGGAGAGGAGATGGAGTGAGAGGGAAAGGGGAGAGAGGGAGATTGTGGGAGGAGAGGTAAGGCAATTAATGCAATGCGGAGGCATGCACGTCGGAAGACAACGGCGAAGGTTCGCTTCATTAGGAACTCCTAAGGAAGATCTGGTGGAAGGGTTGATTTTTACCTCTTCTCCGCCACCTTGAAAACCCTCCCACCCTGCCACCTCATTGGTTTCCAATTATCGAAATGCCGTCGCCTTTAGGCATTTGCTCGTCGTCCTCGTCCCTTCGTCGAACGTCTACCGTCCCCTGCATTAGTATTTTCTACCGAAATGTCTTTTGATTTATCGTAGAAATGTGCGATCCGCTCGACCTTACAATTAGTTCCTTCTCTACGTTCGATTGGTGTACCAAACTTCGGTCAGATATTTTCGATCATCAGGTGATCGACGTTGCCTCGAGAATTGTACAGACATCTTAGTTGTGATCTTACGTTTAAAGTTTTAGACAGGAACAATGAAACAGAGAGAAAGAAAGAGGGAGATATTGATTTTTCCCAGTAGCACTTTATATATCCCGTAAAAGTCACGGTTCGTTAACATCTCCGGCTGGTATCAAAGTTTATATATGTATATATCCAGGAATAGATATATTCGGTTTACTAAATCCGTAATATGAGAACATCCAAGACGGCTTACAGAGGCTAAGTGCTCATCGAACATGCACGGTCACTCATTTCGAATTTGGAAAAATTCAAGCGGCAGGAAAAGGGAGGTTCCTCGGCGGAAAGTAGAGCCGCAGAGATACTGGAAATAAAAGGCGAGAAATCGTAGTCAAGGACGATGATTCCGGGTGGGAACCAGTAGAAAAGCTGGAATCCCCACGTAGTGCTTCCATGTACCTGCTTTCCGGTGCACCGAAAAAGAGGCGGGCGTTCTTACGCGGACAGCCTCTCTCCGTGAAGAGAAAGCGGACCTAGGAGCTTCTCTCTGGTCGCGAGGTGTGGTGCAAACGAGAAGAAGTGTAGTAGAGAAGGAAGCGAAAGGAAGAGTAGGAGGAGAGAATGAGAAAGGAGGTGGAAGAGGTGAGGTGCTGTAGGAAGAGACGCGTAGGAGGAAGAGGAGGAAAAGGAGTAAGAGGTGGTGGAGGAGGAGGAAGAGGACCGCGGATGTGAAGGAGGAAGTGGAGGAGAGGAATGGCCAGGGTACTCAGACGGGGGTGGTCCAATCAGAGTAGAGTACGGGTGGGGCAGAATACCTCCGCCCTCTCTTCCTCTCTTGGCTCTCCTTGCGTTTCGTCCCTCTCTGGTTCACCACCGCCACCGTCGGCACCACCGCCGCCAACCACCACCATCGCTAGCATCACCGCCACCACCCTTCTCTCCTCCTGTCCCCCACTCCCCATCTCTGGTTCTTCTCTGTACTAGCCTGGCCTCCTCCGGAGCCCCCGCAGCTCCTGCCGGCTACCCAAGACAAGTGCCCGCGAGAGATTCTCACGGCATGAGCGGGGATCGTTACGTTAGACCGACGAAGCCGAGGACGATATTATCCACGGCCGACAATTTTCACGGGGACGATTTTCGCGTGTACCCAACATCTTTCTCACGGCGAACGCGCGACGTCCAACGGTATCGTTCTTGATTCTTCTTATATCGTTAACTCGGATGCGATACCACTTCGATCGATGTGATTCGAGCTCCGAGCATTTCCCACGGTTCAACGAGAAGTAAGCTCTTCTTCATTCGCCTCGAAAAAAGAAACAGAGTAAAAGTGAATGGAAAGTAAGTAAGATCACACTTTTTATGATAGCTGCGATTATTATTGTTTACTTTTTTATACCAAGTTCTCCGTACGACGCCATATTTTACGTTCGCCATGTCTCCCGTCGCCGTAGCATCGACTTGCATCGTAAAATCTCTTTCACGACTCGTAAGACTTAGGAAGAACACTTCTTGCCATTGATAGAATATAAATCGCGTGGATGTCTTCTTTCGAGGAAAGACGGAACGGTGTCGAGTATACGCTCGGATGGTCACGCGCACGTTAGTCGGATAGATAGGAATCGAAGACGCCGATAGATAGATAGGAGGAAAGATGAAAGAGCAAAAGCTACGTGTACTTGGATTACTCGACCAACATGCGGATGATTTGATCTTTTCTAGACCATTGCATTTGATTTACCTCGGTGAAATATCATAGTACATACTTCAGAGATTCGTGGCATATGTGTATAGGTCTCTAGGAAATGCAATGAATCTGTTGTCTATTAATTCTTTTAAATCATCGATGTAATATAATTAGGATAATTAGTCTTTTTATCCCTTACTTCGTTAATTATCCTTACTTTTCTTATTATAATACATTATTATTACATTATCTGTTTAAATTATACTTCGAAGTTTTGTATTAATTTATAACTCTTATATTTTGTAATCTCGTATCGGCGTTCTTGTTTCTTCCGTATAATTTAAAAAATTTAAGAAGTCATATTCTATTATAATCCATTTTCATCGCATCCAGTATCTATACTCGATGCGTCTAGTCGTAAATACTACCATTTGACACGACGATATATCCCTTCGGATCTCTATAAATGTTCTTTCTATCCTTTATTGGTGGAATATTCTTGCTACGGATGATTACGCGTCACGTAGGAGGATAAAATGGATAGGACGTGAAAGTAGGGCGATGAGATTATCTCGCTCAATAAAGCGAATGGTTCCGAATGACTGCAATTATTTCGTCGCGCGTGTTTCTAGTGCTGATTGGGTGAAACTGTTAAAATAGAGATTTTTTCGAAGACGTTCTTATCTTGTATGAAATTTTATTACGATTTTACTCTTAATATCGATGTATCATTTATGTATATGGCACGATTTTTTAATAATATTTATTGCGTGTGTACGAATTATTATTATTATTATTATTATTATTATTATTATTATTATTATTATTATTATTAGTATTATTATTATTATTATTATTGTTATTGTTATTATTATTATTATTGTTATTATTATTATTGTTATTATTATTATTGTTATTATTATTATTATTATTATTATTATTATTATTATTAATATTATTATTATTATTATTGTTATTATTATTATTATTATTATTATTGTTATTATTATTATTATTGTTATTATTATTATTATTATTATTATTATTATTATTATTATTATTATAATTATTATTATAATTATTATTATTATTATAATTATTATTGTTGTTGTTGTTGTTGTTATTGTTATTGTTATTGTTGTTCTTGTTGTTGTTTTTGTTGTTGTTGTTATTATTATTATTTTAAATGAAATTTTATTTAACGAAGTTTTCGACATAATAATATAAATTGAAAAGATTTAGAAAAACAAATGCATTGTGTATCGTGTGTACTCGCACACTTATATTTAAGAGGTAGAACGTAACTTTTCTGCCAACATGGCCGACGTGGCGTTGAGCTTTTCTACTTGCTGTCCTTTCTCTCTCTCCTCTGTCTCTCTCTCTCTCTCTCTCTTTCTCTTCCCTTCCCTCCTCTTTCCCTCTTATTCTTTTCCCTTTTTTCATTACAACGGCTTCTCTTTCAACATTAGCTATGTGGAACCGTACATTGTGGTGTTTAATATAAACTTTTTACTCAACACAGAATGCAACCTAGTCGTACGTAATTGTCGAACAATGTTAATTAACATTCGCATTACTTTAATATTTATAAAGAGTGTGATTTAGTAATCGTTTACTTAGAATTTTATATTTGAAATAGGAATTTCATTATTAACTACATCCAAGGAATATAAACGGATATGCAAGAAAATTAGCGTGCAGAGTAAAAATGTCGATTTAGAAAGCCGCCAGCTGGGAATGAGTAGTAGTGAATTAACGACTTGCCGATTGGCGGATCGCGTCAAGGTAGTCAAGCCATTTAAGCGCAAAGTCACGCGAAACTGCGACCGTGAAACACGCGGGCATGTCGGAGAAGCTTTTCCATGAGCTTACGCTTCTATACCGGGTATTTGGTTAATCACTAACGTCAAAGTGTAGGATTAATGCGTTCGGTTTAAGCGAGAGAAGGTAAGCGAGAGAACTGTCATTTAAGTTACTTGGATGGACTAGGATGATCGCAAACGTTGACTGATTCGAAAACTTAGGCAAACAATTTTTTTTTTTAAATTTTAACTGTTATCTTTATTATTATTCTACTTATGATACTTATAATATAGGGTAAATATATTATTTGTCGCTTTAGAAATGCGATGAAAAAAAGAATTTGGATGTAGAATGTTAAAGAGAACGGGAGGGAAAGAAAGAGAAGGAAGGAATCGATTGTAGAGAACGGAGTGAGAAAGGAAGAACGAGTGGAACCAACGGAAACTTTTCCCGTACAAAGTGCCACGAATACTGGCTGGGGGTTATGAAATTCTGATGGCTCATAAAATGTAAGAAAATTTACAGACTTTCGTCCTTCCTCTTCTCCTTTCTCCTGCACTCGTTTCTTCTTCATCCTCTTTTCGTTCCTCGACGTAGTCCTGTTGGTAGTGTCTCAGCCGTCATCGTCTACGTAGGATAAGTGAAAGGACCGACGGTAGTTGCAGAGCCTGGATTAAGGGCTGGTGACATAAAGTTTGAACTGGTGGTAATCGATTCTCCTCGGAAAAGAGACGTTTCTCATGTGTTTTTTTTTCTTTTGTTCACTTCAGTCTTCTTCCAATGTCATTCTTATCTTCTATTAAAAGAATATCGTTTCACTTTTGGAGAAAGGTGAAAACATATAATATTAATTTCGATGATTGCGATAATTCGTTTAAGGAGACAAGCAATTTTTCTTCGTTCGAATTTTTCTTTTTTAGTTTATTTGTTAATTCAAAGCCCTAGAAAATTAGGTATATACGAAGTGGTAGAGAATTTCAAGATCGTCTTCCTTGGCCGACACTCGCCAATCTCATGCGTATAATTATGTATAACGTCGACGACAGCGACGATGGCAAGGTGAGGTCTGAGATAGTAGTTATGTTGGTGTTAGTGTTAGCGACGATGGTGGTGATGGTGGTGCTGGCTCGCCGCTCAAAATACGTCTAAATATTAATGAGCTGTCCTTGCCTACGGCGAAGTACCTTCGCTCGAACATTCACGCTTTCCTCGGGAAAGATGCACGAATGTTTGTCCCTGCTGAAATACGTGCGAACGAGGGAGAAATAGATAGAAAATTCTAATATGAGAGGTAAGTCATTTTGGAAATACCTGCCGAAAAGGACGGACGAACTAACGAACGATTTCTTTGTTACATTTTTACGTAGCGGAGGTATCATTGTCGTTTCGTGCTTCACAGCTCGTGTAACTGCAATTGCCCCTGATAATTGCGTCGACGTCTCATTTCTCTATCCTATTTGCCTTTATTCCAAAGAAGAAGTATATATATATCTCTCTCTCTCTTCTCTCTCTCTCTCTCTCTCTCTCTCTCTCTCTCTCTCTCTTTCTCTTCCATTTTCTCTCCGTATTTCAAGTCTCTTTACGAGATTAGCACTTGTCCTGACAGCACTAATTCGTTTCTATTTCTCCTCGTCTGTCTTCCTCTCCCTATCTCTCTCCATGTCTGGTTCCTTCCTTCGCTATCCAGCAGCAGCGGATGGCTGAAATAAAGAGGTCCACGGGACGATAAAGAGAAGCACCGAGAATAGGAAGAAGAGAAGGACGGGAAAAGGGTTGACAGGAAGAAGTTACCTGATAGTTAATACAAAGACTGTCATGTAAGATGTGCCGTCAAGCAGGAGCTTTCGTCTTCGCCCTCCTCTTCCTTCTCGTCCTTTATTTCACCCATCTCTCTCTCTCTCTCTCTCTCTCTCTATCTCTCTCTCTCTCCTTCTCCTCTATTTTCTAGCTACCGCTACTCTTCTTCTGTGCTGGCAGATCCTTTGGGACAGTTAATTGTGAGCGACAGTCACAACGGGGGGTAAAATCAACCTCGCATTCGAAAGGCTTCTCAAAACCTTTAGCCACGTCGTTTCCTTCTCTTTTAGGCTTCAACGTGCAGAGATTTTAATTACACGTGATCGGGTTAGATATCAACAGTGCCGATATCGACGTCTCTAGTGTATTCTCGCGTCGTTATCTCTTCGTTCTGGAATAAAGAGTTGATTCGAAAAGGGTGGTACCTACTCGAGGGACGTGCATTCGTGTTCACTCATCCACTCTCCTCATCACTTTCTTCTTCTTCTCCAGCCGTCGGAGCAAAGAAGATGTAACCAAGCAGGAAGTTTACCTTTCGCCCAGCTAGCAGCGAACGTCTCTCGAGGAGGAGCATGAGTCGGTAACTGTATTTACCATCTCTCGTAGGTACTTAATTTTGCTTTCGGAATTAAGTCAGGGGATGCAGGGTGGAATCGGTGGATGGTTAGGGTGACGAGGAAATAGCGTAGGTGTTGGCGAAAGGTATGAGTTGGTGAGTCGGTGATCGGAATGCTATGGTGTTAGTGGCACACTGAAATACCGGCGATATGCTCTCTCGTTCGAGGAAGCGGAGGAAACTTTGCTCGAGTATTTTCCCGGGACTGTCTCTCACAATTAGAATACTCCTGGGAGCGAGAGCCGGGGCCTCCTTTGCTGTCCTCATCTCTGGTGCTCGCTATTAGTAGACGCAAAGTAGTAATGTGCAGATAGGGCCTATTACGGGCCAAGAGTCGGCCGCGATTTTCTGAAAAAAAGCGAAAGCTAAGAACAGATAGAGATAGAGAGAGAGAGAGAGAGAAAGAGAGAGAGAGAGAGAGAGAGAGAGAGAGAGAGAGAGAGAGAGAGAGAGAGAGGGAGGGAGGGAGAAGAAACAGGGTTGAGAACGAAGATGTGGATGGAGTTATCGTATCTTGGAACATACCCCCCCCGTTTACGAAGTATCCAACTTAAGACCGCGGGAGTCGATAAATCCAAAGGATTCCTTAAGATCTCGAGGAATAATATTCTTTGGTCACGAGTTAATACAAAAACTTTTCGAGAGATTTCTCTGAAAAAGGGCAATCCCTTTTCACGTTGGACCATTCTACTTATTGTATTTTATTCACTTTTTCTTATTGTCTTTTTGATAGATATTTATCTTTTGAAATACAAGCTCCCACGGAGCAACGATCCTATTTTCGGATTTCCCCCTTGAGAGAAGGAACTGCATCGTGAAGGAATCGCGTGACGTGAAATTCGATGGTTCCTTCGGACGGACGGCTCTCTTGGAATAGTTGGTTATCGGCCGAGTGCCGAGCCGCTTCGGTGTGTGTCTTTAGAAAAGCATTAGTGTCCGGAATTAATTGATCGCGGAAGGGAAGTGGATATCTGTGAGCCTATATGCTTCTATCTCCCTCTCTTTCTCACTCTTGTGTGCACTCGCGTTCTCTGTCTCTTTCTCTTTGCCTTTCTCCACTGTTTGCCGCTCGGGACGGCTGCGAGTGCGGGGTAATATCGGTACTAGTCTGTGCCAGTCGATGAGCCACTCGCCGCCCTTCTCCCCGCTCTTCGAGCTCCACTTGCATTGCTTCCTACACGGGATCGTGCTAAGCGTAACGATATAATCCGATACCGCGTTTCGCGTGGCATTCCACGCGCGCCCTCTCTCTCTCTCTCTCTCTCTCTCTCCCTTCCCTATTTTTTTTATTTTTATTAAAGTACTCGTCTCCCATACGTTTTACATAGAGAGAATTTTTTCGATAAAATGAACCAGCATAGTAGGTACGTTTTAAAGGGGAAATATCCATTGCAAAACTTTTGGCAATTTCTTCGACATTGTCTTTCTCGAGAACGCAGGCATCCTTCCGAATTCTCGAGAATTGCCAGGGCCAAAGAGAGGAAGGCAACGGTTAGAAGCGTTTGTTTGAGGAGGTCGAGGGCCGAGGGTTATTAAGCTCGGGCCACAGACCACATCAGAGCAGAGCAGAAAAGCCCCTTGGCATATTCACCTAACCTATAACCCTTCTTCTCTTCTCTCGTAACGATCCCTCTCTTGCATATCTATCATAATTCACCATGCTTCGAAGCTATGATGAGCTCCACTTCGGGGATCTATCGATTTTCTCGACAATTCTTCCGATTTAATTGGGACAATGAAAAAATCCGAAAATAAACTAGTAACCTAAACCAATTGAGTTTGATTATATATTCGATGAAAAAGGAAACTCGAAAGGAAACACTCTCGTCGATATAAGCGGTTGGCCTGTTCGAGTAGAGTAGACTTGATATTCTGCAAATATGTTTCTAAGGCATGCGAGCGCAATCACGAGGCCCTGCGTGGTCGTGATGGAGATAGTGATGGTAGTGGTTGAAGGATGAATGACGCTGGTAGGCGCATAAGCAACGCCACTTACACTCGTTTGACGTAATGGATACGCAAGTTTAACGTCATCTTATGTTGCTGTCTATCTTTCTCCCACACACTATTACCATCTCTCTCTCTCTCTCTTTCTCTCTCTGTATCATTTCTCTCATCTCGTTTTCGCAAGAGCATCAGTAGATATCTTTATGTACGGTGCTCGGTTTCTCTATCCTCGCGAATCTGCCTTTAGGCGCGTTTCGCGCACCAAGAGTGCCAAGATCCGACGTGATAAGTGGTTAAACAGCAGTAAGTAAATGGAGTAACGTGTTTTCGTGAAATTTGAGAAGTAGGAGCGAATCTCTCGCGGTCTAATGCATGATTTTCTACGTCTTTCTAGCTTTCTCGATCGTTCCTCGACGAATATCGACGGTAGAAAAGTTGCTAATCGATTAGCGCGACTATTTTCAGCTCTGCGTTTTATTCGGTGGATTTAAATTGTTCGCAATGAAGAAAGAGAAGGAACGAGGCATGCTATCGAGAAGGAGTTTCTATTGCTCCGTAAAAGAATAATAGCGACGATACTTGTAAAGGTGGAATTATCAGCGTTGGTTCGATATGGAGCACAATGGAACGACAAAACTTATTTTTTACGACGATAGATATGCGAAGGGTATAGAGACATTATAGTATCTAGTTCTTTTGCACCGTGGAAAAATTCGAGCATCAACTTTTCAAAGTTTATACGACAATATCATGAACATCGAAACAACAAATAATTTAGATAGAATTTATTATCTAATGAAATAAAGTAATCCTATTTTTTTGGCCGATAAGATACGAATCGTATATACTTATTGAACGAGAAAGTATTTTCGTGTCAATGTAAAAGTGTCTTCGCTACGTACTACTGTACAATTCGAACGATATTGTTAACAACTCGGACTGCTTTAAATTATGCCCGCCAGGGAATTACAGGAAGACACATGACATTCGTGTATGGCGATAATTAATTTTCGCAATTATGTCCGCCTTCGCCGTACACCTTTCTCCTTCTATCACTTAGCTATGCTCGTTTCACCTTCTCCTTTCTCTCTCTCTTCCCTCACCCATGCCGTTCCACCTTCCTCTCTTTCTCTCTTCTCTCCCGTTCTCCCTCTTTTCGTTTCCACCCATTACCATACTTGAAGACATTATAAATCGTATGTTCAATGTCTTAAGACTAATTACAATACTTTCCTTCTGATTTCAGGTAAATTCCACGTCGTCTAGAAAAATTCGTGTTGCAAAATAGAAAGACTCTATTTCGATTGAAACATCTTTTATCATCAGGCGGTAAGTGAACGAATGAATAACGCACAAAAAATTAATAAAAGAAACATTATCGAGTGGACCAATAGTATTCGATTTACATGGACTTGTCGAGAAAGAAAAGAACGCTAATGCTAGGCGGAAAACGCAAAAGGGGGTCGAAATTGGCTCAGTTATGTTGGCTCGCAAGAATCGGTGGCGAGAGAAGAGGGACGGGACAAGGGGCTTAGTCTTGGGAGTAAATTAGTAATTAGAAATCTGATATAGGTAAGGTAAGTCGGTGTTGTTTCGGCATTGCGTGGCTCTCTCTGCGTCGCGTGGACTTTTGCGACAGGCTGTGCCTCGCGTGACCCGACGCCCCCGTTGTATGTGGGGGCGGCTGGTGGTTGAGGGCTGCCGCTCGAAGGGTGCTGGCCCGTGCTGCGAGAAAGAGGAAAGGGCCAGGGCGTCCTGGAAAACGTAAGGGATGACAATTATGCCCTACAGGTAATTACCAGGTTGCGGCTAAACGGAGCGGGCGCACCGGGTCACCCTTCCATCGCGGCACTGAAACGTGAGCTTTCACCAGAAAATCATGGCCTTAAAAAGCGTCACGCTCTTTCTCTTTCTCCTTTCTTTCTTTCTATTCGTTCGAGCCCTCTAATTTATCGCGGTTTCAACTGTTTTCTTTCTTACTTTTCTCTTTTTTATAAAGGTTCGATCGTAATAATAATGTATCGATTGTTTTTAATGTAGGTGTCTCTTTTTTTCCTCATATACAAGATAAATTATATATATATATATATATTTCCATTTCCACTATAATATACTTGTGTAATTGCACATCACGACTTATTTCTTCTTTTCTTTCTCTCTCTCTCTCTCTCTCTCTCTCTCTCTCTCTCTCTCTCTCTCTTTTCTCTTTTTCTTTCATCTGTTTTATGGCTATTTTATAAACGCTGTAAACTACCTATCCCGATGGTGGCACATACTACCGCAGTTACAAACTTTTGCTTTAAGGTAACCTGCCACCTCTATAGTAGTTTATATTTACTTTCGGTTTTATATTCGCTGTACGCATATACCGTCATGATTTATACACGCATTAGGAACTTAGAGTCGTATAGAGTCACTTAGAGGAAATATCAATAAGCAAGCGCAGGTCAAGGAAGTCACGTTAGTTAAGTTATCGTTCATTCACCGTAATATTTTACCGAGTGAAACCGTTGCTCGGAATAATGATTCGAACACAAAATGTATTCTTTCCAATCAGGATAAAAGATAAACTATCGATCTTTGTAAAATCTTTGAATCGTTCTCTCGTTTAACAATCGTAGAAGCAGCGAGAAGAGCGCAGCATGAAAATTGTCGTCTTTCGTTGCTCCTAAGGGGGGAACAACGATCGTTCGCGAAATTAGCCCCAAATGTGTGTTATTTCGCCAGATACATCGAAACGCGTACCTTTCTCACCGTATACGTTTGGCATGCATTATGAACGGCAACCCTGTTGAGGCGGGCGCCGCCTGACGCTCATTTCGCACGCGCCTTTTCCCACGTGCTTG
The DNA here is from genome assembly GCA_918808275.2 of Dolichovespula sylvestris. Classification (NCBI taxonomy): domain Eukaryota; kingdom Metazoa; phylum Arthropoda; class Insecta; order Hymenoptera; family Vespidae; genus Dolichovespula; species Dolichovespula sylvestris. The sequence continues at coordinate 15,409,610 of OU964961.1, forward strand.
TAAGCCACGTAGTTTACTTGGATATCTACGTATAGTTCGCGTCTGAATACATATAAAAGACTACCGTTGAAGAATATCGTCATAGGATCGCTCCTCTCTTTCACCTTTAGCACATCGACGTATCCCTTCCTCTTTTTCCACCACCATCCTACCACCACCACCACCATCACCACCACCTCTCGTCGTGTCGCGGGGCCACGTGTCCTCCAAGGGTGAGTATACGTAAGTAAGTCGTTGTTTACAATCAGTGCGTTTTAAACCTTGGCACGCTTTAGTTCGACTTATAGAAACGTTTGTCAGTAACGTTACCTATCGCGAGGATCGATTCGTCCGAACAACAATTCTCGAGGATTATCATTCTTACAGACAAACCAGTGCAATTCATAGATTCACGTAAGTAGGGACAGAGTTTTTTTTTTGTTTTTAAGCATGCTAGCTAGCTAGCTACCTTCTCGAGCTGTATGCATAGACACAGTTTCGTTTCGTGCGACTGTGTTACCGATCGAAATCACTTCAAGGGAAGCTTAAAAATCGAGGAAAAGAACGGTGAGAGCGGTTAGCGCGATGTCGTGTCACTTGAGTGTCGGTCGCATGCCGAACGGAGAATTATGCTCGAGTGGATGGAGTTCGAGTGCCGAACACGTATATAGTTACTATAGGAGGAGTGACGTTCGCATGACGGATGTCGATTCGATAGCTCGATTTCGCTGCTCGGTAATTTCGACGCTTTCACGGAAGTCACGGAGAAATTTTACACCGATCGATGCGCGTTAGCCTTTCCATAGAGAAATAGAAAACTTGCGAAATTTTTCTTTATATTTTTTCTTTTGTTTTTTATTTCGGAATGTCTTATCAATACATAAGAAAATATTTGAGTTTTGTAAAGGATATATAGTCAGGCGTTTCTCTTTGCGTGATTGTGAGAGGAAGAGGAGGAGGGCTTGGGCTCCGTTTCTAAGAGAGGAATCGCGAGCTTGCACGGTCATTATAAAGCCATTAATCATACAAATAGGCCGAAGAGAAGGGAGAGTCGAAGGAGGCACGGACGAGCGTCATGTAGCTACAGGTCGACGCAGGACGGTCAAGTCGAGTGAATTATCGATAAGATAGACCAGTCGAGTCTTTCCCTTTGGGTTTCCTGCAGCCAGACCGGCGATACACTTCGTGTCTATCAATTATTCGATCTGCGTGTGCACCCTTGATCGTCCCTCTAAAACATACCTTCCACCGTCGACTACTCGTGTTCTCGTATTTTTTCGAAATGAGCCATGAACATCGAGTCTGCCATTAATTGGAAAATGTTTTCGTTCGATTCACCTATTCCTATTTATTTTTTCATACTAAAAATATGGCAGGAACAATTTTTAAAAGCATATTTAAAGGAAAATAATAAGACTGATTTATTTCTTCACTCCTTCTCACGGACTTGATTTTCTTTATCCCAAATCTGTCGATGGGAAGGGATATTCCTTGAAAAACAAAAGAATAGTTATAGCGATCATTTTGACAGACGCGTCCAAGAATATCAGCGACTCTCATTGGGTTAATACATTGTGCCGCCACGTTATTCAAATTTCTCCTATTTCGACCAGCCTTAATTGTCCGTCCTTGGACATTGCTTATGACGATTTGATAATAAACTCGATAATAAATACATGAACATTTGAATCGAACATATTAAAAAAAAAAAAAAAAAAAACATTAAAAAGAAGAAAAAAAGAACAAACGAACAAATTGTATTATATTGTATTAGATAATTTTAATATTCGGCCCACTAAAAAGACAACAAAACATGGATTATACATCATGCTATAGGTGTATATTCGCAAGTTTCCACGCGCCTTAGTACCATTTCTATGAAATTTGATGATCACTAATATCTGAAATAAGATATTGTTTCTCAGAGGACCTTCGTGACTTCGTACGGTCCCTTAAATTTTGGGAATCAACTTCGGCTATAAACCTGAGGTCGTATAAAAATTCCACAACATAACATAATTATATCATTTTTTATTCTCCACCACCTTTTCTTTTATTATTGATATAATTTTTTGTCAACACCTTATGATTGTTTAATTTGGGCTTTTGCAAAGTTGCGCGAATATGGATTAAATCTTTCTCTTTAATATTTACATTTTCATTTAGGAAATCTTTAATATTATCTTGTATTTTTCCGCGTTGACACATCAAATTGAGTCGGCATTTGTCCAGTCGACTTATTACTATAATTTTTTATAGCATACTCAATTTGTGAAAAGACATTAGCCTATGTCTTTTTGTAATCTACATTACAACGTTTGAGGTACAATTCACTCTTTCCACTTGCTCGTTCGCCTGTGGCGAGTCAGAAGTGATCTTTATGCATTTAATTTTAATCATAGTCATACAAAAAGTTATGGAACTCTTTAAAATGTGAAACAAATGTCTCTATTATAAACTAGGGTTCTTGGTTTACTGTAATTACAAAATTATTGTTTCAAATGTATAATTGTCTCTGTGAACATTGTTGACTTTGTAACATAAAGTTTTGTAAACTTTGTAAACGCATTGGAAACATTAGTACTTGTTTTTTTATCGTTAATCGCGATCGAAAATTCCAATGTATAGTGTTTCAAAAGGCTTATCATTCATTATCTGAGAAATATTTTGAATAAAATCTTCGACTTTTCCCGATGGAAGACTAAACGCAATATACTTGCAATAGTTTCTTATACAGTTTTCTCTATTTTCACACTGATTTCATGACACCAATGAATATCATCAATCAATCTTAATACTTTTTCGAAACCAACATGTCGGAGATCATCGTGATATTAAAAAATAATGTTCTTTTCCATATCCTGATACACGAAGAACAACGAGTTGTCCTTTTTCCGATAAACGATATCGTTTTCGTAATTCGTTATATTTATCTTTCGAAGACTCTAGAGTCTTCTAAACTTTTATCTTTCATAAGTTTTTCTTTTTATTTTTTTTTATCTTTTTATCACTTAGCTGTAGCATTTTCTTCTGAATTTTAAACATATCAGGGAATAAAGAACATTTTTGTCTTTTTACTATCGAAAAGGAAAAAGAGTGTCACGAATCCGTGAAAAAAATTTGTGTTGTATATGGAGCCGATGCAATAGGTGATGCATTATGCAGAAAGTGGTTTTGGAGATATACAGAAGGAAAATTTTAATGTCATAGATGCATTTTGTAAAAGTACACTAAAGCCAACTGATTATAATAAAATTTTATTAAAATAATAGCTGAAATGTGACATTTAAAATGATATATAATATTTGCGTACGTGAAGTTAATAACGGCACGAAAAAAGCGATTTTTCACCAATAAGCGAAGAAAACGGATACATGGCACAATTTAATACATTGTTGTGTTGTAATAATTGTTAAGACATATGTGATATATTCTTGTAGGTCTCGTAAATATTAAACTTTTTTACTGCAATTAAATGCTTATTCTTAAGATATTGTTAGATACTCGCTATATAGATTTCATAGACAAACGTGACTAAGATTCCATGGCCGATGCTTATTTATGATTTAGATATCTCTGCGAATATTTAGTTTTTCGAAATATCTTAAACCGGGCAATAAACTCACGGGGCAAGACGATTTATGACGCTTATCTTACCCTTGAAATATCCAGTTTTTATTCGTAATATAAAACGATCATTTTGTATGAGGGACCACACGTGAAATTGTTCAGACAACTTCGGGACTAACAATTTGGATACACCTCTAACCAATGAAAAGTTATTCCTTTCCTTTTCTCCTCTTTTTCATACTTAAAATCTTCCTACGTATCTTTCCCTTTCTTTTTCCTTTTCTTTTTCATTTTTTCCGAGCGTTTTGCTGGGTAGATAGTCAAGAGCATTCAATACTCCCAGTAGTGCGATTGGCATATTCAATAAAGATATTACAAAATGGCAAGCGACGAAAAATTAATTGAACTGAATTCGTGAACGTATATATAGTGCTAGATTTGTCAGGTAAAGAAATATATGGGCAGTAAATTTAAAGATGAAATTTGTATTTAATTTGAACAAGAATTAAATAAAACAGGTAAGTTTAAGATTATTGTTATAATTATTAAATATATTGTTAACAATATATTTCATAAACACACATACGTAAAATATTTTAGAAGTAATTAATAATATTTTCAATTTCTATATCTGACATAAAGTATTTGGTAAAAATTTCTATTAGATCAAATACTTCTTCAATTACATTTTTTCCTTGTCTAGGTAAATTTTCAAAAAAAAAATTCTTCATTTTCTGTGGTACCAGAAGATAAAAGTAATTGTTGACATGTTGCCATTGAATTTTATGATAAAATTATCTAAAACACATTTAGCGAAAATTATGAAATCGATATATTCTGATATAGCTTAAATTTTTCGATTATAAATTTGAAATTTTTGCGTTATATGTAAAACATATATGCTATATGTAAAACATATGAAAATATTTCTTTTAGCCAAAAATCTGAAATACAATAATTTGTATCATTACAATCATTGTATGTGAATAATCTTATACATATATGTGTTCTTGATTTACATCTCAACATTGCAATTGATTTACAGCTCAAGAATGCAAAATAATATGGAACAACATCCATGATATATTTATAGAAAGTGGTTCAAGAAATCAATAACTAAGAGTGATTAATTTGCTGTTTCATAAAAGAAATATAAATGTGTTGATCAAGTGTCATTTTTATAAAGTTATTTCCATGAAAGAAAAACTGTTACAAATATTAATTGCAGTTATGTGATAAATGATACATTAAAAGAAGTTTTAACTTACGTAGAGAAGAATGATTTGGAAAAAGGATTTGTCGACGAAGGAAATGCAATTTGTTGATGGAGTGAATGATAACGTGTTTATGAAGAAACAGAAAGTGATAGAGTTTTTAAAAACAAGAAAAAGAAGAATTTGTACGTTTTCCAATCTGAGAAATAAATAAATAAAACAATTGGAAGCAACGTCATTGATTTTGATGAAATATATTTTAGAAAAACACGAGTCAAAAGTATTACAGTCGATCGATGCTGTAGATTCATTTTTAGCTGGAATGATGCCAATTTCGAAAAGTATATCACCGCATTATTTAAATTTGACAAAAACACGAATATTTTCGCAAACGCATATTGAACCGAAATGTGTGAATCGAGCTTTAATCGAAATTTTTCGAATCCTATCGAAAATCTTTTAACTCGAACTTCATTATTTTCGATTGATCTCGTATAGGGACGATGCATTATACTTCGTTTTAAGAGGATCTTATCGAGACGGCTAACTGGTAATTCAGTGGGACGTTGCCTGAACGTTGCATCGCAATATTATCGGATAAAATAAGCCATTAAGTCGTCGGCGTTATACGAATAAGAAGACGTTCTTGGCCCTCCTTTGGAACGACTTGGTTAAGGTGGATGAGGACGGAAGATGGGTGGTAGGAATAGAGATGGGGGTGGAGAATGAGCGAGAGTCGAGGGTCGGAGGCGGGGATTACCCATCCGACCGAAAGGAGATTCCACTAAGCTTTCAGATTTTACCCTCTTAACCGACCAAGGATTATAAAACGCAAATACGTCCCTTGATTAGTGAGGATAAAGTAAACATTGGCTCCTTCGTGCAGCTATTACTCGTACGGAATACACTTCACGCGACGTTTCAGTCCATGAAATGACTTCGCGTTGCAAAGTTGACAGGAATACTTCCATGATAATGATTTTCCTACTAATATTACGGTTAGAGACATTGACGCATGTAATCAGAACGGACTTTGTTTGGTAACAAAAGAGTCGAAAGTTTCCTAGAGTGAAACAGAGAAAGAGAGAGATAGAGAGAGAGAGAGAGAGAGAGAGAGAGAGAGGAGTGCTTCATACACGATGATGGATCGAGCGAAACGCGGCCAGCACCGAAATTCGATATAATTTCGAGGGTAATTTCGAGATAGCCACTTTACGCGGATAAACTGTGGTAAGATAGAAGTTTAGAGCGTAGGGAAGCCTCAAGCATCCTACGGAAGTCTGGCTCTAATTAAGCGCCCTCCTCCCTGCCGTCGCCACGACTCCTTCACTCATCATCTTTCATCTCGCTCTGCTTCTTCCCCCCACCCCACCTCTTGTCTCTCCCTCCCACTCACCCCGTCGCTCCCTGTTAACCTTTCTCTCTCTCTCTTTCTCTCTCTCTCTCTCTCTCTCTCTCTTTCTCTCTCTCTCTCTCTCTCTCTCTCTCTCTCTCTCTCTCTCTGTCTCTCTTCGCAACGTTCTCGCAAAGGTTTGAGATGAAGGCAAGCATCCGTCCCGCGCGTTATCATATTCCTGATTGTTATGTCTTCGCTGACGATACCCTACTGCTCGTATTCCCTATCTTTTCCTCTATCTCACTCCTCCCTTCCAACCTCTTTCTCCTTATAACTTAACCAGTTCGATAACTTTCACTCTTTCTCTTTCTCTTTCTCTTTCTCCCGTTCTCTTTATTCCAATCTATCTTGCTCCTTCATGGTTGCCTGAAAATACGAGAGAGCACGAGTTCCTAATTAAATTCCACTCTTTCCTAGCGTGCCTTTTTTTAGGTTTTCTCAACCGCACCTTAATTGCGCGGGAATCGAGATGGTTGCCGGCTCTCGTCTCGCTACTTGCTACTGATCCTCTTGCCTCGTTTTTCCCACCCTGTACTTCGACTCTTATCTCCTCTTAGCCCATTCTCTTAATTGGCGCATAATTATGTAAACAATTTCGGCGCCGTTTGCCTGATATCTCCTTCGATTTTGAAAGGAAATGAATTCAAATTCGTATCGATTGCTAAGTAATTCGAGAATTCAAATCTATGCGTTATCGTGATATATTAAAATAAACGGTGGAACGTGAAAAATGACTTTGGAGAAAAACTATCTCGCGACTTATTTAAGGTGGATCGCAAAGAATCGAGGGATCGAACGGGTGGGAGTGTTCTGAGCGAGAAAAGCTAGAGAGAGACAGATAGAGAGAGAGAGAGAGAGAGAGAGAGAGAGAGAGAGAGAGAGGGAGGGAGGGAGTGAGAGAGAGAGAGAGAGAGAGAGAGAGAGAGAGAGGTCTTTCGGGGATGGAGAACGGCCTGATGGGTGGGGTGAGCCGTGCTTGCGGCAACATTATCTAAAATTCAAGCTGTAATTACTTTGCTGGGCGGCGCTCCGCTTGATTTATAGTCATCGTGCGATGCAGCTGCGTGGGTGTAAGTAATTAAAAATGTACCATCGCGTGGTATGGTGCTCCTCATACCACGAAGAAAGACGGTACGAAACGAGACTCCCGTAGAAGGTGGTGCGAGAGTGCCAGGGGTTGCTTCTTTTCTCGAGTCCCAGGTACCACCAGCCGACGATTTAACAGAAATGATTGGCGGTGAAGAATTAACTCGATGCTACATTGGAAAAAGCTCTTTATTCTCGTTAGTTAACATTTCTGGAAATGACGCTCGTGGACAACGCTCTTTAGATCTTTCTTTTGAAAACTCATTAACTTTCAGTTGTTCGAGGAGAAATTCGAATTTGTTAGGGAGATCGATAGCGATTAACCGGTACGTCTAACCCGTACAAGAACGATCAAGTTGAAACTGGCCCCGACGTCGGCTATGCCCGGTTAGTTGGCACAGTCTCCAAGTTAATTGGCCATTCATGGTTAATTTAGTCTGGTGCTAGGTCGTAAGGCGATGGAAACGACCCTTCGACTCCCCACGAGACCGACTCGTTGATTCCGTATTCGTCTCGTGACGGAAAGGGTTCGAATACGACTGATATCCTTTGGCGCAGGACAATTTTCAGTCAAATAATTCGTTATACAAGACAATAGATCGCTTTCTTCGTGGCACGCTAGCTACCGTCTTTGCTGCAACCCCCAATCGGTGAAAACGTTTGCTCGATATTCGCTGTGCGTATTAATTAACCGGACACTAACAATTGTACGATTAAATGGTTCGTGACCGAAGAGAGGAGAAATTTGCGAATCGTAACAGTTGTTACAACGATAGTGCCCGCGAATGAGGATAGAGAGAGGAAAAGAAAGAAACGGAGGGTGAAAAGAGAGTGATAGCAGAAGGTGGAATGTAGATTAGAGAAAAACATTTTCCGTGATACGAAAGAGTTTCGTTATATAACTTGGCCAATTTCGACTCGAACGATATGCTTTCATGTAATCATTGATAAAGCTTGCTTTGCTAATTATAAATTTGAAATGCGAAAATTCTTATTCTTCTTGACAGTTACAAATTTTCACAGTATCTTGCTAATCGTTTAATTTGTTATTTTCGGCTATCTTTCTCTTTTGTCTAGCTTAGTGATGGTGAACCTTTTTTGGCAGTAAGTCAAAATCAAATAAAAAATTTAGTAGATAATTTTAAGATTTTTTTTTTTATGTTTTACAAAGGTCTGAAATCCTAACCTCTTAAAAGTAATTTACAATACCTTTAGTTAAGCCATTTGAAAATTCACGGATCACGTGAATTTCCTTCGCGGGCCATAGGTTCGCCATTGCTAGTCTACTTAGAACAAAAGAGTATAATTTCCTTTTCCATCATAGAAGGATGTCTTCGACGAAATTCGAATTTGAATACGTAATGGTCGCGGGCATTTGGCCTCGCACGTCAGGGTCATAGAATTCAAGAACACCTCGGGGAGATTACTAATGCGAGCTAACTACGGACACAGAATCGGTGGCCTTAAGACGTCCTCCTCGTCGTTGTCGTCGTCGTCGTTGTCGTCGTCGATGCCGTCTGAGGGTAGTTGGACCCAAAGAGACGAGCGCAACTTCCCACTCGTTATTGCATTCTCGTACGAGGGGATTTCGGAGTAGGAGATAGGGGGTGCGAAACGGTGGGAAAAGGAAAGACAGAGAGTGTATTCCTGTGTTTCTATGTATATACCTATGTATATCTATGTATGTATAAGAGAAAGAGAGAGAGAGAGAGAGAGAGAGAGAGAGAGAGAAAATTAGGTGAATCCAGGTGAACAGAGGACTACTAGACAAGAGAGAAGAGAGTTGCGTACGTGGTATTCGCGTTACCTATAACCAATTCTGAACGCGTCAGCCCACGGATGAAGTTCGCTCGACTCTTGCTTATCCAGCCTTCGTACGTGTTTCCTAATCGCGATACCACAGCCAACGGACTCTTCCCACTTTCCACCAAGTTATTACTTGCTCGGTGAATCCGCGATTCCAGCACAGTCGCCGTTACTTCGTCTCCCTTCGCGCGAAAACGCCAACTTTCGTGAGTTTCACCGCTCGACGAAGGAGATAACTTTCTCGCCTTTGCCAACGCCCTTTGACCGTGAGTGTACTCATGATATCGACGATGGATCGTTATTCGATACAAATAGTTGAAATTGTCTCTCCTTTTGAAAAGTTCATCAAACTTGATCAATTCCTTTCCTTTCCAAGTTATTTATTTTCTATCGCTTTGGAATATCATAGTCGATGATAGTTGATTTTATTCTTGAACGGTTCGTGTCTTTGTAAGTTGATACAAGTTCTAGTATCCTTCTAAGGAAGATGAGAGAAATAGGATGGTGAAGACCCTAGACACCGCGATTCATACGTTCGATGCTCTGCGGAGCTTCTTCCCCTTTCCACTTTGAGACCCTCGGACCCGATGTCGAGTCTGTCTCCACGCCGGACACGTTATCTCGTATCGACGAAGGAGAGGAGAAGATAGAGAGGGACCACTTTGGTAATCTTCGAGTTTACAAGACGCAAACAGCTTAGGTGGTAACGCTCCGATAAGATCCGAGTTCCTGCTCTTCCGATATACCGGCGATAGTCATCGTTAGGTTGTGGTTAAGACTTCTAAGTAAACTCACCAAGATGTTTCCTTTAGTATTAACTCTCTCTCTCTCTCTCTCTCTCTCTCTCTCTCTCTCTCTCTCTCCTTCCTTTGATTTTCAATTTATTCTAAAATATATTTCTTCCATACAAATTTAAAAAACATTTTACGATATTTTTTATCTTCTTACGTATACATGACATGTTCACAAAATTAGGGTTTGAGCAAGTTAGGTAATCTGGACATTTAAAATCTAATATATATATATATATATATATATATATATATATATATATATATCTTCGCAGAAGACAGGAAGGAAGGAAGGAAGGAAGAGAAGCGTCGCAGAGTCGTTAGGCATTTTTTCTGGAGGGCTCCAAGTGCGAGGGTGGAGAGCTCGTTTTTCTGGTAACACGCAGCGATGAGGGGTCGTGTTTGCCGGTGGGTCACTCGGGAAAAAGAGGCCATTTCACAGGTCTTTGCGTCTCGACCTACCTTCGATGGTTTCGCAAATTCTAGCCGACCCTCCGACACTTTCTGACATCTCGCTTAAGACGATCTCTTTTCTCACGAGTTTGTACTCTTTTTCTCTTCTTTACGTATGCACGAGTCGACTGCAATCATCAGTCACGTTAATCGTATATCCTATGCGGGATAATAAAATTGCGCCTCCTAAAAAATTCTATCTTACCTTTTTCGCGAAGTTTATTCATTTTTCTTAAGTAGATCGCGTTGTTAGCATACCTATATCTCAAAGGTATTTTACAGCCGATTAGGAAAATAAGCGTTAAATTAAAGATACATAAATCTTCCGTAGCACAAAGTTCTTAATAGCTTAATACGTTAAGTCGAAGGTCGAATTTTTTTCTTGTTGTAGTCATCTCTTTCTCTTTCTCTCTTTTTCTTTCGAAGTCGGCGGGAATTCACGTTAGTACGGTATTCTTTTTCCATTACCAGATGCAAATATGGGCCTAATTTTAATTTCGCGTGTATTTAAATCCACGATCTCTCTCTCTCTCTCTCTCTCTCTCTCTCTCTCTCTCTTTCTCTTTCGTTCTTCTATCGAGTCTCCCAGCTGACGAAGAGGACGGAGAAAGGTGGAATAAGAAGGGTGGCTCTGGCTGAAGTATTTGGGAGGGGGAGGGGGTAAGACGAAAGGTTCCGTTGGGATTAGTTGAAAAGCGATTTTATCCTCGTGGGTAGATGCAGCCAAGAAAACGTATCCCGGTCGACTCCTATCTCTCGCTCGTTCCGCCTCGCTTTCTATGCCACCTTGCCATGCTTGGATGGAAAGCCAGGCGAAAACCGAAGCTCCAAAATTAGAATACAAACCCATCAGCGAAGGCATCGCTGGTGTTAGAACCCCATGTGCTTTTAGAGAAAGAGAGAGTCAGATGGGAACGCCTGGAAGATGATATATATATATATATATATATATATATATATATATATAGAGAGAGAGAGAGAGAGAGAGAGAGAGAGAGAGAGAAGATGATGTCGAAGGAAGCGACGCTTTCGACGAAAGTCTAATTTACATACACTCCAGAAGAGGAAAGAGAGAAAGAGAGAGAGAGAGAGAGAGAGAGATAGAGAGAGAGAGAGAGAGAGAGAGAAGAAAGAGAAGGCGTCGCAGAATTCGCGTCGTTCTCCTGGAAAATATTGTAATTGGTTGCGTTGCTCGCGCAGAGACGAGAGATGAATTCTGAAATCCACGATGGATTTGCCAGAACGAGGAGAGCTTCGTACCGTTTCTCTCCTGTACGATTTTCGTAAACGTGACGTACCTATAGAAAAGTCAGAAATCAGAAATGTGTGTGTGAGAGAGAGAGAGAGAGAGAGAGAGAGAGAGAGAGAGAGAGAGAAGAGAGAGAGAAAGAGCTTAATTAACGTACGTCGAATAGAAGCGAAACCATTTCGACGTTGAACTCAGCAGAACTGTCTTCATCACGTATCAGAGTTATTTTCTTCATAGTATTCATTTTTCTTCCTCGAATAGGTAAAAAAGAATAAATTAATTGATAAATTACATATCTAAAGATTTATCTTTGGCATGTAATACGTTTCTGTTAGATTTTTTTAGAATACTCAGAGGAAGGGGCGTTTTGCGCACAAGCCAATCGATTTTCCGCTCTGTCGCTGGAGTTCACCGTCGAACCGACAAGTTTTCCTCGAACTAATGGACGTTTATTGCAATTACTGCAGCTGGTGTGTTTGCACCCAGCGGTCAGGGCAGGTGGGCGGACAAAGAAGTCCAATCTTCGGCCACCGACGAACGATCGAGGGTAGGGCCAAAAGTTTCCAGAAGCCTGGAAGCCCCGGCGACTGGCGGAAACTTTGTCCACCGGTCTCTCTCTCTCTCTCTCTCTCTCTCTCTCTCTCTCTCTGGATGGTTGCTTGCCTGGCTGGAAATTCAGGGAAGCCCAGTCAGCGCGAGCGACCCGTTCGACGATCTTGTCCTCGTCGTCCAAGTCGACTTGGACGACGACGACCATGTCGTTCACGTGGACCAACCATCTCCTCTACCTTCTACTTCGCCTCTCGCCAATGTCGACGATAATTACCGCAACGATCGCTTTTGTCCAGTTCCTACCAAGTCGAGGTTTCCTCCCCCTTCCTCTCTCGTTCTCTTACCAATCCCTTTGTCGAATGGTAAACAATGCTTCTGAAACGTTAGATATACATGTACCTACCATCCATTACGTGCTTTTTGTCACAAAGTATCGAAAGTCTTTGACGAAATCGAAAGGAAGATGTAAGAAGCTCGCTTCTTTTACTTCGATACATGGATATATCGAGCGGAAGAAGTAGGATTTTCATAGGAAAATATTTTTCGAGGAAATGGATTTTCTCCCCTCCGCTCGAACGTAGTCAGTCGGCTGTAAGATAACGACCGCTCGCCCCGTAAATATTCTTACTCGCGTTTGGGCCCCGGTGGTATCTTATAAATAAAATAGTGACTTAAAAAATAGGGGAGTATTATTAACTCGCATTAGAGGGCGACCGAATCATCGTCCTCTCTTTCTCTCTTTCTGCTTTTACTATGGGGTCGGCATTGGTGACGAAGACGCAGCTGATGCCACGGCACCGCAGCCTCGTAAAATAATCTTCTGCGTGGTAAAACGGATTAAGATAGTCGAGAGACAAGCGATGTCCCACGTAGAATCTTGAAAAAAAAAATAGATCTTGCATCCAGAGACTCGAGAGTGCATTTACCTATTATATTTTGTTTCGACAACTTTGATAATTTGGCTGTTTCACGTTAAAAGAAATTTCAAATTTAACCCATCCTCAATATTAAAGCGTGGACATGTATCATAGTAATAGATTATTAGGCGATATGAGTACTGCGAGCAGTACAGAACAAATCGAAGAAATTTTACAGGATCGTACAAAGAAAATGATAGGAACGCAAAGAGAACAAACGTTTCTGCTCGGCTTTCGAGTCTACGAAGGAGATATCTCACTGGTTGATTTCTAAAGCCATGCTGCTGGGTGATATGATCTTTTAATGGCTGCTTTGTGGCTCGATCCATTGCCGAGATCTAAGGCTAAGAAGACTGGTGGTTGCTTGTCAGAGACTCTTCTTCGTTGTCGTCTTTGTCGAGCAAGCGTTGGTAACGCGTCTGCTTCCTTCTCTCTAGCATCTTCCTTCGTCGTGTTAGCTGTTTCATGCTATCTCCCGCTTTCTCCCCTTTGAATCCGCTTCTCTCTCTCTCTCTCTCTCTCTCTCTCTCTCTCTCTCTCTTAACTCACTCACTCCGTCACTATCTCTTTCCATTTCTCGTGCTGCTCACGTCTCTGTCTTTCTTCCTCGTTAACTGAGCGAAAGGACAGACCGACCGGCGGCTGTGTCGGTGCTTAATTTTCCCCTCGTAATTACGCGGGCAGAGCGCGCGCAAGACGACGACCAAGTATTTCACCAAGGAGGGTGCAGACCGTTGGGAAAAGCTCTCCTATATTCGTAGATAGTTACCGACGATGCTTGTCCAACGCGTAACTTTCCTATGAAATCTTTACAATCATTCCAATTATGATATGAGTGGTATAATTTAAAAGTAAAAACTAATAAGAAACAATGCAAAAAATTTCTATCAATGAAGATCCATCTTTAAACAAGCGAGGATATGATAGTATTAAAATACAGATGATGAGAATTATCGGTGTTATAGATCGAGCAATTAGTAAAGACGACTACGGGAGTAAAGTGGATCTACAAGCCTCTTCTGTTTGTGCAGAGCAACGATCTTGGTCGCAGTGCGTCCAAAGGAAAGGTTGGCAAGCTGGGAGTTCGGCTGGGTGGTCGCATGAATTGGCTATTAGTAGTTCGAAACAGTATGCTCTAATGGCGACCTGTTGGCCTTCGCTCGCGTCGTTTGGGCCGACCCATCCGCACTCGCTCGTCGTTCATTAGAGCGAGTCCCTGGCGTTCCAACCAACCCCGACCATCGCTAACAGTACATAAGGTAGATAGGCAAATGGTACCGAGCTAAAAGCTGTCTTTACATTGATGCAATGGACGAAGAGTCGTTAGGAACTATGGAAAATGACTTCCTTTTGATATCTTTGATGGCCCATTGTTACGTCGAGTCTATCATCGGTGATACTCGGAGAGTAACTACCGAGGATAATGCAAAAACTTTTCTTTCTTAACGACCAAAGGAAACATTCTTTAAGCTTCGCGAAACACTAATATTAAACACGCTGTTTTTCCTAAAAGAAGAGGCACGCGTGAATTCCTCAAGTTGCTCTTGTATCGACTTCGTAACTTCAACGATAAAAGATCTCTTTTAAAGAATGCAGGTGAAGATGTTTTAACTTTTCTGTAAAAAGAAACTGTGGGGTGAAGGCGAAAATTTTCTTCAAAGGGATCCTCTGAATCTCACTGTCTTTTGTTTCACGGTACCAAAGAAATAGTATTGGATAGAATCCGCTGGTTTATTACATTTAGAATTGTTTCCCTTCTTCTTATCAATCTTTATGTTAACAATACGGAAAATAAGTATTATTACTCAAGCGTATAAGAATGGATCAATAACATTTCGATTAAAATCGACGATTGAAAGATATTCTCGAGTGAATACCTAAAACACCTTTTCTTTTCATCTTTTGTTCTACGCAAATGGATTCCCTGAGAAATTCGTACATGATATCCTCGCGTTTGCGTGAATCTCGTTCTTCTCTATCTTCGGATTTCGTAGGATGAAAGCATTTCATTGCTCGCTTTCTCTCTTTCTCCCAACGTTTCACTCCCTGATAGAATCCAAAATCCTAACACTTCTACCAACCCGTGGTATGGTGGCACTCCTTAAATCGAAGTCATGTCTAGGAGAAGTCCCAGCAGCGCCACTGTGTGCGCTTACTACGGCGATGGTGGTGTGAGTGTGTGAGTGCTGGTGTTGGCGGAGGATGGTGGAAGGTGGGGGCAACACTGCCAGCTACTTCCACCACCCGGATGGAGCCTTTACAATACGTCCTTGGCAGCCAGCTACCCTTTCTCTTAACGTCCAAAGTTTTCAAAGTACGACGTTCAATGGGGGCGTCGTATATACGGCTAGCAGCCGTACACCCTCGGCCCTTCGTTCCTTCTATCCTACTACTCTTCCTTTCCTCCATTCTGCACTCTCCGTCTGAGCCTGACGCATTTTACGAAACGCTTCAAGATAGCACCGAGTCGTGACCAGAAAAGTAGCCTCCGGGGACGAGACGAAATGATCTCACGACGTTATCGGTTTGTTTACATTTTATCCTAAGGATAAAGAGGTATAAAGGGATAGTACGAACATCGACGAGCCTTCCGTTTTAATATAACTTTATTTCCCATGTTTAATTAATATTCGTTAACGTAAAAGGAAAAGTTTTCAGTTGGTTCTCTCTCATTGTTGACCGAATGGAGATAGATAGATAGAGAGAAAGAAACAGAGAGAAAGAGAGAGAGAGAGAGAGAGGGAGAGAGAGAGGGAGAAAGAGAATACCTTTGCCATTATGTTATAAACTACCTCTATGGTAAATATTCATCTCGCAGTGTGGCTCTTCGACTTTTCATTCGAGACATTGAGTGTATAAAGCGGTCGAATGGTCGAGGAACGAAGGAAGGAGCCCTGTGCGATACGGTTAACTGAGAGATACGGTGGGAAGGGTCTTCTCCTTCCTTGTCGGTTGGCTGGTCGTCCTTTGTTGACGGCCTCCGCCGTTCCACGGAAATAGTCGCCAGGAAGCGAGCTACCGCAACGAGAAGAGGACGCTCACAACCATGACGTCATACACCACTGACTTCATCTCGTTATGTTCTGTACCTCGACGAGACGTCGGATGCAGGAAGCCTACCGTTTCTCTCTCTTACTCTCTCTCTCCTTGATGCCGATGTTTCCTCTTCCTACGGCGTTTCATGTCTCTCCGTGACTCTTGTCAGTTTCCTTAACCAGTTAGATATCCCTTTGAGTTCAATCTTTTAACTATAAAATAAAACAGGGTATAAAAATAATCGTGGCAATCTTACGAAAGGTAAACCATTTCTACGAGGATGTCATTGGTGTTAGCCGAACAACGAAAGCTCTGATTTCAATTAGGCGTTTTGTCGAGCGTAGATGTTGAAACCAGGGTTAGACGTAAGCAAGCAAGCATTCAAACATTGGGGACCATAAGAGATAGAAGCGAGTGAGCGAGAAGGTGTTAGTAAGGAGAGATAGAACGAGTGAATGAAAGAGAGAGAGAGAGAGAGAGAGAGAGAGAGAGAGAGAGAGAGGAGAGCTTGCTTCGTCGTTTCGTCGGCGGCACCGTGAATTTATGGGGCTGTAACAGCGACAAGTGGTTCACAAGTCGCCGGTGGCATCACCGTTTGGCGCCCACCCTGAAAAGGGCTCTCTCGTTTCGCTCACACCTCCCTTACTCGGAATGAAATAAATTAGGTTTACCGAGGAAGAGACGATGTTGCTACACACTGCAGTGATGCTCGGCTAGCAGTCCTACTGTACGGATTTTCCTGCTAACGTTGCCGATTTTATCCGTTCTCTGGTGCATGGCTTTACGTTGCTGCAGAGTGCTATTTATATACGTACACCGTACGAGTGAAAGGGTAATTACGCGCCCTTTGGTAATTACATACGTCAATCTTCCACGCGAGCTGTCGTTATTACGAGCTTTCCGAACTTCCTTGCTCACGTAAGAGAAACGCCTTGTTCGATCCTATTTCAATCCATAAATTTTACGGTTCACAAACATTTTACGATAACAAAAATTTTGGTAATTCTTTTAATAGCGATAATTTTGTTAATAAATTCTATTTATTTCGAATGTACTGTGAAAATCGCCGTGTAATTTCGTTTCTACCAACACCTATCTATATTACCACGTTCGAGATGGCTACCTAAAACTCGTTAAGAATGGTGAAATTCGCGGAAAACGCGAATAAGGGTAAAATGGGGTGGAGCGAGGGCTACGCGCAATAACGCCCTGTGATTCGATTTCAGGCAGTGCGGTGTAAAAGCGACAACTCTTTCTCATACTCTCTCTTTCTCTCTCTCTCTCCCTCTCTCTCTCCCTCCCTCTCTCTCTCTCTCTCTCTCTCTTTCTCTGTGGGTCGGGCCACTGACTCTCCCCGGTCTCCGCCACCTCGAGCACCCTTTCCAAAAGCGACAGTTTAAAGCGTATTAATTAACCCTTTATTAGACCTCGAGTGAAAACCACCGCGCGCTGGCGTAAGATGAGCACGATTCAGGTGGTAGCCAACACTACTGTGTCTGGATTCGTTCTGAGTATCGTTCAGTATTTATGAAAAGCTCTCGCAGAATACACCGTCGACTCTCGTTCGCCGCCCTTGTCATTTTCTGTCTTTTTTTTCTTTTTTCTTTTTCTATACGACAAAACTTCGTACGAGTTTTGCCTTCCCTTTTTTTACCTTTTGGTTGAAAATAACGATGAAAATGTCAATGAATAGGATTTTCAATGACGAAAAAATTAATCTGTTTCATTCTACTTTCTCTATATTTCTAGTATTTGTTGTTTTTTCTTATTTCAGTCTTCGTACAAGTCTCCTTTTAAACAGAAATCATTTATCTTAAAATGTTATTATTAGTCCCAAAAAATTGTTTATTTCGGAAATGAATTTGATTACTATCGAAAGTTAGTGAGCAATTTTAAATAGATAGCCATACTTTTCTTTCTATGATATATTTTTAATATCTCAATTTTTGCATTATCTCGATTAATAATTTCCAACATTTTTTAGCCAGCAAAAGTATTTGTTAATTATATTTAAATTTTGATATTTCCCTATAAAAAAGTATGTGCTCCGAAAAAAAAGAAAAGAGTTAGAAAAATCTAGTAATAAAAAAAAATAAAAAGCAGTGAGAGAGAGAGAGGGAGAGAGAGAGAGAGAGAGAGAGAGAGAGTGAGAAAGAGAGAGAGAGAGAGGGAGGGAAGGAGGGAGGGAAAGAGGACGCCGTTTATCTGTCGAATGCTTCACATATATCGCTCGTAACGCGACGCGCTTTCTCCAGAGGGGTGGGTGTGCTCAATTTGCCACGTCGAGGGTCGCAGGACCCGATGTACGTACCAGAACGTAAAGGAAGAAGGAGAGCCTCGTAGAGAGTGTACGGGGTCTCTTTGAGAGACGTAGGACGAGGTAGGAGATGTAGGGCCTCGGGTAGGACGATATACGACGGGATCGAGATGAGATTGTCCCGCTAGGCTTCTTTACCCAAACCCCTACCCTTTACCCAGGCATCTCTTTCCTTTCTACTGTGCTCACAAACCACCCTTCACCCCTTAACAGGTTTCTTCTTCGATAAACTCTTTACGTGGCACGAGACTTCGATGCTGGTACTATCTCTAGATACCCGTTAGAATTCCTTTTCGAAGAAGATCGGAACAGAATTCGAGAAAAAAAAAGAAGTGTTCGTGGGAATCATTGAAATTTTACTACTTTTGGATAACGTTGAAACGATTCTTTTTATCGATATTTTTAAATAATGATTCTCTTCTCATTAGAGGTGTTCGTTAATAAACAATATTAACGTAAACTTATTTCTGATATTTACCTTTCTACAATATATTTCTCTATACCTCTTGAGTCACCTTTGACGTGACACTTCATTCGATTAATAAAATAAATCAGGGAAGGAAACAGTTTTATTAAAAAATCGCCTCTTCAAATTATATGTCTAAAATATCGAAATCAGAAAAAAAAACCGAATCGAAGTTGGCCGAAAACAAACGAATAAAAGGCAAAAAAATGATGATGCAATGGGTTAATCGAAACGTTTATTTTATCAGAAAATCTCTAGAAGCGTATTTTATGCATTGTTCTATCTATATGCAAGATACCGACACGATATTATACATCATCGTGCACCGTGTTTCAAAGGCTGAAGACGCAACGTGCATTTGATAGCCTTATCCTTGGGCGAAGAGTCGTTTGGTAGCGGATAGAAGAGAATATGGACGGGATAAAAGAGGAAAGGGTAGGTGACTTTTGGGCGCAAACTCGAGTAACGCGAGACAAGCGGTAGAGATAGCTGAAAGTGTATGTGTTTGTATGTGCGATAGAGATAGAGATAGAGATAGATAGATAGATAGATAGATAGAGAGAGAGAGAGAGAGAGAGAGGAATTTAGACACGTGCGAAGACATAGACTAGACGAGACAATGCAGATATTGGACCGGGGAAATATGGAGGCAAAATAGAGAGACGAGTTGTCGATACCGAGGAGACGAAAGAGACTGGCGATGGCGGAACGCAAAGTAATGCGAGTAGGCAAACTTTCGCAGGGGTTGAAAGCGGAATACTTGCCGGTTATCAGAGCCTTTTGCAAAGGTAAAGATGCGGGGCCTCTATTTTGCTTTACCTTCTTTCTCGAGCTACCTGGTATAAGATATGTATGATAACGACCGCTTAAGTACATGGAAAATCGATTAATACACGTGGAAAAATTTTAATAACGAGTCTAGAGCTATTTAATTTTCATTGCGAACAAGAAAATAACGAAAGGAGAGATTTGATGATGTGATGTTACGAATGAAATCATAGAAGAAGAGAAAACGCGTTTAAAATTGCATCGGTTCTCTTCGGTAAAAGTACGACGTTCCGATTTCTACGTCTAGGAAGTTTGTGTCATCGCGAAAGGAGATAGAGAGAAGGGTAATAGGAGACAGAGGATCGAATTCAATCGTGCGAAACTCGAGGGATTCTCGGGATCAAGAATCGACGATCGACTTTCCGAAGCATAAAAAGAAAAAAAAAAATGAAAGGGAAAGTACGTTCCGGCCGGGGAAAAGGCATTCGTCGAGCGTTTTGCGACGGGTTAGCCGGCTTCTCTCGCTGCAGGAGCAAAAGTAGAACCTGTTTAATGGAGCTCGAGCCATTCTGGAAATTTGATCGGCGAGAACAGCCAGGCAGCCGTTTTCCCCCGCCTCCTTCTTATAGCCTCCTGTTTTTTCTTATACCATTCTCCACCATTCTTTTTTCTCTTTTCGCAGGAGCCACGGCGAACTTTGATTTGATTTCACATCCATCTGTTTCCTTTTTTTTTTTTTTTATTCCCCCCGAGTTTCTTTCTTCCGAACTATGTAGTAGCCGTCATAGTCGAAGCTGTGATTTTCAGGGAACGTGTTCGACAATACGATCTTGTAATTTCCTGTTATATAGATTAATGATCGCTGGGATAAGTTCGATCGTACTTTTAATTAATTGCGACAGGAGGAGTTTGAGAGAGATCGCCAGGATTACGATTTACGTTAAGGAATTTCGAAGTCGAATAGAAAGAGACGTTGCCGGCTTAGCGAAAATATACGAAGGAATAGAAGAGGAAAGGTCGGAAACGAATAGAGAACTAGCGTTGGCAGTTTTCAAAATTTACTGTCCCTCCGATCAGCAAGCGGAGAGCCGTAACGCTTTTTGTTTGCATGCAAAGTATTGCCAGTCGACTGACCATGCATAGTGCCGCACCATTGTGGTAACGTACAAGCATTCAGATATATGGGAAATTTCTACAGGCTCTTTTCTTCAAAAGAGTGATACCAACTCGTGCAGGAAGTGACATGCTTGCGAAATGGGGTGAAAATTTCGTTCTACTGGTTGTCGTCTGCGTTATACGTCCTTTCGAATTCCCTTAACAAAAGAATCGTTGCAATAGTTTTCGAGGGAAAATAGAAAATATTTAGAAAATTCGTGGCATATAAAATACGCTGAAAAATTGTTGTTTTATCTTGGATGGGCACACACACATATATACATTTTATGTACATTATTTGATAACAAAATTACGCGATCGTTATTTTGAATTTCGCAAGAAAATATTTGTTATTTCTTTTTTCTACAGTAGTGGAAGTAATTACGATAGCGTAGATTTCGACGGATTGAGATAACGTCAAGCGATTTGTTTAAAAACCACACGAAGAGTGAAAATATCTGAAGGAACGTAAAGGCTTTAAAATCTTTCTTGCAGGAATATAAGATATGAATGAGTGTGATTGTAATAAATGAAATGCGATTGAAATTGTGTATATGTAGATCATCAGACATGATTCGATTCATTGTTTATTAATTTCATCAACTCTTCGTTTCTTACATCACAGACGTACGTTTACATTGTATTATTATATAAATCCAGTTTAGAGAATGCTTACTAAATGGGTATAACAAAAACGAATGTTAAGAAAAAGATATCTTCAAAGAAAGACATCTCAAAAGAAACCACTCCGATTGCAAGTACTTCGTTTCCTGGTTTATCGTCCACACCAATCTCTGTCGATACGAGAACCCATGGAAAAAATCTATTAAAATCTTGAAGGTAGAGTCAATCGAGAAACATATATATTTTTTCTTATTTAGAATTCTTTTATAATATTATTTATAATTTTAGAGTTAACATGAATTCGTAAAACCAACGTAGTCAAGCAGTTAACATTACTTTGGCGGATATGAGTAAAATCTCTGTGGCTGGCACGCGCCTTAATCGCCGGTAATGATAATACAAGAGCTTCTTCCCCATCTCGGAATATCTACTAATACGTATTCAAAATGTTCCCCGTATAAACCAACATGCGTGAATACGAAGCGTAGCATTGAGGGCGCAATGGCGGAAAGCGGCCGTGTACTCGTCTCTGCCTCATCCTGTATGCTCGTGTCGTGAAGAGCTTGGCCCTATTTACGTGTTCTGATGGTATTGGGGGTCATCATTAAGAGAGAGAGAGAGAGAGAGAGAGAGAGAGAGAGAGAGAGAGAGAGAGAGAGAGAGAGAGAGAGAAAGAAAGCATTATAGAAAGGGAGAGCGCGAGGGAGCAGAGATGACAAAGCCGCTCGTTAGGCCCTCCGAGGGTCCTCATGACCAGCGCCAAGGGTGAGAACGTGCTTAGGCCTCGATCTGTCCCTTCCTTTCCCATCTTTCTTCCTCTCTATCATTGCGTAACCTCTTTTCTTGCATCCTCTCGAATACCCTTTCTCCGATGGTCACTTGCGAGTCTCAAGAAAGAAGCTTGACTCCGGTGGTCTCTTCTGGTCATTGAAGATCACTTTTTCAACAGAGGACTCTCCTTCTAGTTTGATAAAGCCCTTTTCTTCATAGTCAGACTCGTTCGAATCTCTTTCATAACTTTTCATCCCGAAAACGATCTTTCATTAAAAGAGAATTGTTATTAAATCGATAAGGTCTATTATCGAAGGTACACGTAGGAGGATTTACGATTTTGTGGAAAATAATCCTCTTGGATATCAAGGTTCGAGTGTGATATCTTTCCAAGAGTACCACCCTCGTAAACACTCTATCGTTTCCCAGCTTTTCCTCTTCTATCGCTTTCCTCATTCCGTACGCATGAGAGTGTCACATTCTACGATGCCATCATAGTTACACTAATGTCCTGCTATATAGCGTATAATGTCTCGAAAATGACCGTCTGACCGAGATGGGTTCCATCAACATTTCACATGCATATTTTATTACGATGTTTGTGGTCTATCTCAAAAATATGTGCGACGTTGTAAAGAAATTTTTGTATTTACTCTTTTTACTTTGTTCTTAGCTAAGGACGTAAAAATAAAGAGCATTGCTACGTTGCTTGTTCGATTATTAATGGTAAACATATATCAGGGAGAAGTTGTACAAATTACTATCCACAACTCAGTCCCTCCGAAAACTCGAGAGGAGTCGAGGAAAGCGGAGTACGATGGCGGTTTGGAAAGTCGTCGTAGTCATTGTCGAAGTTGGGCGCATGGCAAGTCATGGGAGAGTCGACGATCAGTCAGCTTGATGCTTACACCGGTGCTGGTAGGTGATATTCAGAATGTCACGGGGGTACGTTCCATCACTTTCTGGCTCGTGATGTATGCACGAGGTCGCGACCGGTGGCAATCGTAGCGCATACACCCCCAAGTAGCTTGCCCACTACTACAACCAAAACCGACCTCTCTTTTCGCCTCGCTATATCCCTATGAATATATGAATCGAACCGACGAACTGTAGTATGGTTGGCACGGGTATTCGTGGGGAGCCACGCTCGTACTTTATCATAGCGCGATGGCCGGTGTTCTGCTTCTCTTTCTATGTAGCCGATATTACCGCGAAATGTATCACCACACACCGAGTACTCGACCCTTACCTTATATTTTTCATTACGAAATGTCCACCCTAACTCCTTGGGTTCTCCACATATACTGATATCTTCTAATCTCTCTCTCTCTCTCTCTCTCTCTCTCTCTCTCTCTCCCTCTCTCTCTCTCTCTCCCCTTCGATAATTTCGATTTTATAAATTATTATTGCGTCATTTTTGATACTTTAGTACATGTATTGTCCTTCTCTCGAAAGCTTGTAATATTGTTGAATTATAGGACATGCATTATGCTCTTTAAAGTTTAAGCTTTAAGCTACTTATCATCGTTCACCGAAGACTAAGCATATCGATGTTTCGTGAGCTCTCGGAATATCTATGTTCCGTGAGCTATCTTCGAAGGTTATTTTACTTTACTCGATACTTGATTTTCTCTGTGTCTTGGTCCTTCGGGCACTCTCCAAAGGGCCAAAGTCCAAAGCCCGCAGGCTTAACGAGTTGTGTGTACCACGCACGAGGAAATTCGTCTTCGCGACGTCATAGGGTGGTAATGGAGTTAATTGCTGGCAACGGTCGAAACCAAAGGGGCTTACAACTTGAGACACCTTATGCACCTGATACCAACAAATTGCGCTCGGTTCTTACGTTTCTGGGTAATCCAACGTAGCACCTTAGGCTAGATATATACTTAAACAGTAATCTTTAATAAGTAAGTTGAATGCACATTTTCAAATGAGTGATGTGTCTGTCTTAAGATTTCATTTTAATCGATAAATTCATTTATATTTTTACTTTTCACCTCTAAATTAATTTTCTCTGTAGTAAATTTCATTCACGGAGTGTGACGTAACTTATGCGTATTTCGTGTCAGAAGGCAAATGTGCACAAAATAGGATAATGTCTTCGCTTGAGTTTTCAGTTGCACAGTCGATGGATGACGACTAGTGTAACACAGAAAAGACATTAGCTAGTAGCCTGAAAGATGGGAAGAAAGGGCAATGGGGTTGTATGTTCTTCGAGCTTTTGGGGTGTGACGAAACGATGGTAGATCTGCGAGACCTATTGTCCAGTAGAAACGTCTCTCGCTAAGTAGAATTACGACGACATCACGTACGTTTACGTACTAGAATAAAGTTCTATGGTTGCTTCGACCTCGTAGTTTACTGTTACTTCGGCATATAATGGCAGAGTACATAGAAATAACATCGACCATCGTTTCCGCAAAACGGGCCAAGAGATAAATTTACATATTTCGCAAAAATGTACTCGAGGCTGTAGAAATAATTCCGTACGTTCGATGTTACGTGCCATCTACTTTAGTACCTTTATTTCATAACGTGACACAATACATTTTTTTGTAGTTAAAAGTTTATTATTAAACGTTAGTGACCGTGCATCCAAAAGGCCGAGCTTATTAATGTCATCGGTTCAATTAAAAACCAATTTCGCAGGGTCCACTTAATTGGCTCGTTTCCATCGTAGCGGCAGATATTGCTTTACCACCTATACCACCCTTTGTTTCATGGTATCGCCTTATCGGGACCGTGCAGGATTAATCGCGTATCAGCCTCGTGGCTCACAAGCAACCGCCGGTTTAGTAGAAGCAGCAGAATTAATTAAACTATATATAGCCCATAAAATTGTTTTATTAACTCAACTAAATTGGAAAACTTTTTTCATATCGATACGCTAATTATTCGTATTATCTAAAGAATCATAAATGTGGTAACAATGAAATAGACTTTTTTTTTTAAACGTAGATTATTTTCTATGTATTCTAATATCAGTCATTAACTGATTGATGTTTTAACTATTTGCTTCGTTTCGTCGTTTTATGGGTGATCGAAACTACATTCGCGTTACGATCGGTTGCATAGTTCCAACGATACTATCGGCCAAACGTAAACGGACTTCCAATTAAGCGGATAACGAGTTCCGATCGTTGTTAAATCCAGCCTTTTGAGCACTTTTGGTACTCGAATTGAAATAATTGGTATCCCGATGTCGACTTCGGCCGAATAGAGAGAGAAAGAGAAACGAAAGAGAAGAGAGGCAGTTTCAGAGAAGCTTTATAAAGTAAGGTAGAATTTGGTGGAAATCAGCACGAGTGGTGGTCTCTGACCACGGTGAAATCAAAGTTTCGCCCGGTATTAAATGCTAATGAGAATCGGTCGTATAATGGTTCGTGTGTGTACTCTGACAAATGCTCGAATTAAAGGCGAGTGGGTTTCCGAAATAAAATCCTCTTGAAGGAGGAGTTTTAACATGAGACGATATCAGAATTTATGTTATTGGAAGAATCTTCGAGTATACTAAGAACGGTTTAATTATTTTATTTTATTATATCGATATTCATCGAACTTATAAAAATTTAGAGAACGTATTCGAAACGAATTCTGGTTTTCTCTATATATTATACGCTACTCGAAGAATTTGGATTCTTCTTCTTATGTTAAGATGCCGACGGAGCTCTATCATTTGGCCGACTTGGTTGATTCGTACGTTTTCTGGTGGCAGAAAGGAGAGAACTTTAAATTCTCGTGCCGCCTCGCTTAATCCGTGGTTTAAAGAGCTTAACCCTACGAATACCTCGTCAGAGCTTCCCTCGACGACGACGGAGTCCATGGTGCCAGAGAGCAGGTTTATTAGCGCACGGATTTCGGAATTCTTTTCATCGTTGCTTGGGACACGAGGCCTCCCACGTCGTTTACATAACCAAGTTCTCTGGATTGCCTTTTTGATATGTAGATAAGGGGTGGTACCACTTTTACGCCGTTTACGCCCCCCACTGCGGAGTAAAGAGAAAACGGACTTAAAACCCCGACCACTCTCATTCTCCTTTCGTCGACTTTGCGACAGTTACTTCAAGTGTTCTACTGGTTAGTCGTTCTTCAACCTTTGACAAAACACAACACTTGTAAAAATTAAGGGACACGTTTCTGAAATTGAAATATTTCATTTTTTTAAAATAAGAAAAATACTTCTTTTTTATAAGATATATTCGAAATATTTCCGGATCGCTTCCGTGGTGTAATGATTAGCAACGCGGTCTCCCACCAGGGATAACCCGGTTTAGATTTCCGGCACTACCTTGAAATTTTTTCAGGAGACAGTCGGTTTGAAAACGGGTTGACCTAATTTATGTGTTGCGCGTTGCCGGCAAAACGTAATAACAATCAGTTAACATTATCGTTTCGGCGCAGAAAGTAAGAGAAAACTCATTGTACTATTCTCTCAAGAAATCCGGAAAACGGATACATCCTTCAGAGATGAAGAAATAAGACTAAAGAGATTCGAATTATTTATATATTTAATTGAATAATCGTTTTGTCGTTGATAATAGGGCAACATTTTTTGAGTTTTATCATTTAGCAATTTTTACAATGTTTGTAAAAGTAAAATATTATTTTATAAATTTAATGTAATAGTAGCTTATAACTTTATTAATTAGATAAACTTTTTGAGAATAGGGTTTACTGTATTTTACTATGTCCGTGAAAGGAACGGCTTGGGAGGATAATCATCGAGGTGAAAGGGTTGTACGAAAATCGCAACCGAGAATCGAACAAGGTCGAGGCATTACGGGCGCAGAACACGACCAGAGGCATAAACAAATTACACGCGAATGGTTTCTTGGCAATGATTAGTGGTAAACCTCGTTAGGAAAGTTTTGACCAATAGAACGTTTCGTAGTGGTTGAGAAACTAATGCAAGGTCGAAGAATGTTTTTTCGTTGTTCTTCCCAGAATATTTTTTTATCAAACGCTATATTTTATAAAGCAAGCAAGCGTTTGCGCATGAAAAACGTAGAACCTCGCTTGGTTACTCGGTAGACTATTGTGAGATAAAAAGGAGAAACTCGATAAAAGGATAAATGACTGGCTCAGCGAAAGTCTATTTTTCCGATCACACTGGAATCTCCAGGGATTCGATCGTAAGAAATAGTAGCGGCTGATAAGCGAACGAAGAAACGGAAAAACGAAGGAAAGAAGGAGGGTCCACGTTTTCTTCTCCAATCTCGACGATTCGTCGTTTATTGGACCGCTTCGCTCTGCGTAGAATCGCTCATTTACTACTATTATCTGAGGTAAACAGATTTACTTATTACCAGACATATTTTTCTTTCTGAGTACCCAATGCCCTTGTTGTTTCTTTCTTTTTAGTGTTGATCTATAAGTTAAGCTGATTAATATTTCCAAGCGTAATTTAGTATAGTCGATGGGGACCAAGTAATTAAACATTAGTTCTAAAGAGATAGATAAGAGACGAACGTTGAAAATAATTTTCGAATGGGTTGATCACACGAATGGAGAAATGAGAGTGGTAAACGAGAAGAGGAGAGAGGGGAAACAGGTATAATCACGCGACAGACAATTACACAAAGTCCCTCGTAGAGTCTGGCTTTCCCCACAATGCTGTGGCGAGCAAAGGATTAATAGAGACCGGCCAGCCTCCGTGAGAAAGCTTCGTCCTTTGTTCTTTGGATTTTCTTTCGAATGCCGTGTGATCTGCCAAATGAGACACGTGTCGTTTTTTGCTTAAGCCTCCCTTTGTTAGCATTCTTCTTATTTCGATTAGCTTTGATGTCGAAGATGGTCCAACGAATCGATATGAGTTCGTCAACATTAACGAACGTTGGAAAAATGTTTCGGGTACTTTCGTCTTGGCGAAAAATCAAAATCTCTTATACTCGAGGCCAATTCGAAAATACGTCGCAGAGGTTTACGCGAAAAGAGGAGAAGCTGATTCCTGTAGGTTCCTGGAATTAGAATGGCGACCGGCATCAAAGGCAGCCAGCTGGTGAAAGACGAGAATTTTCATCGGAAGCCATGCGATGATGAGAGAGAAATGCTTGTTGAAAGAGAAAGATAGAGAGAGAATTCACGAATGAGAGGTAGTCAGTTCGTGAGTTTGCGAGTTCGGAGTCAAAGGGATTGCCGTATATTAAACTACTTTTCGGCTCCCTCTTTCTCCCAGTTTCCACGATCCGTACGTAGTATCTCTCTGGACCACCGCGATTCTTCCTGCTTTTGCTTCTCTCATCCTCTCGCTTTTTCTCTCTATCATCCTTCGCGTCATCACTCGGATCGTGAACAATGGCCCCCGGAACGGGCCAAAGCCCGTCGTCAGTAGGCAGGAAGACATGCAGGCAAGCAGATCAAATTTTCTCCATTTCCACGCTATATTAATAAGTTAAAAAAAAAAAAAACAAACAAAAAGAAAAGAAAAGAAAAATAGACACGGACGTGTCCTAGAAAGTTTTTCGATGATCAAGGATGAAACGTGATGGCCGTGAGAAATCTAGGATGCAAAGACTAGTTCTTCGGAGAAGGCTGTCAAGAACGTTAGTTACTACGCAGGTTCGAATCACGCGAAACGCTAATCCATGAACCATGGGGCAACATCCATTGAAGAGTGCTTCTTTGGTGCCATTAGTCATTAGCGATTCTAAAAGCTCCCAGGATAGAATATTACAGTGGTGGTCGCGGCAACGGTGGCAACGTTAGCGGCTTTTACCATACTTCAGCTTTATGCGAGGCTCATTCATCAAAACCTAACGGAGCCCAACGGGCTTCATAGGAACGTGCGAGGTGTGGGATAAGCGTACGCTACGTTGTAGCTCGTGGTACTTATGATTTGTGACTTTACGCCAGTGTACATTTTCGAAACGTTTCTAAAAGGTCGACTTTTATCGTTAATCCACCTTACGCATTTTTATTTATTAACGTAACTATCTTACGTATTTTACCTGCTCCCAAACTATTTTACCTATATTATTGTATTGCACCATGACGGCGTATATTGTTTATAAAACTATTAATCTTTAGAAAAGTTACGAGCGGATTATTCCGAAGAAAAGAAAAGTCGAAAGGAAAATGTTAAATTGGTCGACGTTGTTTTCGGTTGTCGAGATTGATCGGACTCAACGTATTATTTTCCCTTGACATTCGACGTTCATCCAAGATGGGTGTTTATCGCGTTTGGTCGAGAATCTTCGCGGGGCAAAGCCAACGACGTGGAAGCACAAACTAGAAAGTAAAGGTGAGAAGTTGTCGATCCTGTCACATGTCCAATGAACCATAGAGACGGGCCATTACCTCTCTTTCTCTGCCGGGCTCCGAAGAGAAATAATAAAAATGCCATTAGTGTCGCAGTCGAGGCACAGGACAACGTGAGGCGTGAGACGTGAGCGTTTCACCCCAGATTTCGGACGATATATCTCATCCCCTTAAACCACTTTAACGTCTTTGTCACGGACTTTCCCACTTGACGAGGCTAATCCTTTTTCCCTTGTCTCTGCTCCCGCTTGCTTCTTCTTCTCATTCTTCCTTGGAGCTCTTTCGTTACTCTCTTCCTTGGTCCACTGACCGACAGTGGACGATCTTAAAACTCTTTCCACGGGTTGGAATAAAAATAATTGCTTCGTGATTCTGTACTCAACCCCTATTATCTGTGTAACTTCTCAATCTTTCCCCTTTTTACACATCTCTCTTAGCTATTCTTCTCTGATCTTTTCTTTTTCTCTTTTTTTCCCTCGTTCCTCAAAGGACGACCGAGAGGATATAAATCGAGGCGTGAGAGAAACGAGATCGTCCTCCAAAATAAGATAACATCTTATCTACTCCCTCCTAGCAGCTTCCAGGCGAAAAAAGAAAAGAGGACGAAGAAGAGAAAAGGCAAATTCCCGAATAAACACATCCGCGGCTCTTTATGATGGCACTTTTCAGATTCACCCTCGTTGACGCTCTCCTCCTTGCTCTCTGCTCTGTGTACCGTGCGCATTATTAACTTAACCACCGGAAAATGTCAACCTACGGGCTTCTTTCTAACTATCTTTTTCTCTCTTGGTCCTCGCATTTCTTTATTTTAGCGCTCTAGCAGCTCGTTGTCATTTTTTCTTTCTACTCCCGTAGCCTCGTGCGACCTTTATCTTTATCGTTTTTCTACGAAGACTCCTTCATTTCATATATAATATATAGTATAGTACACGTCATGTGTTTGTTCCTGAAACAAGAGTTTTCTTTGTCTCCTCCTACATAGAATAAGGAGAAAGATCACAAGGATTTCTTTTTTACAAGCTTTGGCTATATAGGTATCTATACGTAAGACGTATTTGAAGGAAATAAGGACTCGATATCGGATTTCTAAACGTTTTAATCGTCTGCTCATTCTTTTTTTCCTTTTCCCATTCCTTCCTCGTTTTCTCTTTTTATCTCCTTTCTCTTCTCCTTTCTCTTTCGCGACGCAGAAAGTCCTTTTCCAGAAAGGAGTTATCGCCGAAGGAAGGAACTACAAGCACCCGCCGACGGTCGTTCTACCGAAAAGGGGCTGGAGACGCCCGGCGGGGCTTGAAACGACCCCCGCAAGCCGAGGCTGAAGTCTGAAAGATAAGGTGCCCCTCTTCTCTTTCGCCTACCTCCTAGATTATGGAATGGCACTTTAATTACACTAATGGGAGAACCAAATGTTAATTACAATTCGAAGTCTAAAAGAGAAGTGATTCGCGCACGATGGAAGGAAGGCAAGAGCGAGAGAGATGAAAATCTGAAAGAAAAGGATGTCAGAAAAAAAGGAAAAAAAAAAAAAGAAAAAATAAAGAGTGGAGTATATCGCAATTAGTATTATTCGAAACGTAGGTTTCTCTGCCAAACTGATTTTCCTCGTTTTGGAAAGGGTATCAAAGGGACTTTCTCATTTTTCTTGTTTTCCCTCGGTGGACCCCATCTTGTTTCGTCTAGAAACTAATTCCAGCGAAGCTATTTGAAATGATACGATCACGACAACAACAAGAACATCGAGCCATCGACGACGACGACGGAGGCGACGGTGGTGGCGGACGGGTTTCAATTTAAAGTTGGACGAGCGTGTCGGGATTTCAATGTACAAAATGCGTATGCTAAACTTTTCGCACCCCTTCTGGCCAAAACCCTCTTCACCTTTTCTACGTCGTGCATCCTGACAGACGAGAACCGTGGACACACGAAGCAAACGGTGGACAACGTTACGTCTGACGTTCCGACGGGAAAAATCAGCAAGTCTGATCAGCAAGCACGGCAAGTAGAAAAGGACACAAGTAGAACGCAGAGTGGTACA
This sequence comes from Dolichovespula sylvestris, assembly GCA_918808275.2. Lineage (NCBI taxonomy): Eukaryota > Metazoa > Arthropoda > Insecta > Hymenoptera > Vespidae > Dolichovespula > Dolichovespula sylvestris. Next base: position 15,441,052 of record OU964961.1, read on the forward strand.
GTAAGCCTGCTCGTGGAACAAATGTACCGTGAATACTTTGAAGTTCGCGTCCCAAAGGACAAATTACTTTTTTCGAGGCGTACCGTAGTCGGCCTTAAAAATCACTCTTATAGGAAACTCATCGAGAGCCGATTAACGAGAATGAATTCGATGGACCTATGGAAATTGGAATGTTCAAAGGAACAGGAAAAGTGATCGCTCGCTTTTTTTTTCTAACATTTACGTACTGAAAAAGTCAAATAGTCAGGCGTCTACAAATCCGAAAATCGCAAGAGCACTCTCTGCTGTGGCAACGATGGCCAACGAGGGGAAAGATGGTAAGGTTAGAACGTGATTGATTTTGCATACGACGCGGATTGGACAGGTTTGAGAAATTGGACTGACTTTCTGGTTGGTTTGGTCTCTCCTTTAGCCATCTTGTCCCTCGAGCTACGTCCCTTCACTTTTCCCAACCTCTTCTTGTCTCTCTTCGTCTCTCTATTTTTCTTTCCATATCGCAAGTGTTATATTACTGGACGTTATACGTGCTCACATGGACACATATTTGCGTCGGTGTGTTGTGTATATGGATAGAAATATCTTGCCGCGTATCTTTTCACGAGACGAAGAAGGGTTCCCTCTCGTATCTTTCGTAGGAAAACATCGAAGGAGATTGGCCTCGAACGAGCGATTTGTGCGATCTTCGAGGACGTATTTATGAGCATTCCAAGCTCTATATTTCTCCACGCCTCTACTTTCATATTGCACTCACCTTCGACGCAGTAAGTTCCGCGCGTGTCTTTCCTTATAACGTGCAAATGGATAACGCAAGGCAAGCTACGGTCTTGCTATCGGGTACTTTTTTCACGATAGGTACCTACTATAAAAATATATCGTATATCTTTATTTTACTTTGTTTTTTATTCCATATATATCGAACTACAATTCTGATCTTAGGTCACGAGACATTTTTCTTGTAACTATTTAAAAATTAATATCATCAAGATATCGTTTATATGTTATTTGATCATTTAGTAATATTCCTTAGTTCTTATCATATAATTTTTCAAACAGAATTTCTTTTCCCTAAGTGCGCAAAAATGAAGGACCGTTTTCATGAAGAAACTATAAATAGACATTTTCGTTTAACGCTATCCACCGACGTCAGACTGGATAACAGATCGAACGATTTATTCTAAACCTTTATCGTAGGGCCCCCCTCGAAATTTATGAAAGAAGACGCGCGTTTAACCGACTCGCTCAGTCATCCCTCACCACGGTGTTGAAACTACCCTTCCACTCGGCGGTCTTCTCTCGCTCGTATTCGTTCGTTCGTTCGTTCGTTCGTTCGTTCGTTCGTTCACTCGCTCGCTCGCTCGCTCGCTCGTGCGAGCATCCCCATCGCACTTACTCTTCCTTTCCTCCCTCCTTCATGCTCGCATGTCAGCCCTTTATTTTATACGGAGGCGAGTCAGTCCGAATCGCTCTTGATATTAAAGGAGATGGTTCACCCTTGGCACGTGATCGGGATACCCAAATCCTATGATCAGATGGCTAGGGACTTCCTTATTGGCGAAAGAAGCTAAAGTCGAGACAAAACGCGAGGGCGAAATCGTAAAAGAAGCTCGTGGATGACAGAAAAAAGCTTGCTTCGTGAGACTTCGTTCTTGCGAGATGTTTTTCATTTTATTTATTGATAAGATGTTGAGTAATCGAGACCTAAAAATAATCTTTTAAAGGGAATATAACGGGATTAATATATTTGGACGGATCGAACGAACTAATGTAATGAAATTCAATACAATGTATTAACGTTATACACTTCTTATTTCAGTTGTACTTGAGCAAAACACGGCAGAGTGGACTTTTGGAAGATCCACAACAATCTATCTCGCGAGCAGCTTGTCTAAATCCACGCCAACAAGGTAAGCTTTTTGCCATCACAACTCTCTTTTTGCCAGTTTTTGTTTTAAACCTTCCAAAAACAGCATTTTTGTATCTTTTTTTTTTTTTTTTTCTTTCAACGTCGTCTATAAAAATCCTTGGAATATTCGCCGTCGCCTCCGTCGGTCTCCACAGACGAGCACTTTCGTCTTGCTCTCCGAGCAACACTCCCTCGATCGTCTTTTTCTCGTTTCCCTCTCGTGCGAGCGGAAAGTTTTCTGCGTCGTGGAAGAACTACTCTTCTAGCGTTTAATATCGTAACGCTGGAATATCTCGTCTCGTGTTTCAGTACTTCGAAGTTACGTAAGGAATATTGGAGAATAGTAAAAGTTTTCTGCGAAGAAACTGTTTTTTCTCTCTTTCTCTCTCTCTCTCTCTCTCTCTCTCTCTCTCTCTCTCTCTCTCTCTTTCTCGCTCTCTTCTTTCCTCAGCAATATAGTGTCAAACATCGATTCGAAAAATTTTCGAATAAATTTCTGTGATTACAAAATCAAAAGAAAAAAATATGAGAAAAATTACATAGGGAAAAATGGCAATCGTCGAGGATGATTTTCCAAATCCTTCTGGGAGTTCTTTTCTACGATTTTCCCGATAGTCGGAGATCTCGACCACCCCGATAGGGGTTTCTGGTGGTCGATGACAACGACAAGAACGGTGGTGGATGATTCGATGCCGCGAGACAGAAGAGAGGGCAAGGCCCTGCTATCATATATAACCTCGCGACGGGTTCGCATAAATATTCTAATAACTTCGGAAACTAATATGATTGCGTCTACCAGGAATAATATCCAACTATATCGTGTGGGCATCGAGTAAGCCAGCATATACGTATATGTACGTAATAAGTTGGTACGTGTAGAATATAAAATACATGTCTTCGTATTCGTCGTTGTGAAGCTAGAACGGTATCGACAATCAAATACGATGAAGTACATGAAGGTTAGTGAACGTGATGTACTCTGATCATTACTTTCATCAAACTTTTCCAGCTTTCATCGGCTTTCAAAAGAAAATAGTCATAAACGTTATGGGGATCTCGTGTATGCAACAAAACAATTATTCAAGTGGAAGTATAGCAACCTTCGTGATATATTGCCATTTCAGAGAGTTTGAATAAGCAGGCGTATGGGTAAAAGAAAAGGTAAATCGAGAATTATCTCGACATATCGGATAAACGATTCGTACTCAAAGGCACATTTCGATGGAGTGGCCATTGCTCGGATAGTCTCAGACTGTCTCGAGATGGTATAACCTCTGGACCTCTGGTCGAGTATCGAAAACAAAAGGCCGACGTTTCAATTAGGTCCCTTATTAGTTAGCAGCGATAATAGGGCCAGCGGCGGTCGAAGCGGCAACACACCAGGGGCTTTCCAGTGCTTAACCGAAGGTTACGTTAGGACCGTACGGGTTGTTTGCGTGGATTCAGCTCTTACGATATTAAGGGTCGACCTAGGCACTCTCCTACAGCTCATCGTCCAAGCTCCGTGCTCAGACGAACCAGCCCATTTCCCTATACGTACCATACTCCGGTCCGTTGAAGGAGTAGAAAGAGGGTAGAAGAGAAAGGGGAAGGGTAGCCTTGGTTTCTTGCATGGCTCGGCTGTTCTGTCGGTCGTTAGGTCGATTGATTTTCTCGCGCAGTGTAAATTTCTGGTAGAGAGTCAAAGTGTACGAAAATGGTTGATGTATAAAGCCAGATAGGTAGGTAGTAGGTGTGGAGGAGATAGTCCGGTTCGATGTGGCTAAGAGAATGGAAAGTAGACGGAGAACTGCCGAGAGAGTGGTCGAACTAGGAGGAATTTGTCGCAAGGAGTCGGTTGCAGCAGTTGCCTGTGGAGAGCCGCAATGATCCTCTCGTTTCACCCGTTCTATCCTACCGCATTCTACCGCTTTCGGGTAGCTCCCTCTTTCTCCCCTTATTCCGTACACCATTACTATCTTCGTCGTTAATACTCCTTTTGCCTTTGGCTGCTGTTACTATTGCTGCTATTCCTACTGTATTGCTACTAGTGCTGCTACTATCGCCGAGGCACCTTTAAGAAATGAAGTTAGGGTTATTCAAAACTATACCCGCTCTTTCATCTTCCGGCCGGAATTGTTAATAAATACTCTGGAAAATCGATTTATCGGTTACGTGAAAGAGCATTCAGGCAACGATGTTTGGAATGTAATCATGTTATTTTATAATATATCCATCGATCCGTTTTTTATCGAACAAGATACAAATTTTCATTGACTTGAAGTGTAACCTTAATGAAGGAAGCTTTGTTTTTTGTTAGTTCATTCTGCTTAAGTGTTACGTTATGCTGGTTATATTTATAGGACTTAGCGTTGGTTTAGTGCCGACACGGAAGACATAGGCGAGGGACCATGTAGCGACAAGAGGTAGGAGAGGTACGTGGCAGGGGAATGGTAGCGACATCTTGTATTGTCAGATCCCAACGCGACAAATTCATAATTGCGTTAATGCGGTACGGCGAGGGGTTCTTGCCGCAACCACCGCAAGGCGCGCTCTGGCGTCTTGTGGCTACAAGAGAGAGTCGAGAAAGGAAGAGAGAATTACAGAGAAAGAGAGAGAGAGAGAGAGAGAAAGAAAGAGAGAGAGAGAGAGAAAGAGAGAGAGAGAGAGAGAGAGAGAAAAGAGAGAGAGAGAGAGAAGGAAATAGAGAAGGAGGATGAAAGAGAAGGTGGGAGAGGATTCTCTGACGGTACGGGCTCGTTAATCTTCCGAGGATTACCCAAGGAGGAAGTATCGCCATTGTGCCTAGGCGTTCGGTTTCGGACCGATAATTATTAATTAAATCGCCCGGAGGACCCATTCTACGATTTATCGACTCGTCGACTTTTTTTCATCGACGTTTCATTATCTCAACGTGTTCCCTGTCAAACGTAAATATCCTTATTATGAGAAAAGCAGACGGGATGCTGTCGACAAATTTACTTTTCTCATATTGCATGGCTAGCCTTCGAACAACCTGGATTATCTTTTTGAAAGCTGAATGCCATTTCGAATGGTAATACGTGTGGGCGTTTCTATTTAGGACATAGCCGAAATTAACAAAGTAATAAAACAATGGATATTTATTATGGAAAAGAACAAAAGAATAATGATATAATACATATACTTCTTTGATCAGAAATGACCGTTCCTCGCTTATTTTTTAGAGACTCTCTCACATACTCCTTTTGCCGCCTTTTATCTCTACCTCTCTCCCAATATCTCAGCTCCTCTTTTTTTTTCATAAACATACGCACTTCAAAAAAAAAAAAACAAATCATGCTCTATGGACCAATTTGTCTCATACGCACGATGAACGACTAATTAACGCAAGAAACTTTTGTTTCTTTTGTACACGTTTGTGTTCGTCGATTGGCGTATCTCACACACGCACGCACGCACACGCACACACACACAGACTACTAGTTAGCTCCAAAAAATTCCATCTACATACATTTCAAAGGATATTCGTAAGTTCTTCAAACAAATTCGTGCGGCTTCGTTTGATTTCAAGGATGTTTCCATTCCGTTTGAATCCCATTGAATTAATCGCAAAAAACCGCGGAGGAGTAATTAATCTCGGAGAGTTTTCAATGATCGAGCAAATCACGTCGAAGGGTCATCAAATCTGCACGAGCGAACACGAGGATAAAAAGAGAGCAAATGACAAAGAGAGGGAGAGAGAGAGAGAGAGAGAGAGAGAGAGAGAGAGAGAGAGAGAAAGGGTTGCGTACGCGAACGAACAGTCGTGGTAAACGGGACAAGGGTAAAAAGGATGGAATTGCACGGGAGCGAAAGAGCAACGACGAACGAACGAGTCGAAATAAAACAGTGATATCGAGGCATTTCACGCACGAGCGAGAACGTTTAGCAGATTCAACGTGCGTGCCGGCACTCTGCTACCCTACCGCGGTGAAACGTCTTTTTCTCTCTTTCTCTTTTTCTCTCTCTTTCTCTTTCTAGCTCCCTCTTTCAGTTCCTCATCCCTTTTCTGTCTGCTCTTTACCCTACGCTCTCTTCCTCTATAGCCCATACCCTGAGCAAGCTCACTGAAAAATACTGCTCTCGCTGACACCTGTAGCTTCGACATTCTACATACGTACGTACCTACTCCATGGTACCTCTGTGCTCGAGATGTAAAAGAGATGAAGGGTATAGGAATCATCGTGGGAATGTTATAAATATTAGGAGAATCATGCGCTTAGAATTTCGTAATTGCTATTACAGTTGTATAGCTTTTCTTATATATATATATATATATATATATATATATATATATTTTTTTTTTAAATCTGTTAAAGTTTCATTTTTAGCGAATCTTATGGTTACTGATTGTAGTAAACGCTGGGGTTCTTTGACAGAACTCTCTTCCTTAATTCATCGAATAAGAATTAAGAGAGGAACGAGGTATCGCGACATAGAGAGGGGAACGAGCTCCACAAGTGGTGGACTTTACGGGACTTAAGATTAATCCTCATAATTACGCGATCTCCCTCTTCCACAATGCTTTTTACACGCTCGTTCATAGCAAGCCAACGGTGGTAGCACCTTCGTGAGAAGAACCGGAGAAAGGTCCGTTTTGGATAGTGGAAAGACCCTTTGAATGAGAGAGAGAGAGAGAGAGAGAGAGAGAGAGAGAGGGAGAGAGACAGAGAGGTAAAGAGGGCTCGCTCGGGCAACCATAAAGATATATATCAGGTGACAACCCTGGTCATCCTTTACGATCCTTCCCTTCTCGAGGTTTTTCACAGATGGTTCGGAGAAAATCAACCCTCAAGCAGTCGCGTGCCATGTTGTCGTCAAGTTTTTCATTTATATTTATATACCGTATATTCTTTCTTTCTTTGAAATTTTAAGCGACTGGCCGAATATCGTTAAAAATTTTCGATATTTAAGAAAATCGATGAATTCTACTTCAAGTCGAAGTAGCCAAGCGTAACGGCGAAGACTTGGATGCGAGGAAAGAGAGAGAGGGCCCGTTAACATGGTGGATTAATTCTCATGAAGAAGTAACGTGGATCGTGGGCGTGAAATCGGGCGCCGGGCAGGACTTCCGCTCGACTCGGCAGCCGTGCGGACAATAAGAATCGATATCTTAATTAACGAACGCCAGTGGGTATGCCGTACGCGAGACTCCAACTCTGGACTGGCTGGACAGAGAAAAGGAAAGAGAGAGCGAGAGAGAGAAAGAGAGAGCGAGAGAGAGGGAGAGAGAGAGAGAGAGAGAGATATTCGTCGTCATCGTCGTCGTCGTTGGGGGTGGACGACGAACACTGCGAGATCCGGGCCCGGTTTTCGATAGGGTAGCAACGCCGGATGCTGGACCGGATGCAGGAGTCTGCGAAACCCTGCGGACCTCACTCGCCGTCCCACCGGAAGCGCTATTCACGCGGCTCTCTCGCTTTCCTGCGCCTTCCCGTCTTTCTCTTCCATCTCCTCGTCCCCATTTTCCTTCTACACCGCCCACTCGTCCTTCTCCTACTTGCGATCAACATCGCTGATACATCTCTGAATAAACAATTCCTGCATTTGAGAAAAAATTTATCTCGTGTTTTGTGCCCTGAAAAAAGTTTCCGTGCAAATATATAGAAAATATTCGTTTGTGGATGGACCATAACGTTTAAACTTAAACGCGTACATACCTTTTTTTTCGCAATGAAAAAACAATTCGAATTTGAAAGAGAATCGAAGCGTATAACGATTTGAGTTACACGCCGGTCAGTAATATCCAATAATCTACGATAAGAAAGAGGATATTTTTGGAGACTAGGAGATAGTTGTGGATGCTGCGGCCGATTAATATCAACGCGAAAGAAAAAGGCGAAGCAGTCCGAGCGAATTAACGGATTGCTGGGGCGCTTATTCCAGAACGCTTTTACCGCGACTGACTAATCCGATAAAGTGCCGAGCTCGCACGAACCTCTTTCTTTTGGTGGACACTTATTCCGATAGGATGTGACAGTAAGTATTCTGTATTGACTAATAAACTCTCGTCTTCGAACTACTGGCTAACGAATATACGTTCTTCGTTCCGATATTTCTTCGTCTCTAAGCGCAAATCATTGGTATTAGTTTGATCAGTCAAGAAATACATTGCTTTCTTTCATTCATTCGGATCTTTAGTAATTGCTAGGAGTCATTCTTGTCGAGTTTCTTTACTATAAAGAACTTTTCGAATTTCAAGTTTTTTCATGGAATCATTCGAAAGTATCTCTTGTTCTCCGTGAAGTCAGGCTCGTCATGGCCGCAATGGCGGGTACCTCAATCAGGACTCGCTTTGGAACTCAATTTCACGAGAGAGAGTATTTGCTCGCGCTTCGGGTGGCGGTAGGTTTGACCTCTCGTTAATCACCAAAGGACCCGAAGCACGAAGGCGAGTCAGACAAGCTGTGTAGTTGACCGCAACGGCTGACCGTTGCCCCGAGGACAGGCCCTTAAGGGAACCGAGATACGAAATACCAAGACCAGATGGCTTCAAAATTGACTGTACGTCTTGTCGTCTACGAGAGGACGCAACTTGCGAAAGAGATAGAGAAATCCCTTTATCTTTGCACTTTTGATAAATCAAAGATAACGTTTACTTTGATATGCGATCGTTTGATAAATGTTTGATAAAGCTTTAGATACTTGACTCTATTGCAGCAACAAACATATCTTTTTATGATTTTACCTTTGATTTTTATAATATTATCATATTATTCGAATTATTTTCTAAACTAAAGATATGTCTAAACTATTTAACCGTAAGTCGAATTATGGTTAAACCGAGCGACGTTCGATGCGGTAAACGATACCTGAACCGATTTCTCACACCGATGAAGGAATAGCTCCGGGCCATCGCCGTCGTTTGCTCTTGCGCGCACCACCTAGTCATTATATTAGCTGACTCTGTGATTAGGCTATGCTATCGTTGCTTTAGAGATGATTCCCTTCAAAACGTATCAGTTCCAAATTTCTCTCCTTCTTATATATATATATATATATATATATATATATATATATATATATATATATATATACATCTATATTCTTACATATTTATCAATATTAATATTTGAAATTTCTAATTCACCTGACTTGAGTATGAATGAAAACATAACTAAAATACAATGTTTATTCGTAAATAGGAAAGACGATTTTGGGGTTGATGGCAAATTGTTGGAAACCAGTTTTGTAGTAGGATACCTACGATATGTTCTACCATAGTCTCCTGACGCATATCGTTTGTTGGTTTTGCGGTCTACCATAACGCTATCTTCCTCGCGCAAACCTCTTTCCCTTCCACAAGGAAGAGCAGGGCTTGGAAACGTTCAGGAATAAGGATAGCTTCGCGTTGAATCTTCTTCTTTATATAAAGCAGTAAAGGTAAACTGTATTCATATGTGACTTCTTGTTTATATAGAAATTATTGTTAGGTAATCATCTGACGAAAAGAAATTGAAAAATCATATTAAGAATTAAAAGAAAAAAAGATTAAAGATGACGAAGACTTTGCCCTACGATCGTATATTTGCTTTGTTCTCGAACATGACGAAAATTTCCGGAAACGGTTTTCGACCGCAAGACTTCCGCAGGGTATGAGCAGAGGTGACGTAATTACCGAGATTAATGTGGCTTTGAGCTTTTAGTGGCAAACGAGGCGCAAGCTCGGTCGCCTTTTATTTTGCGGCCTATCATTCGGTTTCGCGCTCCTCCGTCCTGTCTTTCTTTCTTTCTTTCTTTTTGGCCTCCGGAAAGTAATTTGGAAGACGAGAGGGAACGCTTTTAAATTCTGCTTATCCCAGAGAACTCGTGTTTACTTTCTCTTTTTTTTTTCTTTCGTATCCTAAATTATAAATCTTCCCCTGCTTCAATTGGAGAACAAATCTCTCGATCCAATTTTTATCCCTGGCATTTCTATAACGGATTAACGTTGTTCTTTCAAATAAAACAATACATGAATATATCATTTTTATTCATCGTACAAGTCATGTTAAACCGCAAAACTGCCTTCTTTAAAACCTTAAACGAGAGCTAGCGAGAAGATTTCTACCAAACACTCGAAGGAATGTCACTCGACCCTCATGGAATTTTCACGGTTCGTCGTGAGATCTTTCTGAAGGAGGACTTCTAGTGCCAGTTGAGAGCGAGGAAATCCTCTTCTCACTGCGTAGTTGAGAGTGAGTGAGAGTAGGAAAGAAAGATAGAGATAGAGAGAAAGAGAGAAAGAGAGAAAGAGAGACAGAGAGGGAGAGAGAGAGAGAGAGAGATAGAGAGAGAGAGAGAGACTTCCTCCTTTTCATCCGAAAACACCGGCAACGACTCTTCCTCTTACAGCGAGGCTCTGCAGAAGAGGGCCACTATTCACAAGCTCTAGTGGAACCCCTTTCTTTCCCTTCCGTACGTCTGGGATATGCCGTCGCTGCTCAAGACAATGATATCGCAGGAAGAGGGAAGAAGCACCTCGGTCCGCTTTACAACTCCCGGTGGGGCCGGCGTTACCGGGGCGAAATTAATATCATAAATAATATCGTAAAAAAAATACAACTCACAGGCAGCAGACCGCCAGCACGACGTTGGCGTTACCGCGAAACGTTTCTCTCGCGGCTTGATAAAGAACTTGAAGGAAGAGAACAGGAAGGAGAAAGAGAGAAAGAAAGGGAGGAAAAAGAGGGGAGGATCGTAGCGATTCTGGCACGAGCACTCGTCGCGCTTTTGAAAGGACTATAGGGATGGGATAAGATCTTGGATTAAGGGGAAAGGACTCTTCGTGGAAATTTCTCTTGAAATCTACAAATTTTTTTTTAAAGGACACGAACGAACGTCAGTCTTATTTACAGAAGCTTCTATTAATTCTGTGATTTACAAACGTTACTCGACAATCAAGGGAATATACCATATCAGAGATACGTGCTACGGCTGTTGATTTCTCCCCTATACGCATACAACTTGACGTTACTACAGCAATATAATCACTCTGATGGCACAAAGCGGCTACCCGTTTCCGTACGACGACAATCGTATTGGATACGACAGCTTTGCCGTACCTTACGCACCATCAAATGTACTGATGATACAAACGATATGACGTACGTATGCGACGACGACGCTAATTCGCGCCATTGTCGTGTTCGTCGTGGGGTAGGAGTGAAGCCACAGGTAGTAGGGACTCGAATTTCGCTCTTAGAAGCAGTGTTTCAGTCGTCATTTGAAGAAAAAGTCTCTACCATTGTCTCAGGTAACAGGCGTCTGTGATAACACTACAAATTCGATTTTCCTCATTTCGTGTAAAACGAAAAATCAAATGAAACGACTCAAGAATGGTTCGCAGATATTAATTAATGCCTCTTTGGGACACTAAAAAGTTCTTCGATCGAGAAAACCATCAAACTCCTGAAACGTTCCGGCATGAAGATAAGGAACGGAATCGTTAATCGTGGCTATTCTTGTTAATCGCGTTTCCCGCGTTCACCACACCGAGGTCAGGTCGACTCTCGGCGCTCATTAAGTTTTTGGTTGTCTGCCAGGAGATCGGAGAGATCTCTTCTACGGATAACATTGCGTCCTCAAAGGGTTAGTCATTGGGCTTAGTTAGCCTGCGGCAAACTTGCCAGGTTTAAGCGAATCTCTCTCTTTTTCTCTATCTCTGTCCTCCATTTTCGTTGAAGAGTCGTGAATCCTTGCGTCCCGTTGGTAAGAAGAAGAGGAACGATAGAAGGTCAGAAACGGCCTTTTGGGATGAAAAGCAACCTAGCGATACCACCTAATGAAATTAAAAGTAAGCCCAAAGGTAGAGGGGCAACTTCTCGCTCGTTTACCTACCTCAGCAAATATATTGTTGTGTACTAATACACACACACACACATTCCTTTTATCTTACCATTAAAGATCCTTTGCTGAGCGTTCGATGGTGACGACCAAGTATAGTTTTACTAAAATTCGTACACGACATGTTTCTTATACGTTTGTGTGTGTAACACCTCTATCATATTCTACATGCATGCGAGGAACGATAGAGACGGCCGATCGTTATCGTTCTTGGTTTCCTTGCCCAAGCAGAGTTTACGCAATCGCATCGAACGGAAGCTTAGAAGCGTTCCTTGCGTGCGATTAACTTCGTGTTCCGTCCTTCTTCTTCATCTCCTTATGAAATTCCTTTTTCCCTTTAGTAACCGCCCAATATATTTGATTCCATATGAGGAGACTGGCTACATTTGGGGAAATGGGTCAGAAATTATCGTTGCGTACTTCCAAGTCATATAACTTGCTACCAAGTCAAATTGATCTCGCGTGATTCGCTAAGTTAGCTAGTCTTACAGATATGTATCTTTATTATGGGATTTTCGAAGCACGTTATTACACGGAAAAATATTTCTATAATTATCTCGAGGTATGAGTCATATTCTTCGATAAACTTATATTCACTGCTAAAGTAATCGTACGTAGGAAAGTAGTAAGCATTTGAGATCGTAAAGAAACAGACGAGAATGAATGTGAGAAGGGTCGAATCTCTTCGGAGGATATAGAATCGTTACAGTACTGCTGGGTCCTATTCTTTTAACGAGGTCAGAAGTTTAAAAAATCTCGTTTACTCGATTGACGGGGAGATATTATAGTGAGAAGAGAGAGAGAGAGAGAGAGAGAGAGAGAGAGAGAGAGAGAGAGAGAGAGAGAAAGGCACGAGTGGAAGAAAAAACGTAGGGCTCCGAGGCGTGGCAAAGGGCAGCATTTTACTTTTAACCGACCGGTGTCGGTAGCCATGTCATTCCTGTGACTTTAGTGGCATCGTAAACTGCGAGTACATAAACGAACTCAATAACAGAAAAAGAGAAAACCGGGGAGGGCAACCATAGGCAAGACTTTAGTACAATCTCGTTTTCATTGTGGATGAAGTTTACGGTTTATTAAAGGAAAAATGGTGTCACGGTTCTTTTTAAGCGGATGTTATTTCTAAAAGGTAAAAATAAATCTGTATATACCAATATATTTTATCAACATGAAAATCTTTTTCATTAATTAATTTTTCAATCAATTGCTTTGTAATTAATCAACAGAAAAAACATTTAAGTTAAACTGATAACATTTATCTTAATAAATCCTATAAACTTGCCTCAAATATTCAGTTCTAACTTACTTGGATCTTCACGGTGAATTTATATGGATTCGATAGAATTCGCGGACCATCGCGAATACAAGGTCGACCGGTTCGCTTCGATAGGTCGGATGGAAGGTACATCCGGTTCGGATAGCGAACGATAATCGCGGCTTGGTAGCAGAACAGGATGAATAATGAAGTGAGTCACACCTTGGCCGGAAGGCTAGATTCACCCCAGCCACGGCAGACCCCAAGATTAGCCCTGAGTTATGGCGTTAAGATCACATCTAATTGTATCAGTTTGGTCCACCCAAACCAGTTTCTATCTTACTTATCCATCTGTGCCGCTGTGTGTGGCTTGGACCACCGCTATAACCTGCTTACTCGGCCTTACTCCTTCCGCGTCTCTTCCGCGCCATTGACTAGGACCTTAAACGCCGACCGACCGTCGATTTGCTTAATCTTGTGCTTTGCCAGGACTTTCGTCTCTCTCTCTCTCTCTCTCTCTCTCTCTCTCTCTCTTTCTCTCTCTCTCTTTCTCTTTCTCTCTCTCTCACTTTGTGTGTTACAGCCTCCCATTGCACCAACTACAACTGTTCGTGGCCACGCTCGATTAAATAAGAAGGAATTCGGATTTCTCGAGAAAATAAGAGTTTTATAAGGAAACAACGACTTGTCAGTTTTCACGTTACTATTCTCTGAGAAACCAATTGTTTCGGAAGGACTCGAATTAGCGTATAGAATCGTAAATTTCCAGTTTTACCGAAGTAACAGTTGAGTCAGCTGATAGGATAGAATATTAGTAAGTTTGGTCTACGCTAGAAGATGCGAGACAAGTATGAGAGGGGGATCGTAGAGGATCGGAGCGAACCGAAGAGAAGCATTAGAGGCCAGGGATGATCACTGAGCGCACAGCACTAATCAAGACGCATGATTATAGGCCCCAAAGCGCCCTCGAGCACTAGCAGCTACTGCTGTTCATAGCCAAAGAGAGGATCCACAGTGTTGTCATCCGTTCATTGTTGTCGCTCTATATTCGAGATTACAAGCTCTCGCTTTTTGGTTTCTAAAATTACTTCCGAGCAAATTACTCCTAGACGATTCAATGAGTTCGTTTGTTAATATTGTTGAAACTTTTGTGAAGATTCATTTTTCAAAATAACGAATTACTCGCTCAGCCATTTTGGCTTTTATGCGTTTAGTGAGGCATAACAACAAAGGCGTATGCTATTCAACGGGATATCTCGTAGGTGCGTTAAATTGCGAGGAGAGACGGAGGACAAGCAGACAGTTGATGTATCAAACCGCACATAATTCCGTTAATGGGCCGTTATATCGGTGTGTAATCGGTCGTTAAGTACGTCAACCACAATTACACCCATTGGTATCAAACCACCCTATCCTGTATTCCTGATTACTATGGAATGTCGTAACTACCATTCTAAACGTTGATTACGATTTAGAGAAGAATATCGTATTATCGTAATCGCTTAACAACACACGGATAAGATTTTGAACTGATCGTAACGGGTTGAAACGGTAGGCTTGTCGAAATTCATGCATATTTCTCATAAAGAAAAAACATACTTTAGATTCTTTTATCAATGAGATTGGAGAAAATCGATCAACATTTTTCGATAACGATCCTGTTCACTAACAGGGTCTTCACGAGCCCTTCTGTAGCCCAGGGGGAAAAGAGGATCGGTTGGAGAAGGAGAAGCCTCGTCGTTCCGGTCGTAACGCCGGAGGAAATTTCACGACCTACGGTTCTATTTGAGGTTGCACTAAGCAAGTTAGCAAAACCCCAACGTATCGCGTTAAATTATGCTCAGAAGCTACGTGGCAGTCGCGAATATGTATATACACGCTCACACGTGCACGAGCGCGCGCACGCACACCCACACATACATGTAGGCACGCATGCTAGGTTCACGTAGGAGAGCGTTAAGCACCGTAATCACGGTAAGCGCCGTGCATTTACCGGCTGAAATCGTTTCAGGAAGGCTTCGATGTCACGCGAGGCATTAGGTCGCAAGAAAAAGGAAATCATCCGTCTCCATTTTCTTCTGCTGTCAGATCGTGTCGCACTGGAAAGCAATCTGCTTGAGGGTTCAGGGGTTGTTGGAATATGTGAAGAATCGATTTCCGAGCGTTTCTAAAAATAAATAGAAACTTTCGTCTAATCTGATATATCTAAAAATTTAATGTTCAATCTTTAGATTTAAATTTTTTTAGTTTGATTTCCTATAAGTAATGCAACACGTTTAAGTTCCCTTAGGTTCGTTCAATCGTCGTCTCGCAAAGTCAATTCATCGATATTGGTTATCCCCGTTAGAGATGCAAGTAGTCAATTTCAAGGCACGTGTCTGCCAATCTATCGTTTATTCACTAAGTTCCGGATTGCTCGGTACAAAGAAGTTCACGAATAGCTCTCAGGGCAGAGGATGGATTGTACAAAGGAGGAATCCGATTCGTAGAGCAGCGAGGAGAGATCATACAAGAGAATAGGAAAGAGAGAAGGAGAAATGAGGGACAGAGAGCTGACTGGTTCATTAATTTTATGAGCGCCGAGTTCCCAATCCTGTCGATCGAATGCCGCAATGATTCTAGACAAATCGATTGTTAAGTTTGGTAGAAGAATGTATTTGTACAATTCGCCTTGAAAAAACAAAGATATTGCAATATGGCTTGTAGGACCAGAAAATATATTGTATAATATATTGGTGATCTGTTGGCGTGGTATAAATGAGTATGAAAAAAAGAAAGAAATGATTTGTAGAGAATGACTGATGATGAATGACTCAAGAATAAGTGATTACGAAGTACAAAAAATAGAGTTGAATATTGAAAAGAATAGTGAAAGGGTTTCATCAATCCTTAAATGATTAACCGGTGTTATTGATGGTGGGAATGGAGTGTGTTAAGTAAAAAAGTAAACAAAAAAAATGAGAAAAAGCACGTGATTAAGGTAGACAGTCGTTAATCGGAGATGTTCTAATCATTGTAAGACCAAATTATAACAAAAATAAAACCGCAAATTTCCTTTTTTCGAATAAACCTTATGCACGATTTCATAGTTCGATATTTATTTCTTCTTGAAAAGTATAATATTTTTTGGAAAAATATTGCATTGTTATGATTTTATAATTTTTACATCCTTTTTTAGTCGTTAAATTACAATATTTATGTGTATTTGATTTGAAATATCGGTCGATTGAAAATCATCGAGAATTACGACTCCTTTAGGTATAAATATTTCTCATCAAACGTATAGCAGCGGCTTCTTTATCATCTTAAAAGATCCTTTATTTTTTTTTTTTTTTTTTTTTTTTTATTCTTTTCTTTCTTTCAATACGCGATGGAGTCGAGTCAAGAATTGGCCGAGTGAATGAGAGAGAAGCTGGTTGGTTCTGCGACTAAAGAGTATTCATCACACCCTCCGGAATCTGCCGGAGACGTCTTCTATCTTCGAGACCCATTGAAAGTTTCCGTTCATCTTCTTACCTCCTCTCACTTTCTTTTTTTCTCTTGCGCATATAGAAGTGGTTACCGAAAAAGCGTACGAAGTAACATCATACGACAGTCATGACAAGGGTGCCGTACGTGTGTTTGCTTTTATTTAAATTGTAAGTTAGATGTCATCGAGAAAGCAGTCGGAGAAGGCTTTTAGCGAATAGGAAAAATGTTTGTGCTAAATGGTTCGAACCCATATGGAAATAAGTTCTGAGAATAGCGGCTCGTCCGCACGACTGATCTTACTAGTAGCTTTTTCTTCTTCGCGAAGGAGGATCTCTTTCGGTTGACGTGGTAATTTTGTATGCATAGAAACGTCTAATTGCGATACGATGGTATCTTGCGATATCATATTTGAATAGTTTGGAGATAAAAAAAAGTACGTTTAATTGCCAATACATAATTTATTATACAATACTAATATCTCAAATAATATAAATTATATTAATAAAGAATGAAAATAAATGATCTTAATTATTCGAACGAAACGTCGACGAATCAAACTTAAGGTGGGTAGTGTGGGAGGACACAACGGACGAGAAGTACAGTTTTACATTTGCATAGTCGTCAGCTGTGCTTCCTTTAACTTTTCCTATGACACACCCTCTCGACTCGGAACTCTACGGTAAACTCTAGAAACGTGCGCATGCGTGTGGGCCCATGCACTTTCATGAAATAGAGAGAAGCGGGCCATACGGTACTAAAGAAATTCATGCGGTTGGGTATAGGTGCTGAGGATAGCACCTGTGTATTTCTAGTCCAGATTCATAATTGCAAATTTCCTTCGCCTTGTTTATGCAACCCTAACTGGCACTGGCAAATCCCTTGGGGAGAAGTTAAATCGTCCAGACGTCCTACTTTTTGTAAAATGCTTTACGACAAATTCTTCCTACGTTATTATTATTTCGAAATAATCATAGATCAACTATATATATATATATATATATATATATATATATATATATATATATATAGTTGATATAACTATTATATTTTGAATATAACAATGTTATAACATGTCTCTTTGTAATTATTTCAGTGCCGTGCTGCGAGATCGAGTAGGTTACATTTTATATCAATAAATGCCAGACCATTAATCGCTATTGCGCTACTTGGCATTTTTCGGCAAAATTTTATTTAATGACCCCTGACACTTAAACGGTATTATAATTAAACAGTAATATATAAAATGTTATTATTTTCAAAGTTAATTAAAAAAAAAAACAAACGGTTTTTATAGACTATTATCATATATTGCGTAAAGTAACGGACAAAGTGATTACTGTGCCATCAATATCGTTTTTCTACATTGTTCGTACTGTTATAAGAATCTCTTTTAGAAAAGCCGTCGCGCGTAGGGAAGTCGGCTCACGTGCTCGCGGAGCCATATATTTTCACTTTAGCGCACGTGTCGTCACCTTCGTCGCCTTCTTGCAGCCGTCGTTGATGTCGATGAGAGTAATCGAAAGAAAAGAACGGAAAGCTCTTGGTCTTCTCTTTCTCGATACAAAAGCGGCTCACGGAGGGGAAAACGGTATTACTGTCTCTTTCTTTCTATCTCTCTCAATATAGAATAGAGAATGGAGATACGATGATGCGTTCGGTTATGCATTATGCATGCGCAAGGAGCAAAAGAGAAGAGGATTGCTAACTGAAAACCGATTTCCAGTGTCTTGGACTTTGCGAATGCGCCATTCTTGGAGAATATTCCATGGAGTTTTCCTTAAAGCAACCAATTTGCTTCTAGTAGCTTTGAGAAATTTCTCTTTTTTAACAATATATATATTTATACGTCGAAAAATAATATGACATTTTATTCGTTTGAATTAAAAATTAGTAATTATTCGACTATTCTCACGATAGATATTTTAACGAGAAAATTAATCCATGTATAAACATATGTATGTATACCATTACATACATATTTGTCTTATAGGACGATATCAAGATTATGTAAAATCGTTTAAATAACGTTCACTACTAATTCGCCGAATTCATCAGCCTGAATCAACTCCAAGGCAATTTACGCGATATCATAGAATACGACACGCTTGAGTTTGCGGAGAGATCGCTGTTGCGAGTTCCTCTGAAGTGGAAATGCGATCTGTGGATATACATAATACACGAGTGTCTTGAGGTGACTATTACATAGTATACATTTTAAAGAGTGATATAGTAGAATGCAAAAATTCTTCTTCAACTTAAAGTTGACTTTAACTCGTTGGAAAAACTAAGGGAAGTTAGTAAAGATCGTTTCTAACAAAATGAATCTTTTCATAGATTCGTTATCGCTCTGGATTTCGTTCGAGCGAAATCTTTCTCTACCTCCTTTACTTGGGGTAGTTTGTCCCCATAATCACGTTTGTTTTATGGGCCGTTAGGCGGCCAGATACTTTAACTAATTGTATAATTGCTTCCAAGCCAGCCGGTGGCGTCATTCTGACGCCGGTATGTCGCCGTACGTCCGGCTCTCGTTTCCTTTTTTCTCCCTCCTACCCTTTTTCCCTTTCTCTTTCATTCTAATACGAGTCAGAGAGACCAGGCACACTTTGTGGTGGTAGCTCGCTCAGATTGTGCTTTGGTAGAAACGACGGAAAAGGAACGTAGCCGTAAACAGGCAAAAGCACCGGCCTCGTTCGTCCCTGTTCATCCCAACCGCTTAATTGCGCGAGTTTTAATTTGCGAAATGCTGAGAAAAAGGGCAAATCAAGAGAGAGGAAGAGAGAAAGAAGGAAGCAAGGCTAACGCCTGCCGTTTATTCAGCCTTTCATTAAGACCAACGCTCTATTTGTCGTTGACTCGGCAAGCGTTACTTTTGAGACAGATTGGGAAAAGGTTGCGGATAATTATACGGCTCATCCTACATTGAAATTTTAGAAATGCAAATGATATTAATTGTCAGTGTTATATAGAAATGATGAAATTAAAGGGATATTTATATTACGTAGATGTACGTGCAACGTTTTCTCAAGATACTGCTCGATATATCATTTCATCTATCGATCCGTCAGTTAATATTTAATGCGAATAAGATCTTGCTCGCACGTTCTCTCTCTCTCTCTCTCTCTCTCTCTCTCTCTCTCCCTGTCTCTCTAGGCAAAGGTAGCAGGGCAGCTAGCTTCATCAAATATTTGCTCAATCACCGCAAAGACATTTCACTAAGTTGGCGACCGTGAATCGATCTCTTCTGCCACCTCATCCTCCTTTGCTTTCCTAGAAGTATTTTCTCTCGATCTATCGGAGTTCCTGGTATACGGCGGCAAAACGATTCTATAGCAAAGTCAGCAGAATCCTTGCATACGTACGTTGCATGTATATACATACAAACATACAAACATACATACATACAGACATATATACATACATACATACAAACATACATGCATACATACAAACATATATACATACATACATACAAACATACATACAAACATATATACATACATACGTACAAACATACGTACAAACATATATACATACATATATACATACATTTCTCTCGGATTTCCATTCAGAATTAACATTCCACTTTCCTTTAATACCAGGATTAAGAACTTTCGAAGGTGCTTCTAATGCGTCTTGAAAGAAAAAAAAAGGAAGGATAACATTGATCACAGTGAGGCAACATTAAAAGATGTTCTTTTGCACGGTCCGTTGATTGAAATTCGATTGGAAACGTAATGGACGTTCCTGAAAGTCCGTCGTTGTCACCGAATTCGTCGTAGTCGCTAGGGTGATTTTTACGAAGTCCAGAAGTCGTCGCGAAGAGGGTGTAGAAAGGAGAGCCGGAGACTCTTTTTCAAAAGAGGGCAAGCGACGGATTTTGGCGGAGCCGATCGCTTAATCAGAGAAAGGTTTTTAGAGCCCTTTAAATCACGTAACGCGAGACGACGACGTCACGGAGTGGCATGTCGATAGAGCAGAGTGCTGTTGATAGAGCCGGGAAGGGTCTTCTCGTCTCCTGGTCTCCGCGGGTGGGAATTAACTTGGCTGAATTGATCAAAGCTGTTTAAACGCGGTCTCTTATTAAAGAAATCCATAATCGCTTTGGCGCATGAAAAGCAGCCAGCCCTCGTTCCCCGTCAGCCACGAAAAACCGACGATCGTTGCCTTTTCCATCCACCAACGCATTCGACTTCTTCTTCCTCCTCCTTCTCTCGCTTTCTGCCTTTGGTGAGAAGAAAATCCAATGGTAAGAGGGCACCTACTAAGAAGACGAAGTCCTCGCGGCAAGGTTCTTACCGGCTAATTGATGCTGTCTTGGGTGGCCGCGATTTATTTCGCCAACTATTTTACCACTCAGTAACTTCGTTTTTCCCGATCGAAAAGAAGAGGGGAACTTTCGAGGAACATAGAAAAAAAAATTCGAATTAGTTCGTCGAAAGACATGGAATCAAGAGAAAGAGAGAGAGAGAGAAAGAGAGAGAGAGATAGAGAGAGGGAGAGAGAAGGAGAGAGAGAGAGAAGGAGAGAGAGAGAGAGAGAGAGAGATATCGATAAAATTTTAACTATAAGTAGGATTCCAAGTAGAGGCAACCCAGTTGCAGCCCATCGACGTAGGGACGATTGCTACAGTTAAAGAGATATTGGTATAGTCATAGATACTATATAGTCATAGCATGATAAAAGACCCTAGCGTATTAAACTTTTTATACATTCATCACACTGTAGTATTATTACGAGATGACCCTCTTTGGATGTGGAACGATATTTTTCGCGATTTCATTAACAGGAAGTGGAAAAATACGTCGTTGAATGGTGAAATCGTCTTCTCGAGGAGAGCAAGAGAGAAAGAGTGTGTGTGTGAGAGAGAGAGAGAGAGAGAGAGAGAGAGAGTTCTTAGTCCGTTTCGACGAGGCACACGAGGGTCGTGCCTCCGTTACGTGGGATTAGCAATTCATAGCCACGTCGTTGTTACTGTCGCCGTGGCGAAGGGCCGCCTACACTTAGCTCGCTGGCAACACAATGGCAATAATAATAATTAAGAAACATCGTAACGGCAGCATATTCGGAGCATATCTCCCACTTCTCTGTTCTACGACTTTGGACTCTTTTCCCTTCCTTTTCTTTTTCTCCTCATCTATGTCTTTCTCCGTCTCCTTCTTTTTCTCTCTTTTTGTCTTTCGGTTTCCTTCCTATTCTCCCTTGCTCCTCGCCCATTCTCTTCTTTCACCTAATCTCGAGGCCGACGCTTGTTAAAAACGCCCGTGAATATAAAGAGTTGCATTATTAAAGAAGTTCGCGCGACTATAACAAAAAGTTTCGGGCTACGCTGAGGGAGGAAAAAGCAACAAGCTCGGACGAGACGGAGTATGCAGGAGAAAGAGAAGGGGAAGAGGAGAGGAGGAAGAGGAGGGGTGGAGGAGGAGGAGGGCTGAAACTAAAGAGAAGGGGGCGTCAAAGAGGAGCGAGGAACGAAGCTTCAAAGACGTTCCTCAGCACGATGGAAACCGAGCCTGATGGTGATTGATCCGAAAATTGTTCCCGATTAATTATTCTATCGATATTGATACTGCTTCTTCTTCGTTTAAATTAATACGACGGTCTAAGATAGTTTTCTTTCCCTAATTTAATCTTTCACTTCTTCCTAGCAGTTTTGAAAACAATTCGTGCTTTCTTTTAAATAAACGCACTTATATCAGCCGATTTTTATTCTACTTTTTATCGTTACCTTCCTGGTAGTCGTCCAGCTGCTCGAGTTTTGGGAAAACAAAAACGTCGTGAGACAAGAAGTAACGACGCATAATTAGCATAACGACACTAATTAAAATACAAATGAAGAGTCTTAAGACGCTCGATGGTGGGTGACTCATTATCACCAAGCTGTCTTTCTCTTTCTCTCCCATGGGTAAAAATCTTTGCTTTTTCTATTTTCTTCCTCCACATTTTACTGACATTCGCAAAACCTAATTATATTTAATCGCGGTATCGCATCGTTCACGGAGGGATGGAATATCGTTAAGACGGTTGTATTTTGAATCTACTATAAAAATCTACAGCTGGAATTTATCGAGCCCCTTTAAGATCAGATTTTCCAAACGCGAACTGATTCAGCGGGATGAAGCAAAATTTTATAACGAATTATCCACAAATATAAAATATTTGCGGAGAGTGAATTCATTCGATTGTTGTGTAACCGATCATATACTTTGACCACTCAGATACGGAGTATGTTGCACGCGCGGCTGCTCGTTCGCTCTCGTTTTACGATACGAGCCACGGAAAAGAGTAAAGCGGAAAGGGTGCAGACTGAGGGTGAGTGTAAGGCGAACGTCGTAAGGCATTCTATTTGGCCGCGTAATCCCTAGTTTACGTGAAACACGGTAGGCACGGGTATCCGAGAGAACCGAGGAACCACGGAACCCATAAATATGATTGGAACATCGGGTGGCCTCGGTAGCATCGTCCTATAGAACCTTAATCCCTCGGCCCATTCACATAGGATTACGGTGCGTTGTCTCTTACCGTCTTCTATTCCCCTTACGACGACCCTATCAGATTCAATCGAACCTCTTCGGTCAACCCCTTTGACTACTCCACCGTCGTGTGTCGCTGCCAAAGGATGTTCTTTCGTGGAAAAAATAAAG
>OU964961.1:16069146-16221646 GCA_918808275.2 Dolichovespula sylvestris
GCACGAGGATACAGACGTTACGTCATTTTGTGTGTAATGGACTCATAAAGAAACTTCAAGCCATAACATCGTGATGCATCCTAATGCCATTACTCATCTCTACCACGTGGACATAATATTGGAAAAGCTTACATCGTATTGTGTTCGTCATACGCTACTCGTAGTGTACATTTTCTAAACTATCGACGTTGCAAACGTATTTTCAAGTGTCTTCTTAAGCGTAGTTTTTTGAGGTTAGCGAGAGAAGGATAGGTAGGACGTAGATTTGAAATAAATTCTATTGTCCTATTTCTTTATATAAGCGAATTTAAATAAATAGCGATCGCGACATGATTTCGAAGAACGAAATGATCAAAACGAAAATAATAACGCGCATGCTATAAATCACTTTGCAAAAGTGTCAGAAATGATGTTTTCCATGCAATGAGCAATGAACAGAAATTGAAAACTTGGCACAGAACAGATCGAGTAAACCTGCTCGAATGATGGTGCGAACTCATGGTGAACAATGGAATGATCATCTTTCGCCCAATAATTAAACTGACACGGTATTTTGTACTTGCGGTGAATGACGGAATGGCCTTCATTCGCTTCGTATATGCGCTACATCTAGACTAAAATTACATATTCACCGTGTTAAACTATAAAGCAGATTGTAAATTCAATGAAAGCTGTCAATGAAATGGTAATAGATATGTATACTGTAGATACGAGATACTCCGAGGAAGATATACTGTTATCGTTATAAAAATTAGAGACGATGACGATATCTTTCTTATCTAAGAAAATGATGATCGATCGTTGAAAAGAAAATCATAATTGAGAAATTTACTAGAGAAAATAGAATGAGAGAGAGAGAGAGAGAGAGAGAGAGAGAGAGAGAGAGAGAGAGAGAGAGAATGAGAAGGAAAAGAAAGAGTTAACGTTACTTTTATCTGCGAGCATGAAAGAAAGCTTGTACGTTTTATAGCTCTCCGTGGAAAGCAATATAGAAAAAAAGAAAGAGTGAGAATTCGCACATGTGCTACCGTTGGCTACGCTTTTACCACGTCAGGTTTTATCTGACATCAAATCTTTGAGAGAAAAAAGAAGAAAAGTGAAGATTGAAGAGATAGAGAAAAAGAGAATAAAAGAAGGACGAATGAACGAGTTAAATCAAAAATTGCGAGATCTACTTGGACAAACACTATTAGTTTTTCAGCGCTTTCCGTGTAATCGATTCGGCTGGTTGTGAGATCGGAATGAATCAGCAGTGGAAACAAGATTTAAACGCGCGACACAGGTTTCGAAGGCGAGCGAACAATAGCGACGCCCTTCATTCGATAATTAAAGAGGGTTTTTCGCACTCCTGGCAGGTGATGGAATCGCATTAATTCGATCGCATATATGCACGTACACGACAGAACATAGAATTAATCTCAATTTTAACAGTAGCCCATAACGAGGATGCAGGGGAAGGGAGGAAAAAGGGAAGAGGAGTGGAATGTAGCCGGGCGCACGTTGTAATACTGTCAGAAATAAAATTGTGCCATTTCACGATAACCGAGCTGGACGTCGGTAATTATTACCAAGCGAAAGGAATGGGGAAGAATTAGAAGAAATTTTTGTCCTCCCTTTACCGATTCAATTTTCGCGAACGATCGAATCTTTTGTATAAATGGAAATAAAATATAAAATCTTATGTATTATACAATGCGATCAATATTAATCTACGGTAAGCACACATCGATTAAATCAATTTTTTCTGCAAATTAATTATATTATGTAGAGTAAAATGTTGGTAAACAAAGGTTTAGAAGAAGTCTCGAACAATGATTATTTCTTTATCGATTAAATTTATCCCGAAGGTGTAACGAACAATTCTACGTCGGTACAAAACCACCATTATGGCAAAGAAAAGAAGCGTTTAAAGTATTTTCTTACAAACTTGTATCGAGTAAAGATCGAAGCCGCGCTCAGGAGAGAATCAGTAGGAGAATGTGTGTTCTCCAATGTATTTTCTCAACGAACTTCCTTAAACGATCCGCCGAAGGAGCAGCGGACAGTGCGTGCCGGCATTTTAATTGCTAATTTAATTAACCTCTTGATTTAAGAGTGAGAGCGGGAGAGAGAGAGAGAGAGAAAACGGCAAGTAGTGGGTAGATGCTCGAGTACGAGCTTACTGCTATAGAATCCGTGGTAATTAAGACGCTATCGGCGCATCATTATTAATTAATTTATCGTGGACTTGGCCGGACCAACTGATCGTACGACAACGATACACGCACCCTGTCGCCTCCTCGTGAAAGCAGTTATACGCCGCTATATTTCTTAGAATAATATTCACAAAGAAATAAATTTTCAAAAATTAGAAGAATTCATACGAAAAGTTATCACCCAAATGACCACGCGTTATTACGTCATAAATATTAATAAATATTTAATTAAAGATGCAAAGTCGCAAGGAAATATTCGCAAATAAATGACAAACTTTCTTATTTAATAATGACACAAATTTACAAAACTAAGTCAATACTTAAAACGCTCTCTATCTTTATTCTGGTTACTCCGTCATAAACATTAATAGATAAGTAGTTAAAGATCCAAAGTCGCAAGGAAATATACGCAAATGAATGACAAACTTTCTTACATAATAATGACGCCAACTTAATAACTATAAATTTGTAAAAACTATTATAGAATGGTAAAACAACTTCCGAAAAAAGAAGTAAAATATCTAACAATCCTGAGTAACGTAGTCTTTATAATAAGATACTTACCAGAAATTTGGATATATGCCGAAATAATTGTAGGCATTACAGAAGCTAAAAGAATCTTAAATAATCATCTTTTTATAGGCTACAATATCTCTCTTCCAAATTATTTTCAAAATAAGAGAAAAAATTAATATATAAAATTAATACTAATTTCAAATGACCAATTTGGATTCAGGAAAAATATACAATCGAACAAGTTCGCAGAATGGTAAATAACATAATCAACTGTATAGGAAAAGACAATTACTGCATTGCGGTATTTTTAGATGTGCAAAAAGTTTTTGACAAAGTTTGACATGAAAGGGTATTAAAAAAACTGTAATCAATATTAAAAAGAAATATTTACTCAGTCTTTTCTTCATTATGTAGATTAACAATGTAATCTCTGTACTTATAATATGGTAACTATGCCATAAAAAATTGTACTTGGATTCATATTATAAGTACTCTTTGTTCTCTGCAAATATACCAAATGGAACGGATATTGAAATATAGGTACATTGTGCAGATGACAAAACCATCGTATGTACGCTAAAAAACAAATTGAAATAGCAATAATAAACCTACAAAATAAACAAAATAGAATTTTATATAATAAGCAATTTAAGTAATATGGAAAGTTAGACAAAAATTAATAAAATTAAAATTAACTGGACATAGTGTTCACACATTTTTATACTGAAGTTTTTATACTAAAAACTCAGTAATTCCGCAAACAAACTCTGTTAAATATCTCGGTTTTACTTGGATAGTAAATTAAACTGAAAAAACACATACAAGAAAAAATCAAATAAATAAAAATGACTAGGAAAAGCATGTATTGACTCATAGAAAGAAACTCTAAATTAGATATAAGTAACAAATTACTAATCCATAAAAGAATAATAAAACCAATCTGAATATATGGATCATAAATTTGGAACATAAATTCCAAATTGAACATCAAGAACGTGAAAAGCCTTCAGTCCATTATGTTAAGATGCATTTTAACCACGTTGAGGTTTATAAAATATGATGGTATTAGAAAAACGCTAAAACTTCCTATAGTAAAAGAGGAAACTACACGATATACTGAAGCTCACCGATATAGAAAAAAACTACACATACTTTTTTGCCAAAAGCTGCTACTCAAGCTTTCCTAGAAGTCTTAAAAAGAAACATTTATCTGATTTACCCATTTACTTAACCGATAACACGTTACTCTCACGTACACATCAACAACTATTACCAATACTTAACTAAACAGCCGTCAATAATTGTAGTGAAATCTCAATGGTAATTCTAAGGTAGTATTGTTAAAAAGATTTAAAAAAGGTAAAAATAATTATTTGTTTGGAACAAATTGAAAATTTATAAAAAGTATTAAAAAAAAAGAATTATTCTCATCCTATTTCTCTTTATCTCTCTCTCTCTCTCTCTCTCTCTCTCTCTCTCTCTCTCTCTCTCTCTCTCTGTCTCTCTTTCTCTCTACTTCTTTCTCTCTCTTAAAAGCTTTAAACTTTTCTAGCTTTCCGTCGCACTGTGTTGCTTTCCTTCGAGCGAGCCGATTGTGAGAATTAGAGGAATCTCCTATCTCTCACTTAGATGTACCATCGAAGAGAACGCAGAGATACACACACAGAGTGTTGTCTTTGGAGCAGAGGTCACGAGATAAATGATAAGGACTATAGTGATAACGACGGACTTTAGGATGTAGAAACACGAGAGATAAAACGATTTTAGTGTTATGGCCACGGCTTAAAGGTTGAAACGATCGTTGACAAAAAAGTTTCATTTTTTTCCTCTTTTTTTCTTTCTCTACTTTTTTCTCCATAGACTTTAATTTCTTCCTCCTTGTTACATTATATTGGATAGAAGAAACTCGAGGAATCCAACACGTCAAATCGAAACATCCTCGATAAACGTCCACGAGATCCTTTACGAGAACGATAAAGATCGATCTAGAATGTGGTAACGATAAAGAAGGAGAAAGAGAGGAGAAAGAAGGATAGAAAGTCCTCAAGGTTAAACTCAGCGCGGTGGTGGAAGCTATTGCTATGGTGGAAACCTCGAGGAGAACGCGATGTGAGATAGAGAATGAGTAGAGCCTAGGCCATTTATTTGATTCACGGTAGAACGAATACGAAGCTACGTCTAGACGTAGAAACGGTCCACCCTTCCTTACCTCTTGCACCCTCTTCCTCTTCCTCTTTCAATCTTCCAACCTTCCATTTTTTCCTCTTCTTTTTCTTTTTCTTCTTTCACTTCTTTCTTTCAATCCTTTTTCTTTCCCTCGGCGAGAGGATATAGGTAGGAGCATGTCATTTTCCACGATAGTAAAACCGTTTCTTTGGTATAAGCTATACCAGCAACGAACGGTATCGTATAAAAGATACCGTTTCAGATCAGCAAAACCAGGCCCATGGACTTGCGCCTCATCAAAGCTCGATTGACATTGAGTATGATCAGGAATTATTATCGAATCTTTCTAGAAATGCCGCTATCACGATGAAACTGAATTTTTTATAGATTATTTCTCTCTCCTCTCTCTCTTTCTCTCTCTCTCTCTCTCTCTCTCTCTCTCTCTCTCTATCTATCTATGTATCTATCTATCTATCTATCTATCTATCTATCTATCTATTTATCTCCCTCTCTCTTTTTTTCTCTACCTCTCTATGTCTGTCCGCCTCTCTCTCTCTCTCTCTCTATCTAAGCGAGCTTTGTTGCGGGTCACGCTCATGAGTTGAAATCTCGTTAAACTCGAATCACGACGTTTCCCCTCGCGGCCATTAATAAAATATGCGCGACACGAAATCACGAATTTTCAAAAATCTTCGCACTCTGTTCGAGTTGCAACAATATTGCGCGATATATACAGTTGAATCTAATGGTCGGAATATCTGGATCCTTTAAAAAAATATTTTATTAATAAAATGCTGGATGCTGATGTTCGAAAAGAATATATTAAAGCGAACTGTTTCTTATATAAATAGAGCTAATGTGATGCAAAGTTTTGTAATATTCTTGATTACACATATAAAAAGACGACGTAGATGACATAAATGAACTACTTTTTCTATGTTCTTCAAAACAGTATACCTGTTCTTACAAATCATTAACTGACACGCTCTTCGGAAATCGAATAACGACAATAAGAAGCGCAATGAAAATGTTGCCATGTCTGATTTACGGTTATTTTTACAATAACAGCAGGAGTTACGAAATGAAAGGAAAGAAGGTAGGAACGACTAGAACATAAAAAGTCGTAAATAAAATGGCTTGCTTGATTTCGAAATTTTGTATACAGAGATTTTCGTGCGTCGATAATAATACGCGCGCTTTAATAATAACACCTTTCAAATCTTAATAATAATACATCTCAAATTTTTTTTTATCTTTATAAAACATCAAGAAAGCATTCAATATTTCGAAGTTTTGAAAGTGCAGGGCATATAGATAAGAACGATATCTTCCTCTCTCTCTCTCTCTCTCTCTCTCTCTCTCTCTCTTTCTCTCTCTCTCTCTCTCTCGGAGCATTCAAGTTCGTGTTTCCTTCTCATTTTGGATTGGTTATGGTGCTTCTAAAAAATTCGGGCTGTGTAAATGGTTTGCCTCGAGGCGAGTCGACATCGTGTCCATCAAGGAACTTCTTCCAACGAGCAGTAGAAGAGCAGGAAGGAATAGACTGATACCGAGGAAGAATGAAAGAAACAGCGAAGAGAGGATAGAGATGAAATGATGGTAACGGTGATGGTAGAGGTGATGGTAGTTGCTGTGATCTCGGCATTGAAAAGGCTGGCACGGCACCACTACTTTGACGGAAGACATTTTGTTGTCCGTAGTGACTCCTCTTTCTGTGAACGACGGAAAAGCAAAGAGTACGGAGCACGATGCAATTACTGAATACGGGGACGAGAAGATCACCATCGTCCAGCAGGACACTGCCGCGAACCTTGCCAGTTATTCTCCGGCTCTCTTCGATGGATCCACTGTAATCAGCCTCCACCGACTCACCTTTGTTCCGTCCTGCCGACTTTCTCTCTCTTTCTCTCTCTCTCTCTCTCTCGCTCGCTCGTTCTTTCTTTCTCTCTCTTTCTCTTTCTGTTTGTCTCTTTCTCTCTCTCTCTCTCTCTTTCTCTCTCTTTTCTTCCTCTCTCATGTCCTTTCGGCCTTTCTTCTTAACTTGTCGCTCTTCTCCCACGCTTTCCGACGTTTATTCCTTTCCTATTTTCACCAGTTTTGTCCTTTATTCGAACTCTACTTTAACGAGACTTCCAATATAACAATCTTTGAAACATTTTAATTACATATCTCGACCCTTTCAGAAGATGATGAAAGAAGAACGAGAGTTCGTTTAGATTCGAAAGAAAAAAAATAAACACATTTATTCACACATACATATATATATATATATATATATATATATATATATATATATAATATGTATATGTATATATAAATGCTATGAAATATTATCTTGATGTATGCATCGTCAAGTATATATGGAGTATATACACTGAAAGGGGCATACGGAGAAGAAGAGGAACCTGAATACCAACACGTTTATAAATCCTACCGTGGTGGCATTACACCGGTTGACAATAGCCTCTGGCACAAAGAAAGCACTGTCAGTGGGTTATTTTAGTAAGATCATCGTGGAAAAGTAACAGCTCAACACGAGCGACTTACAAGCCGCTTCTGTTGCTTTATTTTTCCTTTGGGAAAAAATGCCACGCTGTGAGGTTGTCTTTCATTTTCCAACATAGCCTGCAGCAACACGTGCACACCAAAGTCAACGTGCCGGTACTTGGAGAGATGCCGATTTAAAAGTCGGCTTCTTGTCTCTTCAATGTAACTGTATAATATTAGATGAAAGATAAACGTTCATCACTGAACACAAAAAACTTGAACTTATCGTTGTGTGTGTGTGTGTGTGTGCGCGCGCGCGTAGAGAGAGAAAGAGAGAGAATTCTCGAATTTAATAAATTTCTTTCTGGTACAAAGAAATCAGAGATTATTGAAAAATAAAAATTGAGTTCATTCTTTATCTAATAGGAGAATTACAGTTGGAAATTAAATACAAATATTTCCATCGAAATTAAGGAGATAAGAAGTTCGCGTTAGCGGTGTTGTGTCGCTTGAATAGACGGAGAGAACGGAAACCGTTCCCCTCAATTGTTGCTTCCCCTTAATAGAATCAGTGAAAGAGACTGTACACATTGCACAGACGGACGAACGAAGCCTCGACTGTCGAGGAATTAGGTACATCGCTTGCTTTGGCTCGACAAACATCAACATTCTTGAAGTCGAGCATGACTCGGGCCTCCTCGGCCCGGTTGGCACGTCGGTAAAATGAAGGAAGACGGTTGTGGTATGCAAAGAGAGAAGTGTTCTACTAGCTAGGCGAAAAAAAGTGTAACTATGTAATATTAAAATATAAAAACCTATGTAAATGTAAAATTTCCAATGTTTCGTTGAGATACTGTTATCACGATAGGTTAACTCTCAGCTAGGCGCTTACGGAAAACGATCGATAAGAGATTATGCTACGGTCAGTTTCACATCATTTATTACTTATAAATACATGGATAAAACTAGAGAGAACAATGAAAGAAAACCGATATAAAAGTTAGGAAGAAAGAAAATATGATAATAGGGCATAGTTCCGTTTTATGAAGCTATAAGGCCGGAGAAGAACGCGATAAATTATCGTAATACCTTGGAGAACAGTATCTTTCAAGTCTGGCATTTATAATGAAAACCTCTTTATGGAAGCTTGGTAACATTCCATAACAATCGATAAGATCTTGTATGTCAACCTTCGGTCACTTCCTTTCGAAACGCGCGCTCTTGAACATAAATAATTTTCATTTACCACCATAAAGGATTAAAATGATTATTCCGTTTTATTAAAGAACGAAATGATAAATATGTCGTATTGTACTTCTGGTTAACGAGTCACGCAAAATATGCAAATGATCGTCTTTCAATATATAAATTATGCCGTTGCCTCTTGTACTTTGCAATAGGTCCAACCCCTTTCAAGATTCACAATGCGACAGTGTCTTTTTTAATGGAAACGAATATCTAACATAAATTCTTCGTACTCAAATACAAACCTCTAGTACTTGGCAACGATTCAACTAAATATACTTAACAACTATGTTGCGCTCTTACAAAAATCTCATGGCTGTCCATGTCATGAGATCCAAGACTTTCATGAATACATGACTAGGTCATCAGTGCAACCGATACAAATTGCTTCGAGCATTTATTAAATTTCGTCGAATATTCCTTAATTGATAAAATAGTCATGATTAAGAGATAGCTGTCGCTATAGTAGCGGTTTTACGTCTTAAATTTGTCACTGTAAAGAATGATTATATATATATATATATATATATATATATATATATATATATTCACTGTTATAAATATTCTAACGATATTGACCGTAACAAATTTTACAATGACATTCACGAAACCATGTTTGAAAATGTCGGTAAGATAATGCAATCGTTAATACTGTTAATCTCGTTGAACAAACCGAGCCATTTTGTTCGGTGGTATCCAATAGCCAATAAAAATTCTCGACTCTCGACGATTCTATCTCTCTTGGAAAGATAGGCGTACTACTGTGTGTGCTAAGGAAAAACGCTTGGTGTTGTCAACGAAGAAAAAAGAAGAAGACAAAACGGAAGGAAGAAAGAATGGGAGAAGGGAAATTGGAAGTTCAATATTTGCAGAAATCGGTGGTCGAAGACGTTCAGTTTATAGGTAACCTTGAGGAAAATGGATTGTTCGTTCAAAGGTAGATAGAAGAGATAAAAAAAATGTCGACAAATGCAGGACAAACAAACAGAGGTACCGCATAATCGGTAGGAAAGCGTAAATTGTTGTGAAAGACATAAAGATCGATCGCAATTAGCAGAAGAGAGTAGAGGAAAACACGGGTAATTGGGACAATAACAACGGGACGTAGAAATGGAGTAGTAGGAAGGAGGACGGCGCACGTAGGACCAGAGGCGCATCGATTTAATCGGCCGGGCACCGCCCTCCGGGCGTGACAGTGTACTGCAGACCGTCTGACATCGTTATTAAGCGCATATAAATTAGCATATAAATTGTCCCGCGGCCGATGCTCCGCGAGTTAGTGAGAGGTGTTTCTCCGCTCTCTAAACTCCACGCTACTAGCCTTCCGCTCTGTCTGCCGTGTTCGTTTCTCACACGCCTTTCGAGAATAGCGTGGGCACAGCAGAGGTGTACATATTTTCCTCTCTCTTTTTCTATTTCTCTTTCGCTCACACTCACATGCTTCACCAACTTCTGCATAATCTGAAAGCTACCTGCTATCCTGCCTGCACGGAACGATAGCGCCAGCGTTTTAAGCTAGTTTACTCTCTATAGCTCTCTCCTTCTCTCTCTCTCTCTCTCTCTCTCTCTCTCTCTCTATTTCTCTCTCTCTCTCCCCCTTTTTTTCTCTCCTACCAAACACACGTTCCGTTCTTTCTCAAATACTGAATCGGACCTACGCGCTCATTCGCACGCGAAAACACCAAGGGAGCGAATGTAAGAGAGAGAGAGAGAGAGAGAGAGAGAGAGAGAGAGAGAGAGAGAGAGAGAGAGAGAGAGAGAGAGAGAGAAAGAGAGAAAAAGGCGGTCGACTCATCAAGCCACAATGGCGACCATTACCGATGCAACGATTTTGTTCTCTTGTCCCATTCATCTTCCTCATCCCTTCGTCGTCCTCGCCATCCTCGTCCTCGTCGTCCTCGACTAGCCGATGTGGAAAGTCGTCTTAAGGTGCCCTACAAGCCATTGTTCTCGCAGCCAGTCAGACGGCAATTCGAAACGAGAGGAAAAGCCCCTCCGGCCTCCAACCTCCTGGTAGATTCCAAGAATCAACGCTCTTTCCTCCCTTCGTTCATCTCTCCTTCTACTACCTCGCTTCTCTACCTTCCCAATGAATGTTACGTAACGAGGATTTTTCCTCGCTTAGGACTGTGTCGTCGGCTCGCTAAACCGCCTCTTTCTTCGTCTTTTCTCGCCATTAACCCACCGAAATCTTCAGTCTTTTTATTTTTACTCACGTGTGCCAAGAATTGGACTATGATTTTGGCGGCACTCGTAAGTGTTCCACGAGCTATCCATGGCGGAATGTCTCGTAACGCTTCTTGATACGGTCAGTAAATTTTGATATGATACGTCTCACGATAATTAATTATCTACATAGCTATGAGATATAAAGGAATATTTTCAAAGTTTCTCAAAAATAGAATATTTCGAAGGAGCAATTTTCACTCGAATTTATTGCATGGTTCATCCTGTATTTAATATTCCTGGCAACAGGAAGGAGAAGGACAGAATTATCGAGTAAATCGATGAAAAAGTTTTTCATGTAGTTAATGTCGCATAGTTAAGAGATGGGACAGGAAATACAAAGCTACGAATAATTGAAGGATAACCTTCTTTTACATCGAGTATCTTCTCGACGTCCGCATAAGAATCGTTTTTATATTAGATAAACGGTACGATCCATTCTCAGGTATAAATTCGGAAAATGCGAAAAGTTATCGTACCTCTTTTAAACTCGTACAAACATTACCCGAATAACGCGCTCGAAGAAAAGTTATGGCTTGGACGAGAGGAGGGGCCAGGTCGTTTCCTTCCTCGAGAAGTCGAAAATCCACACGATAGTAAGGAGTTCAAGTTCCTAGTCACGAAGCACGACGGTGACCGTAAAGTAGAACGAAGTGTGTGTGTGTGTGAGAGAGAGAGAGAGAGAGAGAGAGAGAGAGAGAGAGAGAGAGAAAGAGAGAAGGAGAATAGGAGAGAGATACGGTATGTGAGCGAGCACGAATATCGCTGACACCGACACAGACGTAAGGGCTGTGTTAGCCCTTTCCCTTACTGCATTCGTATATATGTACCAAAGCTACTTTCTCGAAGCTTAAAGCTTCGATGGAAACTTTGACATCGTAGTAAGACGAAGATGGAAGATGAAAGCTTGAACGAGTAAGAAAGGAAGGAAGGAAAAGTGAAAAGCGCCGGTAAGAAAAGTTAGGAGAACCTCCCGATGGGCTCGCGGATAATTATTTATCGCCTTATCAAACTTTTATAATCCCGATGTTCGAATCAAGGGTTCCTCGGCGAATAAAGGCCATCTTGCCCGTTCGAGCGAATCGTCGGAAGAGGCGATGATCTATGCTCGCTCGCATCAGCAAAGTTTTTAACGAGTTTTTAAACGTCATAAATGATCGCGGTTGGACGCACTGCAAAAGAGATCACGATCGAGAGGATATAAGACAAAAGCTTCCAACATAGTCTTTTTCCTTATTCACCGTTTCCACCGAGATCAATTTTCATCGTATTGATTGTTTTTTTGTTCTTGTTTTTCTATTACTTTCATAATTTCGATTGAGAGGCCGTATACTCGTTTTCTTTAAATCAATGAAAACAAGACGATCACGGATTTTGGAAAATCATCTTTATTATATTCGTTTCCTGTATCGCTCTTACTATTCAAATATTTAAATACTCAAATTATTCATTACGAGTTATCCGAGTATCTAGATATTTAAACTTGAAAAAAAATTATATAGAAAGCAAAACAACTTGAAGAGGTAAAAAATATCCGATACATTTATTTATCAGAATGTTTTCAAAAATGTTTCATAATCAACAGGACTATTAAATTAATGTTTAATTTATTATTTAATTACCGTTTAACAGTTTATTAATATTGTCTTATGATATTGCCTTATAATAAGATGATAAAAGTTTATGATAAAAGAAACCTACAAT
This sequence comes from Dolichovespula sylvestris, assembly GCA_918808275.2. Lineage (NCBI taxonomy): Eukaryota > Metazoa > Arthropoda > Insecta > Hymenoptera > Vespidae > Dolichovespula > Dolichovespula sylvestris. The sequence goes on from OU964961.1 coordinate 16,081,686, forward strand.
TGTTGGCCATAAATGAGTAATTCGGCCAAAGTTACCAATAAATGCATTTTAATCGGTTATCTAACAATTTACGTTGTGAAATGTTAGTAATATCTCCGCCATTAAACATCTGTCTCCCTGATGTTGGTTAATCATTAAGAGTACGTTTGATTTCTAGCATCGACAATCGTTACTTGTCGCTCACATGAGAAATCTAAAACGGTAAACATGGTATTGTCTTTTTCATCACTTCGATACAAGCGTATATACAAACAACCATATACGGTACTATATTTTGAGTGCATGATTATTTATCTTTTCCATCACTCACAACACACATCTGCCTTTGAACCCTACAGATACTCAATTGCCAATCAAGAGAGTATTTGAATATCCGAATCTCAATGGAACACACTTATCCGGATGTACGGGTACAATCGCCGAATAATTTTGACCTACTTCTTAACTGTTGCAATTTATACCGTTGTTGGTAACCTTCCGCAACGTTTTCAATCTCCGCTACGATTAATTATGAGTTGGTGCATTATTATTTATGTTAAAGCAATAACAATGTATTTGTTACGTTAAAGCGATCTCTGCAACAGTCAGACCAAAATGTCCCAATATGAAAGAATTCTTAAACAAGTATCTAAATGACCGACTCGAATACTCAAGACTCAGATATACGAAGATCCGAGCAATAGTGACAATCATAGTTTTCTATAAGTAAAAGGGAGAAAGAAAAAGAGAAAGCAAACTTTGTTAATACTTTCTACAAAAAAGGAAAAAGACGAAACAGGGTATAAAGAAACGAGAGAGAAGGGAAATTGAAACTCCGGAGCGAGGATAAGGAAAATTAGAGAATAGATGAGATAACGACACGAAAAACAAAAGACACGAGAAAGGAAAAGGATAGCGAAAGATAATGAACGGAGCAAAAGAGAGAGAGAGAGAGTGAGAGAGAGAGAAAGAGGGGAGGAGAAGACGAGGATAGAGATATCTAGACATATAGACAGATAGATAGAAAGAGCGAGCACATTCGATAGAAGAACGAATTTCCCTTTATTAAGTTTGTCTTGGGGTTTTAATTGCCACTGTAATACTTTTCCCTTACCAGGCGATAAAATAAACTTTAGCGAACGAGAGATAGAGAGAGAGATAGAGAGAGATAGAGATAAAGAGAGAGAGAGGGAGAGAGAGAGAGAGAGAGAGAGAGAGAGAGAGATAAAAAGAGATGGAAAGAAGCAGACGGTTCGTTTTAACATTTTAAGACATCGACAATGAACGAAGCGTTTAGCCGTTACCGCGAAATCTCGTCGTCATCGTCTTTGCTCGTTTCGCAGTACGTAGGAATTGACTTTAATATTTTTTCGAAAAGAAATAGAAAAAGTGTGTGTGTGTGTGTGAGAGAGAGAGAGAGAGAGAGAGAGAACGAAGGGAGAATCGTTTTACGAATCAACGCGCTCTCGAGGAAGCGACTGAAAGGCGTAGCCGACGGCGAATGCGCTAACGGCGGTAAGGTGGAAACGCACAAAACCGGTATTTTCTTCGTCTCTCAGTGAAATATCGAAGGAGCTGCCGGAGCTTGCTTGCGACCAATACGCTTCCTGGAAGGAAATTGATACGTACTTGGGGATCGATACCACCTCGAGCAAGAAACGATCGTCATTACGCTGGGCTGCTCTTTCACTCTTATACACGAAACATACGCGTACATATATCCGTGTTTGTGTGGTGTGTGTTTATAGACATATATGTGCTCATGCTTCGTCGGAGGCAATCTAAAATCATGCTCGATCATCCAACGTGAATCGTGCATCGATCGAGAGTTACAGAAATGTACGGTGGAACGAATAGAAAAAAAAATAGGTCAACTTAAATGAACCTGGAATCGAAAAATTTTTAACCCTAAAATTTTTCTTTTCGTGAAATTATTCTGTTAACGTATAAATGTATCTCTGCATTATTTTGCCAGTAAATATTATGAGTACGATACAATATTGTTGTAAACTCCAGAGCCGGAGTTTTCGTAATATTGCAGTGATTAAAGCCATCTCGACGCAATTATACGGTCAGATATTTTTGCGTTTTACAAATGCAGGCAAAGAGAAAAAGGAAGAGAAAGAGAGCAAACGAGAAAGAGAGAAACAAAGAGAGGGATAGATAGATAAAGAGATAGAGAGAGAGAGAGAGAGGGAGAGAGAGAGAGAACAAAAATATGAATATAAAGTTTTGTACGCAATTTCCTGTATAACGTTACATGGTTTACCAGTTTATTCTGAGCGTAATCATTGAGAAGAGCGCACTACAATTTTATTTTAATTATATTTAATTATACATAACTTGATAGTATTTGACTAATATTCTCATTTCTTTCATTTCTTTGAACAGGTTCCCATTATTTTAAGTAACCCTTAACTTCAAGCGCATTTTGGTAAGCTTGGATATTCGTTTCTTTTTTTTTTTTTTACAAGAAAAATAGCTGATACGGCTAGTAGAGCACGACAAAAAAAAAGTGATTCCGTTTAATTGTTCGTACAGGGAGAGATAAAATGTAACACCGCTGGTTCGATTCACTTTCGAATGTCGAATAAACGCTGAAAGATTTTATCGACGATCAAAATGATGATCGTTCGAGCGTACCTCGAATGTATTTTCCACGGGCGGTTGATCAGTTACATTTACCGATTTGCAGGATATTTCGTGGAGTTTACACGAGCGAGTATTGATACAGGAAGATACTGTATATATCCTATTCGGTGAGAGAATACGATTCGAAGATAAAATGAGTCAAATATAAATGATAAATTTATTACAATCATCGAAATGTAATTAAACAGGATAGAAAGTATTATCGGTGGTTGAAAAGACGAACAGTTCATTTGGTTTCCCGATAACAGGCTTTTATCAGCTTTATCGATGTTCGATTCAAAGAAAAGTGTGAAAGGAAGAAAATGAGAAGTGAACAATTTAGATGGAAACAAAGAGATATCGAACATGATAGATACTTTCTCAGATTGATCTTACAACCTTAAGAAAATAATCAACGCTTCTAGCACGTACGAACATTGATCGTATATCTAGTAATTTAGTGTAGAAGTTCTGTACCAAGTGCGATCAACGTAATTAACTTCAAAGTTTGCTGCTGAATCGATCGATTCGGATACTTGGATATTCTCCTATAGTTTATTCAGTACGATATCCAATCTTCAACTATAATTCAATCGATAAAAAAGATAAAACATTAAAAAAAAAAAAGATTATTTTGTTAGGACGAGAACTTTTTCGCGTGATAAATCTTATTGATTTATGGCTTCAAAGATATCGTTTATTATATTACTTAAGACTCTGTTGTTTCCGCATTTCGCTGTAACATCGAAACATTTCTATCGTCTCCAAAAAAAAAAAAGGAAGAGTAGTTCCTGTCAAACTTGGCAAACTCAGTGATATCGCGGAATAACGTTCGCGAACTAGACTCGATATCCCTAGAAAATCGGACGTGGAACGTAACAGCTGCAAGTATCAACGTCCATCCAAGTGCCAGCGTATGTGGGTTAGACTGTGCTTGCATAACTCCGGCTATTAAGTTAATTCATCGATCGACTTCACTCGACTTCGTCCAGTATCTAGATGCGTATGTACACTTTGCTTTCAATCTTTGTTCGATTTCTTATTGAATATTTCGTGACACAGTTCACCGGTGTTAAATCTAGCATAAATAAATATCGCACATTGTAATTGAGTAGAAAGGAATCCGATGATTAACGAGGATCGAAATAAATAATTATCTTCTATACGCTATAGTATGTATCATTTCGTCTAGGATACGTAAATTTGACAACGTCAATTATAAAAGAATTGACCTTTATCGGTGGAAACGTCAATTACGAAATAACCAATGAAATAGCATACGTTGTAATAATGGTCTCACGACAGAAAATAGGTATCAATGCAAGCCACGCTAATGCTACCTGATATTATACGATCCTGTTACCATACATGGACTATATGACTATATACTTCTATGAAGATATAGTGGAAACGCTGCGCATTCTAATTGCATTTCGACGCGTAACAGTTCATACTTTCGAAATATAGTACATATTTTGTATCGTGGAACCATGAGGAAACTGTAATTCTTTAACACTACGACAATCCTTTCCCAATGGAACGTGTAACGTGCGAAAATAGCGAAACCACGATAAAACTGCTATCAGCCACAAGTATCCTGGTCTACCATATCGTGTTGCATTACATTTTCTTGCTTACGTGTGACTACTTAATATAAATTCATAAAGAAACGATAGTAAGCAGAAATAATACGCTTCCGCTTCCCTTTTTTTATATTCACAATCGAAGAAAATTATCACTCGAATAATTCGTAATAAACGGATGAATTAAAAAGATCATAAGCGAGATATAAACCTGATAAAAAAAAAATCGTATCTTTATATGCATACCTATTTAAGGCAGGGTTTTAAAGAAAGGATTATCAATTAGCTATTGATACGTCATCGAATATGCATAATCGGACAATCAACTTCCTCAGGAACTATCATTGCTACTGTTGTTGTCAGTAATCATTGTCTTTGATTGACAGCGCATTATCGTATCGCACCTACTATTCTCTCCTTTCATCTCTCTCTCTCTCTCTCTCTCTCTCTCTCTCTCTCTCTCTCTCTCTCTTTCTCGTTTGCCCGTTCACTGTGTCGCTTCGTAATGAGGCAATTACCTCTATCGAGCGGTTCAAGTACCTTACGGCGATCTGGAACTGGCGCGTACTTAGGGGCTCTGATGCCGCTGTTGCCGTTCTGCTCCTGCTGCTAACCGTTCTCGTAAACGACGCACGATGAGACCAGATCGTAGCACAAAACCGCAGAACCGATTAAGGCGCAGCGAAATAATGTTTTTGAATCTCCGCTTATGGTGAAAGATTACGATATGCGGCGAACAGTTTGTAGAATGGATGTAAGGAGTATCAAAATCGACTAGAGGAGAATCAAATACATAAGATTTCCGATAAATATCTAACAAAATATTAAATCTGATATTGCGAAGAAAATTAAAGTATCATTAAATATTTTTTCGTACTTCTAATAGCTTAGACGTAGGTCGAGCTAGAATATTTAAGTATGCTCGTATATCGTATAACTAATTAGTATTTCCTAAGAAATTGTTATTGCGAGAGTGTGCAGGAAGATATTCTTCCACCAACGTTCGATACACGCTGTGAAAAAACGACGGAGGCCAAGCTGAACGTAATGCCAGTCAGTATTGAAGGTCTTCTGTGAGAAATGGTGGCATACATATTAATGTACGTATGCAGACTGCAGCCGACGGATCGCGGCATATAAACAATGCGTTTACAAAGGGTTTCCGGTTTTCTAGTGAGAAAGAAGAAAAAAAAATGAAAAATTCAACAACAAAATGATCCTGAATGCTAAATGTCGTGTCATCAGAAAGGAGAAGCAGAATTTAATATTTGAACCGATGGTAAATAAATTTGATATTCCATGTAATAACAATTTGGATGAATCTGAGAAGCAGTAGGATAATATATTTTTTAAAGAATATATATATAAGAATATATATATAAATATATATAAATCAAATATCGCTAAATTCGCTAATACGCAAATACGCTAAAATCGGTAAGAAGAACGAAACAAAATGAAGAACAAAAAAGTAATAGGGAAAGGCAGATCTTCAAAAAGTGATGATGAAAATAAACGACACCATGTTACAATTGAATACAGTGATGCAAAAATGCTAAATTAAAAAAAAAAAACAGATAACTAAGCTTCAACAAACGATTGAAGCGACGCAAAAAGAATTCACGGCAAAAAGTTTGTCGTCTCATAACAAGTTCGACAATCTGTAAATAGAACAAAATGATTTTATGAAAAACAAGGAAGAGGAAATGGATATTGAGAGCAGCCCCATACGCAGAATTGACAAACATGCATGGCAAAAAGAAAGTAATTGGAAGAAGGACACAAAAATTTGTCCAAAACAAAAAACATGAAGTTTCTTTAAAGATACAAATAAGATATCACCAAAAAAAAAATATAGAGGTCACTACCTATTATAATAGAAAATGGTAGTCGTAAAAGAATAATGGAATTAATTTGATGGATTAAATGGAAATAATACTGAAAATATAAATACTTTCTTTTTCTCACATACATAACACATAATAGGGCTAATCTAACACCAAATGATCAACAAAATTTTATTTATTTAAACACATTAAAAATATTCTGAACAAATGTTAATTCGATCGCTTGAAATCAAAAACGAGCTTTTTTATTCAATTTTATAAACCAGCACAAAAAGATTATAATATAATCAGGTCTGATAAAAGAAATGTAGCACTATCGGAAAGAACCACAATCAACATAAATGTTTATACAAATTTAAGTAAAGAGCCATAATGTTATGTGTCGGATTCAGGAGTGATATGAGCATACAATACAATGAATAAATGGGGAACTAGTATGTTTAGATGTGTATTTTATTCTGAGTTTGTAGGTGGTAGTTGGAAAAGAAGATATATAAGCGTCGAGTGTTAATTTTTAAGTGTGTTGTTGGGTCGAAGGTCGAAATGTATCTCTCATGTTTTTAAAAAATGTATACAGAAAACGTACGTTAGAGAGAAAAGTGGAAAGGGAAAGGGTGTGGCTGGCGAAAAGTGGGCATAGGACCTCGGGTCAGCTCAAGATACAATCATACGATACTGGTAATACTAAGAATAATAATAGTAATAATAATGAAGTTGATAATAATAATGGTAATTGTGGTGATGATGATGATGATGATGATGATGATGATAATAATAATATAACAATAATAATAATAGTAATGTGGAGGAGATGGAGTGGGATATAATCTCAATGAACAATGTTAAGGTAATTGAAATTATTAAAATTAAAATTAATAGAATCAAAACACAAAGAATACATAACAGAAATAACGAAATATTTAGAACTACATTTATATGTGCCTTCAAATTTATACATTATTGCGGAGTACTTCAGCGTGAAATACAGAAACTGAAATAATATCAAAGATAACCCATATGGTAAAGCTTTAAACAAATGGTCAAACAGTAAATTTGCTGAATACAAACTTTCTCTTTGCAGGTCAGAATATTCATCCTTTCCAAGAGGAAACGCATACATAGACCCAATCCTAGCAAACAATAGATTTAAGTTTTTATAGTGATAAAAGTTTTGATAGTGATCATAAACCCTTTATGGCCATTATAATATTGAGAAACAACACAAAATTAATGGTAGAAATACAAACGGAATCAATAATATTAAATTAAAAAAAAAAATACTAATTAAAAGAATTTTATTTACAACAGAAATGCAATTTATAGAAAAAGTAACGATAAAGATACATATATAAACAATAAGGACGGAGACATCGGCACAGAAAGCATAAAAGTGTGGTAGGAATCGAACGAATATGATCAAACAATAATCAAGACAAACACACGCTAAATCTTTTAAAGATCGTTAACGTACATTAATGACATTCGCGTTAAGTGCTTGCTACGTTGATCTTGGAAGCTCATGCATAACATTAAAATAGGATATTGCCGATGAAATAGAAAATCCAGAAAATCTAGAAAACAGCTTCGACAAAGTAATAGGCTATAGATACGGATATATTAAATCAATGACTGCAAATTTCACTATTAATGGAATCAAATCAAAAGTGAAAGTCCAGGTCATTCCGATGAAATATCATGCTATCCCTTGGATCGCGAGGCATCCTTATATTAATTTGTAAGAAAAAAAAAATCTAAACACAGATGGATACGATTGTATTCTTAATGAGTATAGAGATCTAATTGCGAAATATCTGACAAGTAGGTCATACTGATAGAGTCTAGATGAATATAACACTGATGGATTCGACGCCTGTAAATTGTCAACCGTATCGAGTATCCCATCGCGAATAGCAACAACAGTAGGATATAATACAACAACTGATGGAATCCAACATCATCGGGGAGATTGATTCTCTATTCTCCAGTTCGATGATATTACGATCAAGAAAAAGATGGGCAACATACAAATGTGCATATTGAGTGATCAATCGTAAAACAGTTAAATTATAATATTCTATGCCAAGAATAGAGGATTCAATTGAACAGATTGCGAAATATAAAGTATTATATTTTACTTAATTAGCGGATACTATTGGATATTGATGATTAAAGACTTTAAACATATTACCGCGTTTAACACATCCAACGAACATCACCAATTAACTAAAATGCTATTGGAGGTATGTAATACGCCTGTCGTGTTTTAACAACTGGTTAATGTAGCTTTAGGCAATCTGCATACACTACTGTAATGGTATATTTGAACGGTTTTATCAGAAACAATATCCCATCAAAAACTATTCAAGAAAGAATAGATAAACATAGAGAGATTTTTAACTTACTGCGAGCGAGAAATTTGACATTAAGATAATTAAACAAGTATTACTTTTTACAAAAGAAAATTGAATATTTGGGATTTGAAATCATAGCTCCGGGAAAAATAACACTTTCTAATATGAGAAATTACTCAGTACCTACGTATATAAAATCAGTGCTTAATTTTATTGGTTTAACTATTATCAAAGATTCGTAAAATACTTTGTCCTCGTTGTCAGATCTTTAACCGAATTGTTAAAAAAGAATGCAAAACACATCGCTGGAAGGAAGCACAGGACCAAGCGTTCCAAAATTTCAAGTCATTTATGTAATTAACCTATATTGAAAACTTATAACTCTAAGGCGCATACTCAAGTAAGTACACACAGATGCACGTAAGGAAGAAATAAGCTTTGTGCTGTTGCAAGAAAACGTTGACGGTCGCTTGCACCTAATTTCATACTTTAGCAAGAAAACAATCAAGGAAAAATGAAACTATCGCTCATACGAATAAGAGACATTGACAATCGTTTGCACGTTGAAACGATTTCCCCTATATTTAATTGGTTTAATTAATAAAACGGACTGGAACAATTGCTTCCATCAAAAAGAAATATGAGTCCATGAATAGGTTTGTTAATTCATATGATTAAGTGAATTTAATTATACTATGGAGTGCCAAAAGGAAAATGAAAATTCGCTGACGTACTCAGACCAGAATTTCATTATGAGTCCGATGGAAACTTCATTGGTTGATTTATCTGTGTTAAGAATAACTAATATCGACTGGATTGCTACTATATAGCGAATTAGCAAAAAACTTTTGAACGTTAGAACAAGAATTTGAAGAAGAAGACGAAGGAACATAAGAAATTTACAAAATTATCGTGTAACTAAAGCTCGTTGGAGGGTATACGTTTCAGAAGATTTACGTCACGAAATAGTTGCCAAAACACATAAGAATTTATGTTATGTTGAAATCGATAAGGCTTTGGCGACAGTAAAAGAAGCACGCTATTTTCCTAATATGAAATATTTTATTACAAATTATATAAATCGATGTATAAATTGCTTATAGGTACATATTATAAAACTCCCTCGGTTAGCCAGCCAGGATTTTTGCATCTTCTAGGAAAAGGTTTTAAGGCTTCTTACTCTTATTCATCTAGATCATCCGAGATCATTTATTACAACCGAACGTGAAAATAAATTTATACTTGCCTCAATGCGTGGCTATAGCAAGTTTGCATGATGAAAGGAGTTTATAACGGTATCTGCAATGAGATTTTAATTTTCTTAAAATGGTCTATCTTGCATTATGGCCGACTTAAATGTGTCATTAGTGATAGAGCGAGCGTTTTCAGGACAGATGAAAGAATAGATAAAAACTTATACGATATACTAAGCAATATTTATTTTTCCGTGATCCGGAATAAAGCAAACGTTCAGCAATTTAAAAAAAAAACTAGCGGAAACAATTGTTCAGATTCTTACAATTTTAAGTACATCCTGTAGTCTAACAAAAATAAAATATTAAAAAGAATTATTAACAAAGTTTTAACTCACTTCTACAACGAGAGATTATAAAAGACAGCTAATATGGATTACGACATAAACACACAACAATACACTATATAATTAAACTAACTTCGGACACTTAACGACAAAACAAGTTGTCTTCGCGGACAACCTGAGCATATATGCTATGGACTATAAACAAATCAGAATAAAAATAGAATTAAAGGTTTAATCGAAAAAGTTAAATTTGCTTACAATTTCTATAAACAAAATATAAAATGTGAAAAAATTTTGTGATTTTTTGAATTACGGTAAAAAAAATAGTTGATAAAACAACAGTAATTGGTATCGTTCGCGATACCACTTTTGGTATCTTATTGTTCTTACGTGCAATACATCGTAGAAGCATAGTTTGTCATTAACTGTCCGCCTTATGCTTTTCCTTCGATGCATCACCCTTCGATTCGGGCATCTTATCGTAGTTCTTGAGAAAGAACAATAAACTGCGCGCAGTCCGCAGCATCGTCAAGGACTGACTCACTTAGACGCATATATGCAGACTCCTTGGTAGGCGGATGCACTCACTCACTACTACAATAGCCTTCAAAAAGGCGAGGTTAATTCGCAAGTAGAAATGTAAAAAATAACTATAAAAGTTCTTGCATAGATGACATTTGTTGCGTCCGGCGTAACTACGAGAACGTTTGAAGGTACGCATCTCGCACCGTACCAACGAAGATTGTCATTCGCACATAGGAATTGTCCTCCGTCTCCTCCTTGACATCAGAGTAATTGACCTCCTGGACACAATGAAAAAGGCGGCGGTACTATGCTAGGTTATCGAGGGCCGTTGGCCAATACCGCTCGCCTAATGATTTGAGATTGGTGTTTTCTTTTAGACTGGTGTTTATTCGACGACTGACTTTTAGATACTGATTTCCGGCGCTTTTCCAAATATTCGGTAAGGTAGAATATTAGGAGAAGGAAAGGAAAAAAAAGGAGGAAAAAGAAAAGGAAAAAAAACATTTCTCAAAATTGTTTATATTTTCGTAGGAAGTATTTGTCGAAGCGATTGTACATATCATTATTATAACGAATTTACACTTGATGGCTTGACTGGACAGAAATAAACGAGTGACAAAACGATTAGAAAAATAAATATCGAGCAAAGAATAGGGCAAAGTCGATAATCGGATTATAATTAATATCTGCTCTTAGAGGCTTTCTTTCTAAGAGAAGATAACAGAAGATAAGGAATAGAATTTAAAAAGAAACAGAAAAACGCTTGTTATTCAATTTCGCTCTCTCGTGCGTCAACAACATTTAAAAACAAATTTCTCATAAAACTATGCTTTTAAATATTGATGACGGAGTTCACTTCAAAGACCATGTTGAAATTCAATTTTAATTCAATTAAAAAAAGTTAAGAATGAGTTCGTCATGGTAACAAGATTATTCTATTCTGAAAACATCAACATAAAAGTGAAATTACTCTGTTATCAGTTATTAATTAGGCCAATTATAACTTATAAATGTCTAATATAATTTAATACACGTGTAAGCCAAATGGAAGAATTATTTAAAAAATGCTTTAGACTCTAAGGCTTAGAGTGTGTTTAGGAAAATCCAGATAGGAAAGTTCTAATCGTAAGAAATACATAAGTATTAAACACAAATTTATAACCTTCCCAATATATCCAGAATAGGCGTATTTCCGATAAAATTCGTTAGAAATCACTTCGAAAAATTAAAGAAAATGGAGTTCTTACTAATTTGCCAATCAAGATATGTATCGTCGAATTTATATACGTAGATCATGAAGGATATATCCAAGACAATGAGAAAAGAAATCACCACTCATTAACCACATTACCATAGATACTATCACTACAAGAAATTCTCTATACATATAATACAAGTCAAAACCAAGAACTTAAACAGAAATACTATAGATAAAAGTATCACAGATAAATCATATCCTGATCCTTAAGATGTATTAGTATGTGTACTCTAAAATTTTTAAATGTAATATTACAAGATAGAATAGCTACAGTTTTTTCTTAGTCTTTTTTCAAAAAATATTAAATATATATAGACCGTTTAATGAGACGAATCAGAAGACAGAAACAAATGCATGTAATCGGAGTCAGGGCCGTACTCACAATCTTCAGATACTGGAACGTTCTTCGTAAGAGGAGTCGAAGCAAACCCTATCATCGACCTATATAAACTCGCTCCTAAACTCAACAATCGACTATTGTTCACCAGTCAATAGCTGGAGTCCCATGCATCTATCATGCTCTTAGCATGCAACTGTTTTGTTTACGTCTCTTTCTTCGTCTCGTTAAACGGGCTATAGAGTATCTATGATTGTGTACTCGTAACAATAATTACGTTTTGTTTTACAAGAGAAATACATACGTGGTAAGCGATATAAGGTAAAACTGCGAACAATAAACATTTTATTTTAAGCAGTCTCACTTTTTTTGAAAAAGAGTACTACTGTTCATTGGTTTTTTGTTTTTTAACCAGATCCATGTATATTTTCAGGCTATTGAATAACAAACTTAAAAAGAAAATATTAATTAGTATAGATAAGTATAGTTTATTACAACGTTTAAAACGTGCTTGGAACTAAAAAACATTTGAGGAACTAACTATAAAACAATAGGTATTATAGTAATAAATAAAACTATACAATACAGTATTTCAAACTTAATCTGATTTATTCATTTATCCATCTATTTTTCTCAATTTTAAAAGCTACGTAAGTCATAGTGGTGGTAGAGGATTGTCACTCCCCCGCCCTCCCTCGCCACACGTACTCGACGAAGATGAGCTCGGTGAAAAAGGCTTGGCTCGAGTTTATGTTTATCTACATATTGTCGTAACCGCTACCTCCGAGTAAAACGTATTAGTTATCGGCGTTGGAGGTAAGAAGACGCGCGGGACAAAAAGAGGAAGTACGTTGCGACACGATATTGCTTTCCTACGCAAAACTCGGTAAAATAATTCTTTGCAGTTTACTTCCGTGCAATGTAAAAAAATACAAATATTAACGAGAGAGCAAGAGCAAGAGAGAGAGAGAGAGAGAGAGAGAGAGAGAGAGAGAGAGAGACAGAGAGAGAAGAGAAAGCGATGAGATTGGAAAGACAGGAAGACTTTGAATCGCGTTAAAGTGTGTTTATCGCCGCTTATATAATCCTATAAAGTTACCCGATGCGTCACATGCACGAGATCGCTTCCTTCTTTACGAGAGTGCGCCATTCGCGACAGTGATTCCCCTCTTTGAAATCCGAGAGAGAGAGAGAGAGAGAGAGAGAGAGAGAGAGAGAGAGAGAGAGAGAGAGAGAGAGAGAGAGAGAGACAGACAGACAGACAGACAGAGACAGAGAGAAAGAGAAACAGAGAGAGAGAGAGAGAGAGACAGAGACAGAGAGAAAGAGAAACAAAGAGAGAGAGAGAGAGAGAGAGAGAGAGAGAGAGAGAGAAATAAAGCGGGAGTGATGATCTCGAAAGAACGAAATCAACGCGTTTATTCGTTTTATTTTTGCGTATATTTCATATGATAAAGCGTGGCAAATGAGAAGCACTGACCGATAGCGTGCTGCGAGAAGTAATATGTAGTTTGATAAAGAAAGGAAGCTGAATATCATTAGTCTTCCACGAGCCGAGTGCTGTCTTTGTTGCAAAGTTTCGTTTCTTCCGCACGTTACACGGCGAATCGTCAGTATGCAGCTGGAGTGCTTGAACGATCGACCGTGCTAGAAACAATAAACCGATGTTGATGTTTTATGTAACGCGGTTTGGTAACCGAAGCTGCATTGCGCAACCGAGCGAAAACGGAGACATTATAAGATATGTCATGAAAATTATATCTCCTTCCTCAGTGATAACAATACCGCGCGAAGAAAACGGAGTACATTTCGAAGGTCGCACGTTCAACTATCTATCCGGGTAGAACGCTTGGTATCCATAAGAAATTGCTAAACACGGGATCAAGTGTAAAACCAGATAAGATACGTCCGAATCTTATATAAGCACCTATGCTGAAAAAAAAGAGTAGATATAGCAGCTGAGTATTCTATTTGATACGAATTTATTCAATTTTTATACTTAGGCATTTGAAATTTGATTTATCGTACGTATATTGCTATTATCAAAAAATTGATAAGTATATCTTGTTAATATAAGTAATTCAATCTTAAATTTTATTTTGTATATATATTGTATTAATAAAAAAATATTTAAACCTATTTAATAGTTGAATGACATTTTAAAAGCTATTTAAAGTATAATAGAGATAGGGAATTGTTATTCCTTAAAAATGAATATATTTAAGATAGTCACAGGGCCCTATAGCCCAAAATTTATCTATCTATCCTTGAGAATACTATTTATCATGAGAATATGTTTTGTAAATAAAAACTATTTTAGATATTGAACTTGATCCTGTTCTGTAAATCTGATGCGTTCAAATTAGATCCTTCAAATGATTTAACATCGACCTCGATTTCATAAATGCGAAAGCGAGAGTCACGATAAGAAGAAATAATTATTCTATGTTGAAGAAACCTCTTGAAAGACAAAACGCAATTAACCGCAATAATCGCATTTATCCGCAGACAGAAAACGAAAGAACACATTTGAATTCACGCTGGATCGTAACCGTTACGAGTCATCAGATAATCCACAATACGCAGTGCGGCATGATACCGGCATTATTTTTGCTTTCTTTTTTCTGCTAATATATACAGACACACGAAACACGTTTCGCGAAACTCCAAGAGGAATGCACGATAATGCCCGAGCGAATTGTGGGAAAGACCATTCGTGCTCCTAGTTGGATTCCTTATTTCGTGGATAACGGACCGAGACCTGCTGCTTTGCCGGCAAATTTTTCTTTCGTTCATGTTGATAAGAAGCGGAAAGAGGGAGAGAGAGAGAGAGAGAGAGAGAGAGAGAGAGACAGAGAAACAAAAAAATAAAAAAGGGAGAAGATCGTTCATTCGAAACGACAGAAACTTCGAAGAAACACGAAGTAGCTCGTTATCGTTCCATAAAAGCGTTTCGAAGTAGGAGTTTATCTATTGGAATCGGTATTTACTCGATAATAAAGAAAAGCTGAGGATGTAGCTGAAAAGATGTTTTCCATAGTAGAGATCGAACGAGAGCAAATGAGAACGAATGGATTGGAGGAAGGAAGTAACGAAACGAGATGGCAAAGTTTGCAAAGAAAGTGAAAGAGAGATCCGTTGAATTCTCGAGCGCGTACTATAAAGTCACGAAATTGTTCACGAAAGTTTGTAGATTTCTGGCAATGATTTTATTCCTTAAACTAAACGGGCTAACCGGCTGCCGCGTAACACGAGACGGCTTGTAATCAAAATCAAACGGGCAAACATCGTTCCCTGGGAAGCACAATAATGCTGCTGTGATTCATGGTCGGGTATATATTCTTGTTTGTCATGTAAGAAAAGCGAGATTTCTCTGAGAGAATTTGTCGATGCACCACCTACCCTCGCCGTTAGTGGATGGAGAACCTGTGGAGGAGCTAGAGATGAAGGAGTCGAAGAAAAAGAAGAGAGAAAAAGAGACGTCGAAGGTAAAGCCGAGCAAAAAGAGAAGAAACTTCTCTTCCTTTCGTTCTTCTCGTTCCTCTCGGCTGAAAAGATCCAGATCTCTGAAGACCCTCAACCGGAGGACCCACGTTGTTTCTTCGAATCACACTCGAAACACTCGACAATCATAACGGACAATCATTTCGGAGTTCCCCAATTTATCATATCGAATGCTGTACAATCGAGCACTGTATTCCTGACTGCGTAGGTATCCGTAAGGATAGTTTCGTAAAGTATACTAACGAGTGAATGCGGACATTTTGATCATATCATGCAACTATAAGTATTATTAACAGTTCTCTCTCTCTCTCTCTCTCTCTCTCTCTCTCTCTCTCTTTCAGTTTTCTCGAATATCTAGCGAAATAACGAAATTCAAATCTCAAATCTCGTGACACTTCGCGAGTCGTTGTTTCCGTAGCTGGAGAAGACGAATCAAAGAAAGAGAAAGGTGGAGAGGGAGATAGATAGATAGAGAGAAAGAGAGAGAGAGAGAGAGAGAGAGAGAGAGAGAGAGAGAGAGAGAGAGAAAAGAGATAGTCACGTATGGAAATCTTAGTAAGTGAGGTAGACTTGGATCGAGTCCAACTAGTAGTAAACATCTTGACATCTATATCTGCGTCAGCCTAAATTGCGTTTCGACCATCTTCCTATTCTTTTCCATGGTCCCCACTCGCTAGACTGTTCGCCTTGGAACAAAATCGGGATTTTCATTTGATTTCTTTTTCCATCTCTTTACTTCTGCCCCTCCTACCACGTTCATAAGTATGCACTATACATAGCTCAGAAGTTTACCCTCGGGACGGCATAAGGGCAAGAGGAAATTTTCTATCGCCCCGCCTATCCCCAACTCCCTCTCGAAGTACACAAAGTATTCAGGATTTTCACACATATATTAGTTTCCTACCGTTATCATTTTCACGCTTACAAATATTATCTTTAATTTCAAAAGTGACATTTCAGCAGTCATTTTAATAAAATTTGGTTGCGATCAGTTAGCTCTTGTTTTATTAAATGCATCTTTGACATTAAAATTTCCCTGGCTAAATTTAATTAAGTATCGCAATTAAGTAAGTACTTTTGTCATGTTGAATCATCTACAGCAACGTTTCCCAAACTTTTTTTACAACCGAACGTTTCACAACTTTCACAAATTTTAACGAAATAGTTTGGTTATTTAATAGGGTAGGTATATATTAATGATAAATAAAGTGAGCAAGTAAATATAAGAGTTAAGAAAACAAAATAAACATTTATTCTGAAATGTTAATTATGTAAAACAAATTGCATGAAAATGATAAAACAATATTAATTTTTATTATTTTTCACGGAACATTTATTGATTGTACACAGAACGCGAATGTTCTGTGAAACATAGTTCGAAAAACGTTGATCCACATACGTCAAAATTTTTTTTAGAAGTTTACGACGCGTTTTTACTGCTTTGATAGTAGGGAAAAAAAAACAATTGTAATGAACATATTTTTTATTTCCTGTAACATGTTTAAAATTTCTCAACAAATGTTGCGATACTTTTACAAAATAAAAAATAATGTTTGTGTGCGTGAAGTTAATAATATTGTAGTACGAAAGAGCGATGTTTCGCCAATAAACGGAGAAAACGGAATGAATATAGAACATCATAATCTAACTTAAAAGGAGAAATTCAAGTTGAGATTAGGTGAAGTGATAGAAAATCTCATCTCTTGGGTCTATACTGTACATTAGACAAAAGATTACAAATTATCAGAATCTATCAGTCATTAAAAAAAAAAAAAACATCCTCGACGACAATCTTGGATGCTCTCGTACACAGAGAAAATATGATGAATCGTTGAAATTGAACGGAAATGAATGAATGTATACATTTAAATTATGTACAATAATGTTCTAATTACATGATCGAAATGTGTGGATCGACGTTTATTAATATTTCTCAACCATTGAAGCAGAGTAAGTCACGCGCCATGCAACGAAGTCAAAATAATCGACAGCTCATCGTCTCGAAATAGTTGGTCGCATACAAACATCGTGCTTTATAAGTTAAAGATAAAATGAATCGTTGTTTACATTCGCTCGTCTACGATCAGGTGAAAAGCAGCTTCTCTGTTAATTTAATGTTAATTTATGAGGAAATGAATATATTTTTTATATTTAATGTTAAATACAAGAAAATTAGTATATAATTCATCGAAAGTAAAGAGACAAATTAAATGATATTATAGTTGAAAGAAAAAATAAATAAATAAATAAATAAACGTCGCAAGGCGTTTCACGAGGCACGCGCCTGAAATGAGTGGAGATAAGAGAAACATGATAAATCACCATTGAACATCATTTATCATGACTCATTCGCGAAGACTCCAATGAGGAAAGAAGAAACACGCATGGCTCACATATGAATATATAAAGACATATATGTGTACGTGTATAGTTATATATGTTACGAACTGGGTGGGCTGGGGTGTCATAGTTGTTGAGTCGAACTGCCGGCAAACAAATGGATGAGTGTGGGCGAACACGTAACCGAAGAGCCGAACACCATGCCACCTCTCTTATTCACCTCCTCCGTGTCCTTTACACCAACTTCGCGACCATAAATGACTCTTGACTTTCCGTCGCGTATTACTTCTACGAGCTACGCGCATGTTCAGTGTTAGTGCGCGTTCATCCGCGATCAAACGGCGTACTGAGGTTAGTGAAGTTAGAACAAAGCCGAAACTCGTTTAGGTTTAATCACAGTACCTTTTAAAATTCTTTTTCCGCTCTGCTTGTCCTTCGAAATTACTCGCTTTTCCCTTTCGTGCGCGAGATAATGCCTCCTTCGACGACCGATATTTCGAAATAATCCTCGGATTACGAGATTAGCGCAAAGATATATACAAAAAAAGAGGAGGAGGAGGAGGAGGAAGTTGTTATTAAAAGATTATTAATTATTTGCTCGTGTTAAAAAAAAAAAAAAAAAAAAAAAAAACAAAGAAAAAAACAAATTTCCGTACGAACTATGGATATCGAATCAAAACAGTTCTTTTCGATGAATACGATCGCAAATGAAATAGCGAATGTGTTATTTTATGCATAACTAACGCGATTGAGTCTCTTCCCTCCTTCTTTTTCTTCCATTTTTATTTCCGATTTTATTATTTTTTCATTTTTCTCTTTTTTATTCAATAATCCTTGCGTTACGTTTTGTCGATAACGTTCGAGTGCATTCACATTCGATTTACATTCTCGAGATTTGTTATTATTTCGAGTCATCAGATTCATAACGAGAACGAAATGTGGTATCCTGATAATGAATATTAATATGAGGAAGCGAAATTTATCAGAGTATACGGCAAATATATTCCATTTTCAGGTAATTATCGGTTTATTTAATCGAACTGTTAATTGGATTGCGCCGTAACGTATACCTACACTTGCGGAGCAAATTGAATAAACCTTCGTAGGGTGTGCGTTGCTTGGACGATTGTCGCTCTATAATTACAGTCTTCGGTCCCCAAAGGGCACATCGTGACAGATCGATAATCGTAGCTTAGAGCAAAGGGCCAGGTTCAAAGGGACCTTCGGAACCATGTGTCCTCGGCTTCATCGACTCAAGTATGCTTGATCATCTCATTGGTTTTCATAATTAAAAGGACATCAAAAATTTATTTAGACTATTCGATCCTATGTTACGTTTTTCGTCGGATGAATAAAAAAGAAAAGGAAGAATAAAGACGATCGAATTATATGTATCAGTTTTCAAAGCTCAATTGACGCGTTTATCGTATTAACCTCTTCTTTTCAATTTCTTTCACGACACTAGAAATTTGTATCATTCGAAGGCAAATTAATTAATCATTGGCCGCGCCAATGACAATTTTTACGTATACATCGTCGTGGTTCGTTAAAATTCGCTTACAACCTTGATGCCGTGGAATATTGTAGAATAGAAAGAAAGAGAGGGAAGGGCGGGGGGGGGGGGAGAGAAAACGACAGACTTGGACTCTAAAAATGAACCAAGCGAAGAGATTTAACTAAAACTACTTTTACCAAAACTACCGACAGAAAGGTATAAAACTGAAGAAAAAAAAAAAAAAGGAAAAACCACCGCTTAACGAACGAAGTGGTTGTAGATGCTGGTATTCTCATAAGTCGTAGTCTCCGTAAGGGAGAAATTATACTGCAAGTTTTCAGCCTCTACCGACTAATATACAATGTTGCATAGCAGATACATAGACCCTCCACAGAAACGTATACAAAGTTAGGGATTGCCGGCCGTGTCAAGACGTGTTAGGAACACACGCACGTACGTAAAAGAGGACAAGCGGCTTGTAAAGACCAGCGCGAACGTTCGGGGAGTGAAAAAAAAAGGGGAAGGAAAAACTTCGGTGTTTAACTTATACGTGCCGTTATGCGGCAATATGCGCCGTTACCTATTCTACGTGGTCGTATGTACTTCATAATATACAATATACCGAGAAAACACATGAATGAGAACGTTTCTGCAGAAACGCGAGCCATTTCTTCGTATTTATACGCGAAGAAAGACGATGTAAAGGGGGGGGGGGGGGTAAATAAAAAGAGCACACTCCCTGAACTCGTTCACTCGACTCAACTTGTCCTGGTAATTTACTAGAAAAAGAAAAAAAAAAGAAATAATAAAGAATAAAAAAAAAAAAATATCGTCGAACGTAATGCGCAAAGCTAATAAAGTTCGTTATAAGAAGAGTTTTTCTTTTCTTTCCTTTTTCTTTCTCGTTGGTTCTCTCAGCGCATGTACCAGTGACCCCAATTGACTCATTGCGGACGATTATCACAAACGATTATTCGGCAGTGAAGTCGGTAAATTTTGAAAGAACCCTGATCGTTGGCTAAGGTGACGAGTATCAACAGTTGAAGAACGTCGATTGCCGAAGTAATTACATTAATTCATTAGAAGTATAAATGTTATAACGATACTATCATATTTTCGTATTTCTCTTCACGCGAAAATTGTATGTTAGATTGTAAAAATTTATGTATCATGTTCCGAGAAAGTCATTTTAAATGTTTCTGTTACAAAAAATTCAAATTCACAGGGTATCTACCCTCGCAATCAGCAGAATACGTTCTCCAAATCGTATACCCTGTAACAGAAAAAGGATTGAACCGTGAAAGAAAACAACAAAGCACGATGTAGATCGAAATAGGTGGAAGTCAAACACCTTTGGCCGGTATGAGAAGACGGTCCCTCTCTCTCTTTCTCTCTCTCTCTCTCTTCTGTTTTTTTTCCATCGCGGCAGCGAATTGAGTCGTGACGAGTCCCGACGGTGCTCCGACTCGTCGGATCTCTGAAAATCCCTAGAGAGATCATTGACCCCTTCTTTCTCTCTCTCTCTCTCTCTCTCTCTCTCTCTCTCTCTCTCTCTCTCTCTCTCTCTCTCTCACTAAGGTACTCTCGGAATTCCGAAGCAATAAGAGGTGAAGGTGGGGGTGTAGCAAAAAGAGAAAGTGGACAGTAAAAAAGAAAGAAGTAGAGAAGGACGAGGGATAAATTCGATATCGATACTCTCTTCATTCTCTCTATCTCTATCTATTTGCCTCTATTTCTTGCTCTATCCTCTAGCAATATCGCGCCATATATCGACATCGTGTCCGATCGAATTGCTTGTTTATACCTACACCACTCATAACGATTCGGCCGAAGCAGAGATGACACGCTCCACTTTCATTCGCTCTTTCCTCTTCCTCCTTCTCCTTACTCTGCTTTCACTCTGAAAAACCGTCTGCCTCTAGTACCTCCCGAATGCACGATAAGAGAGAGAAAAAGATGGAGGTGATATTAAATAGTCGCTCTGTACATACACGACCATGAGTTTTCTTTGAATCCAACCCACTCGCTTGTATCTTTCTCTATTTTTTTTCTTTCTCTCTCACTGACTTATTGTTTTTATTTTATTCGTATGATTAATTCTGTATGTCACCTTATTTTTTTACTTCATAACAAATCTTGCAATATCACGTGGTCGAAAAGGATATATATCATTTCGATACGTTTGATTTTGGCAAACGTCGTTCTCTCTACTCTAATCCTTTACTTTCGTCTCCGCTTGGAAAAATTAGAAAAAAATATCTCGGACTCACTTTTGTTCGAGTCCATTGCATTTCTTAACAAGTTCTATTGTTAACTATGTTTTTATACTGAATTAAGTCATCCCCCGTGTATTTACTTTCAGTAAACTGTAGAAGATTAATCTTTTTCATTTAGCAGAGTGCAAACAACTTGGAATGCCGTACAGCGTTGCCGTTACCTTAGACGTAAGCGTTTTTTGGGATATGAAAAAAATGAGGATAAACATTCTTTGTTCTCGGCTATTAAATCGCTAATCTAAATATTAATTCTAAGCGGACAAGAGACAAAAAGCGAAGGCGATTATAAAAATATATACAAAAAACAAAAATTGTCTCTTCTGTGACCAAATCGTTACATAAACTATTTTCTTTGGTATATATATATAGATATATTATTGATTACATCGTTGATAATTATTACAATTCATTATTGAATCAACGATGGACACGTCAGAAGCATCGATTGTAACAATTTAAATTTGAAATCGAATTAAAATATAGAAAACGCTGTTTAATATTATCAATAAAAGACACCAGATCGTCAAGATAAACTTTTTTTATACGGCTTTGATCACCTGCAAGCTGACCTATAAGAACGAAATAAATGTTGTAGACAGCCATCCGACAGCAAACAAACGTTTGCTACTATGCTTGATATTAAACGTTAATTTTTAAATAAAAAATCTGACCTCGTATCCGAGCTACGAAATATTTCTTTTTATCTCGCGAGATAAAAGAAACGATTTTGATAAAAGGGATTTACTGCAAAAATTATCGGAAATAAACGAAAAGTGAAATATTTGGATAATTAATTATAGATAAAGCATATAAAAAAAAAAAACAATCTTACGAATTCTGTAAACCCACCCAAATGTTTATCACATTTTGTATTTCTTAACTATAATCATTTATCTCATAAATTAAACGTCAATAAAAGCTTTTCGTTAGCAAACGAAGGCTTATCTTTGCGAGTCACTCGGAGCCAACATATAGCTCGACGTAAAACAAAAAAAAAACTTAATTCCCCGAAAGCTTACGATATCCGCTTTATATGCATTTATCCATTTTTATGCGGATATCACGTCAAAAGGCATTCCGAAATCTGTCATTTCGACTGGAAGATAACAAATCGTGAAAGAGTAAGCTCCTCTTCAAGGCATTCGAGGAAGAAGGCTAAGGAAGCCGATAAACGGTCTAGACTGGATTCGATTAACCGACAGATAGGTTGAAGGTGGCAAACTCTCCGATAACGTTACAATCGAGCGTTAATATCGCTTTGCGCAGTGGTTGCTGACTTTGCCCGAAGGAATTTCCGTCTTTTCGGAACGACGAAACTTCCGCGTCGCTTTGAATTTTGCTTTTCACGTTTCGCTTCCGAATCGATCGATAACAGACAGGTTTGCACAAAACTGTTTCCTCTATAAAACAAATATTCTTGCTGGGAAATGCAAATACGTTGAATATCAGTTAAAGATATCCATTCGAGGAAAATTAATATTCTCAGATAACCTCGATAAACCTGACGTGACCATTGTTTCTCGCAACCGACAAACGAGTATAAAAGAATCGAGTTCGAAGAGTCTAAAGAAAAAAGAAGAAGAAGATGAGGAGGAGGAGGAGGAGGAGGAGGAGGAGGAAGAAGAAGACAAGATCTCGAGAGATCCGGCTGTACCTCAGCGAGGCGAGAGAATCAGCATCGTCAGCCTCTCGTCGTTGCACCCTCTCTTTCTACCGGGAATGCTGCCACTCGTGCACGTGTGCGCACTACTACTGAAAAAATGCTGCACTTGTGTACATACACTATCATATATGTGGATACGCATACATATTCAGTTTTGTGAGAGTGAATGAAAGAATGCACGAAAATGCATGTATGTGTACGTGCATTTGAACATGAATACGAAACACTTACACACAACCAGCGAGAGCATCGAAGGTCCAGGGTAGTTAGAGAGGGAAGAGATAGAAAGAGAGAAGCTATTTCCGGATGTGAGTGCGTTGAAGAGAGAATGAATGAGGGGTGGAAAATGGGAGGGAACGAACAAGGAAGACCGCGAGAGGCGACCGGAGAGCAAGGGACAGAGGCAGGACGGGCGCGCGCGCGCTCACGTCAAAGAGAGAGAGAGAGAGAGAGAGAGAGAGAGAGAGAGAGAGAGAGAGAGAGTGAGAGAGAGAGAAGCAAAGGTGCAACGAGGAAGCCACGAGTCTGGCGGGAAAAATCAATAGCGGTAAGCCGGCGAACCCAACCCGTCCAACCCTCTCCTTCTCTCCTCTCTATCTCTCTCTGCCTCTCCTTTTCCCTCTCCCTCTCCCTCTCTCTCTCTCTCTCTCTCTCTCTCTCTCTCTCTCTCTCTGTCCTCTTCTCGTAGCCTATTTCTGTTTTACTCGTCGAACTCAAACCAACGCGGCCATACTATCACTCTAGAGTAAGCTACGACCGTGCCTAAAACCTTGTCCACCTTCGCTTTCTCGAGAACTGTTCCTTCTCCCTTAGGCATCCTCTCAAGCAAGGGAAGTCTCTTTCCTTTCCTCTCTTCACCGATCGTCATACCGTCGTCCCTAAATGCTCGAAGACTTACTGAAATCGAATACCGGCCCGTGGAATAACCATTGGATATTTGAAAGCCATTTGTTTCTCTTATTTCTCCGCGTATTTCCCTTTCCTTTTTTCTTTTTTTTTTTTTTTTTTTTTTTTTTTAATTATTTTTATCGTACTTCTTTCAGGAAGAAGACAAAAAAATATCGAGTTGATCTTCGATCTAGTTATTGCAATCGATAAAATGATTATTGAACCGATCGTTGTTGCTCCGTTCGTGTATATGACAACGAAATTGCTAGAGCAATTTATTCTCGTCGAGATATATATATATATATATATATATATATATATATATATATATATATATATATAGGAAATAGGTGTATATACAAACGTTCATTGAAAATCGCAGCCACGAGAACTATCGAGAGGATGATCATTGATCTCCGTCGAGAGGACGGAGCGTGAAAATGACGAGGATTCGTCCTATCAAACGGTCTTGCATAGTACGCGACGAACGGCCAGTTAACTCGATTCGAATTCTCTTCGGGATCATTCCGAACTCGCCTTCTCCTCTTCCTCTCTCTCTCTCCCTCTCCCTCCCTCTCTCTCTCTCTCTCTCTCTCTCTCTCTCTCTCTCTCTATCTCTCCCCTATTTCTCTTTCGGTCAACTTTTATATTGCGAACGTTCCGATCGTTATACCAAAACACAGGCTGCTCGGTATCGGAACGACGACGAAATTTGAATACAATGAACTGTTTTGAATTTTTATCGGCTCGGCAAGGGTGAAGGTGTGTAAAGAGAAAGAAGGAGAAAGAAAAAAAAAGAATTCGAGAATGGAGAGGGGAAAAGGAAAACTACGAGAACAGAAGACAGAATGCAAATACCCGTCCGCCAATTAAACGTTAGTCACACTGTCAGTCGTTTCCATTGCCGAAATGGACCGAAGACTGACCACGTATTGTGGCTACGAACGATACTCAAGGGGCTAGTGAATTCGGAGAAAACGTCCCGCTGGACCAAGAGATCATATACGATCTGTCTGTCTGTCTGTCTCTCTCTCTCTCTCTCTCTCTCTCTCTCTCTCTCTCTCTCTCTCTCTCTTTCTCTCTCTGTCTCTCTCTTTCCTTTCATTCTTCTCTTCGTTCTAACAAGTACAATATTGTTGCAGCGAGAGAATAAGAGTTCACATTAAATTAAATCGCTACATGCGATGTTACGAAACGATGTTATGATTTTATCACAAGCGTCGTGGGGTAAATTGCGGTGCCATTGAAATTGAGTAGATTTCAAATAGACCGAAGAGAGAAGGATGAAAGTGCCCATTAAACGTGGACGTTAAATTCATTTTTTAGAATAGTACTTCTACCTCGATTTTAAGAAATCATGCTCTTTAAAGACGACGTTCTGATTTATTCATTTGCACGTACTTTAGAACAAATCAACTTAATTGGATTAGTTTCATGGAATAGTTTGAAAAAACGATCGAAGAATGTAAAGTATTATTTCTTCAGAATCATCTCGAGAATTTATATTGCTCTTCGTTTCATTCCTTTATTTGTTTTAATTGGCAAAAAACTGAGGGAACGCATGAAAACGCGTATTTCAATCGTTCCTATGGTTATCGTTTGCCGATTTCGTTTGTTAAAACAGATAGCCTTATATCTGGATTAAATTGTCTCCGATCTACCATTTCGAAAATAGTTTTAACACAATACTTTGTAGCATCTGGTATCGCTTGCACGCTTGATAGGTAGGTGAATCAATTATGTAACTTTCAATTTGGCGAGTGTAGAGTAGCCATTCCCCTCACGGCCGTATGGTTCGCAAAGGTTACCAGATAGTCCTTTAAATTTACCGACTGTCTACGAGCACACCTTCGGCTACGATGGAATTCGATCGATCCGCAACTCCCTGCCAGACGTTGCATAGCCAACCAACTTCTACTTAAAACTATCTCAACGTAAATACTCCTCTTCGTCGATCTTCCTGCCATCGAAAGACGTTCAACGAGCTTTCACGATTTAATGGCTTTCTCGAGCTTCCGAGAATATATATTCATATCTTTTTAACAAATGTCGCAATTTAACATTATCTCGTTTCCCATTGAATTACGCATGAATCGTTAACGTTATTGCATATACCGGTAAAAAACATCTCAGGAGTGCGTATTGATATTGAAAATGACGTTTGAATAGCGAAATCATCCAGCGCAAAGTGATTCCTTATTAACAAATAAGAAAAAGAAATGTAGAATAAAGTTTTTATATATAAGGTGGGGCCTAAGAATCCAACGACTTTTTACTGTTGAATACCGTCAATTGATTCAAACTGACGCTATGGAATTTAAGAGAGAAAGGATAGTTTATTTAATGCAATTTCAATAATCAAATTATAATGGATCGAACAACACCGTACATTTGTAGCGTAAAAGTTTTCTAAAAAAGTGAATTAGTTATTAGAACGCTACGATTATTTCAAATTCCCCTTCTTTGCTCTATTCATTGCTGTAAGTCTATAAGGATTTGGACTTTTCGGCAGAATGTTTCTACATTAAAGAAGAAGTCACCCGGTGTTGCTCATGCAATACGAACTACAGAGAACATTGAAAATGTGAGAACAGCAACACAAGTTTCGGGCTGTTCAGTCAGGAGATACGTTGATGCTTTCCCAATTTTAAGTCGAAGACTGTAGAATTTTGCATAAGAACCTTAACTTTTCATTTATATAAAATGATTGTCATTTTAAAGGCTAACAAAATGATCGGAAAGGTAATAGAAAATCTTCGAAATAGACTAAAACAATGTCTGAGAAATAACGGTACACATTTCACTCGAGCCCTTTTTAAAAGATTAAATGGCACGATGCTATTTTTATATTGACATTAAGAACTTAATAAAAAAAAAAAAATATGAAAAAATAGACATGTTTCTGTACCCATCCTGTATAATAACGTGCTGTTCTAGACGCATTAAACGGAATCACCGAGAAGACATTACAAAACATACGATTCTGTTTATATGACATGTAGGTTAATCGCTCTTATTAGACGACGTCCGCTTAATCCGCCCTAACGTAATGCAGTTTAATAAACACGCTCATCCTTCTTTCCGTTGACGTTTTTTTTTGTTAATTGAGATCTAGAGTTCATGCAAGATAATGTTTAAACGCAAGATCACATAAATAACAGCACCTACAGAACCGTATTTACTTCGGTAAAGGTACGACTACGAGCATGAGCTATTAATACACAGTACTATCTTAACCTCATTAGTATCATAACCATAAAATAAAGGTATTAAAGACAAAATTCTTTGTGAATATTTGTAATCAAACTCAAATCAGTCTTATTTCGTATACATAACATGGAAATTTCTGATTCTCTAATTGACTTTTCTCTGATGTTGTTTAATTTACAGATTATTGAGATCTAATGCGCATTCATTAGTAAACTCGTCGGTAATAAACACGATGCGCATGCATTATCTAAGTGTGGATATATATATATATACATACGAAGAGCAGGAAAGTTAGCAGTCATGCACGATCGTTTACTGCTAATTGCGACACGGTGAGATGAGAAGTGATGATTCAGGTTTGTGACGCGATAGTTATTCAAACTAAAAAAACTCTACGTCGTAGAAGAATTGGAACGATTATGGAACTCCTTTGGAAACGTTTGAGAAAGATGAAGTAATCTTTAGAAATTCAAGACAATCGTTTCGACCTTATAAAGATTTTGTAATGAAGGAACTGTTAGAAAATATAATCTGGGAACAGTAATATCAATCGGTGATTATCTAGTGCAGCGACCAACAGCTAACCTTGAAGAAAAGAATATCAATAATGGCAAAGTTTCGACGAACAGCGATATCTTATACCTGAACGATACCGAGTGTTTCGTCATTAAGTAAGGTTGCGATTGGAATAGCGCGCGCGCGTGTAAATACGCGTTGTGACTCGGGATAAAAGCTGAGTCCTGGGAGAACAGTATCAGCTTTTTCTTTTTGTAATTAGTCTAAATTCACCGAAGAACAATCTTAATTCACCAAGACCACAGACCGATTGATTCTGCAGTTTGTAAACAGCGAATAGTGTCTCTAATACACATATACACACGCGCAATCCGTTATACGCCTACAATAGTTATATTTATCTTTTATGACTTTCAGCGTACGTTTATTCATGTTCAGCTTATCTATAAAGGATATAATCGGAAAGCAATTACAATATAAAAAGGATGCGCGTGTTGTGTAACGTCAAATATCCTCGATAAGGACTAGTCGTTATTGCTGGTAGTATAGTTGACTTTTTTGCGTAAAACCAGTTCGCGCCTATCGACTTACATTCATATGCGGCAATCTTATACATCATAGCATAGGTAACCTTTAGGAGCATGGTACTGTATTCACGTAGGTACATACACGCACGTGTGTAGTAAGAAAGTTGCGTATGACTACGGCATATCCTTGAACTTGAAACGAATGCATTAAAGACAATACATATTCTTGGCACAATGGTAAGAAGGAAATGCGTCACGCACCGACTTATCGCCCTACGAACTGCATTACGTACTGTAGTAATAGTTGAATAACGCTGTAAACATCACGTCTCTCTTCTGACTACATACGTATGAATCGAAAGAGAAGTATTAAAAAAATAAATTGCAGATAACTCATTGACTTATTATATTCATATAATTTATTATATTCATAATAAATTTATTTATTTTTCATCCGGGTTACACTGATATTTACAAAGAATATAACACTTCGAAAAAATTCGTAAAAAACGTTCGCGTTCGCTTTTTGATGGAAATGATCGTTCTTCCGAGTTTTCGCGATTACGTAAGTTCTAAGAGAGACTGAAAGTCGGAAAGCGTGACGGTGTGATCTTGACAACGACAAGGATAAGGACAACTGTACTAGCGCTGTCGACTCATGCACAATGATTATGAGTTAACGAAAACTGACGTAGAGTTGAAATGACCGAAACGTTTCTCGACGACGGAGAATCGTATATTTAGATGACAGGAAATGTATTCGCTATTCCATGTTTAAGAAGAGTCTTTGAGTTCAACTTCCGTATCGTGGTATATCTCGATTTTCTAGCGGAAAATTTTCTCGCTTATACGACTGGAAAAACTGCTATTTTAAAACGTTACACGTTCTCGCGTCAAGAATTTAGAATCTACGATTAAAACATGATTAAAACACTACTGTTTGCTAATACGCAATTAAGAGTAACGAATAATTATGAGGCCATGTAATTAAGCACGATAACCCAACGAACGTCGTTGATTGACACCTTGTTTATGCCAATGGACTTTCCGTAATGCCTTGTAGCGAATAAATTACTCAACTTCAGTTAGCTAACTAACGCCGTAATCAACAACGGTGTAACTGGTTGCAATTAAACTTTGGAAAGCTCCGTCTCTCCTCTGCGATCTCCTGTCCACTTCTATTGCAGAAATTGCCCCTGTGTGATCGCCGTCATATATACGAAAAAGCGTATTCGCGTACGCACATACATACATCGAAGAAAACTAGCTTTGCCACTGAAAAGTACGTCATTTAAAATAAATTTCCTCGACTATATTCTACCATGAAAGCAATCTCGTATCAAACGTTCGATCAATCGTTTCTACCATTAAATCACAATAGTATGCTCCCATATTTACTATATTACGCACATACATAAATAGAATGTGTAACTACATTAATAATAACTGTATCGACTCTCTATCCCATTTTCTTGGACATTCGTGCATGCATACGTTCATGCATACAACGTTACGTCATTACCGTTCTTAACATTTACTGCAAATCCCGAAGGCGCGTTATACTCACCGAATTGTTTGATGCGAGCAGAGTGCTCACAAATACCGATAACGTGAAGCTTTACGAATTGATGCACTCGACGTTTTGCGCAGCTGTTACCGAGTATTCGGCGAAATGATCCCGTTGTTATGCGTCATGGCGCATCGTTTTGTAATTGAAACGGATTGTACATTACTGGTCATTACAAAAGAGAGAGAAAGAGAAACGCTATTAACAATGAAACTACATCGCAGAAGTATACACGAAATTTATTTGTAATTTTGACAACTGTCTTCTTACAGATTATTGCTATTCGAATAAAAAAACCTAGGCGATGGTCGAAACGTTCTTACTTTGTGATTAAAGGAGAAACAAAATCAACCACTTCGATTTAGCGCAACAGCAATGTGCATACTGTGTACATTGTGTGATAAGCAGTGGTATCGTATATATTTCTAAATGACGGAGGTTTAGAAAACTGCATGCATTAAATTTTTTAACGTTACGTTCGAATTCGAGAATTGTCTTGCTCATAATCGATGCGATATAAAGTTTGCGAGCCTACTCGCGTTTTTTAGCGTTCGTAAACATAGATATGTACGTACATAAAAAAGGTAATTTCAAAAAATATATCGTCAATTGTACCCACGAATTCTTGTATTCCGATTCGTCCTTTAACCTTCTATGATATAGAAAAATAATACGATTTAAATTGAGAAGTAAGTTTACGAGATTTTTATGAGTTTTATTTTTTACGATCACGTGATATTCTTTTCACTCCCAATTTTTTTTTTTTTTTTTTTTTAAGATGATCCATATAACGAGTCGTCGAATCTTCTTTAGCGCAACGGTTAAGAAGAACGCCCGGTACTTGATTACCCTCTCCGATAATTTATCCCAGGTCGTTGCTTCGTGCGACTTCGTGTATGTAAGACGTACATACATACGTACGTACATTTATATACGTTTATCCTTGCCTTAAGCAACGGGTTAGAGCGCGTAAGTTAGCATAGCCCGGCATTATGCAATGCTTTACGTGCTCCCAATTTCCCTTACCTTCCGCGATGGCAAACTTTACGAGCAATAATTTGCTTGCGTCTGTCTCCGAGTTTGTGTACACATACGCACGACCTATTAGCAAGCAAAAAGATCCTCCCGAATATGTAATTGCAAGCCTTATAACGTTCATTTCATCGTTCACCTATGAACTAATAAATTAATTCGAAAGACTTTAACACCTTTGGCTTTATATCGAAAAGATTATTTCGCGCGTGAGTGAAAACGCAAATGTGAAAGGCGTCTAATGAGGCGTCTAAAGAGCGTCCGCATTTTTCTTCTTTCCCTCTCCTCTTCTTTCCTCTCTCTGTCTTTCTCTCTCTCTCTCTCTCTCTCTCTCTCTCTCTCTCTCTTTCTCTCTCTCTCTTGATATTTTTTCCGTACTTGTTGCTGAACGAGTTTGTTTTCATCTCCGGAAAGGCTGCGGAGTAAACAACGCGATATTGACCGCTCTGTTTGCCGCCGACGTGGATTGTATATAGAAGGAAATATTCTAGGCGCGATACGAAAAAGTAATAGCGAAGGAAGGTAATAAAAAAATAAGTAAATTTTACGAGAAACGAAAGACTTCGGGGGACAAAAATCTTGCGTCCTCCTTTAAATATCGATCAGGAAATAGTGTCTCTTTCTCTCTCTCGAACTACGTGTGTGTTTTTCATTCACTCTTTCACTCTCCTCGTCTATCGACGTTGAAATAGTCCAGGACGAATCTATGTGGAGCAGGGTTTCATGATAGAAAGGGTGAGTGCGATGTGGAAGGGGGGATGAAAATAAAACCATGAGCTCTATTGGATGTCGTGCGCACGACGCCTGCAGAGAGGACGAGAAAGGGAGGGAGGAAGGGAAGGAGAGAGAGAGAGAGAGAGAGAGAGAGAGAGAGAGAGAGAGGAGATAGGGAAGAAACGTCAACATTCACGAAAATCGGGATAAAATTCTCTCTCTATCAGCGAGTGAAAATTTCGTTGGGTCCGACGAAGAGAAATCGAGAAATTCCTCTGTATATAGGAGAAAGAGAAAGAGAACTCCAATTCTGACGAATAGAGATAGAACAATACTGATTGAAACGATGTAGACTATCAGGTAAAGAATAGAAATCGCACCAAGTGCCAGGAATATGATATAAGGATTACTTTGGGAATTAAAAGAAAAAGAAAAATTATGAGAATATGAGAATATGAACGAGTTATGATTCGCTCGATCTGAAATGCTATTAGTCAAGTGATCTTGCAATGTAGTAATATTTATCAACTTCCGGTCGAAGCTAAAATGAGAATGATGAATTACAAGTTAGTCCTTCTTTTCGCTGTGTGTTATTATCGTATTAAATAGGAGTTCAGGGTAAAAACAAAAAAGAAAAAAAAACTGAAAAAAAGTTTGATAAATACGAGCATCGTGTTCGCACATAGAAACAAGCATTCATGGACTGAGGTATTTGCAGATCAATGTAAGTGTGCAGTATCCTAGACCGAATATCGTCTGTGTGCGCTATCTATCGATGTACAGGAGTGCTTTATTAGCATATCGAGCTCTGTCACCGTCTGGGGTGGCGCCGATAAATCCCCGAGTTATGTCAGCGTAGATATATCGCTCGACAATCGATTAACAACGATAGGCTTGCCATTGGAGTTAGCTGTCTTTGCTGTTCGCGGCCCGTGGCATTACTCTGTAATCTGTTTCTCGATTCTCTTCTATCTTCGAAATGCCATTATCAATGAAACTAATTAATTATTTGTCATTATTCTTAAATTCGTATTAATCATTCCAATTGCATGCAATGTCATGACGTCGATTCCCTAAATGTACGTGGAAAAATAAGACCGTAGTATCAAGTTTTGTCAGAAAATATAATTATAAAAAAGAAAAAATACGCTTGATATGCGAACGCATGCGTACATTGCACGTAATCGTTTATTACTCCAGAATCTAGGTGACAAACTTGATATTATTGCTACCGTTTAATCGAGGGACTTCAACTGGGTAGAGGATTTAATAACTTTGGCGCAAAGCCCCATTTCGAAGCCTCTCAGAACGTCTAATCGATATTCAATTTTACGCCATGTGCTGTCTAGCATGACTGGCGTCGCCGCTGCGATGGCATCAATTATCCTAGGCATCGGTATTTTGATGGATGGCATAATTCCGCGGTGGATATAATATTCTAGCTATATAACGTCGCACGGAGATAGTCCCTCTCAATTTACTATGTCTATTCCCTCTGTACTACCGCCGATTCACCGGATAACTAGATATTCCGAAGGCTCTTCTACCAGTATTTCCCAGTCGTCGATTTTCCGTTATCCCTTCGTACGCTTAACAAAATCATTCTGATGATCGAGCTCTTCTGAATATATTAGCTACGATATATGTCGATATAATAATCGAAGCTTTATTTCTTAATCAATACTGTTTGATAAACTTTCTGCGACGGAGCACGCATATATCGCAGTTTAATTGGCGATAAGTGAATTAAAAATACGGATACTATGTCCGGAACTCTTGAATGGTTAAAACGATGATTGTTTTCTAAATCTCCAAAAGCACAACGGTCATCCGAGCGTTTATATTACGAATTTTGAATATTTTACAAATCTCGAAAATTGGGAGTTCCTTATAAAATCTGTATTCTCAAATTTTGTATCCGTTTGAGAGCAACTTCGAGACATTTTACTCTTAAATAGGCACTAGGATGCTCGCAGAGAGCTTACTATCGGACAGAACTCTGTAAGATTTTGTTTTCTTTCTGCCTGTTTCCACAATTTACATCCTTCGTGTTCAACGATAACGAATTTACTTTATATATTGCCATTAATTCGATGGTCTCGTCTGTCCTCCGTTCTTTTCTTGCATCCTGTTACTCTCCGACTGTCATTCTCAAAAATGCGGAACCGATTCGTACATCCGAGAAAAAAATCAAGTGCAAATAAAAACATAATGAATTCATTTTTTTTTCGTCGTCCTACTTTCAACGTCGTTAAGACGAAAACTAGGTCTGACTTATCGGCATCAAACTCAAGAACTTTGAAGACACGATATCCTCGTTCACCACACTTTACCTAGAAGAACACAAAGGAACGTTATTTTTCCCCGAGTTACGCCTGGCTCACGAAGAAAAAAGATAGAGAGGATATAACGTCGTTCATCAACAAGCAGAAAGCTTTTCCGTTGACTGATGATTCGCGAACGTTAAATCCCATCGCGTTATCCGGTTGATTCGTTCGTTCTCGACGGTTCGAACGTGGCCTTAAGCCCTGCTCACCTCCATTGCCACTACCATTAGCCTCGTTATCACTAATACCAGCAGAAACTCGATGTTCTGGACTTGCATGTGAACGGAGAAAGAGAAGAGTCTCGATTAGGAGGACAGAAATAGGCGTGTAGAGAGTTTTCAGGCGGATACGCCACGACATTGCCGAGAAGTAGACGGTAGCTTTATGGTCTAACGATAATCGCAGTGACAAGGTTTTAGCGCGTAATAGGTTGCGGATAATTATCCGTAATCGGTCTTCGAAGGTAGACTGCCAAGAGGAGAGCGTCCGACATTATTAGGTAGAAGTAGAAGCATATGACAAAGGTAAGAGCGATCAGCCATTTTCGAAAGAAAGAGAGGAGAACGACGACGACAATTCGGACGAATAGTCTTTTTTCCGTTTCTACCCTTCGCTAGAACCCTTTGCGGAATGAAATCACTTTGGACTGTCTGCCTGGTTGCCTACAGCCCATATCCACTGGCTCTCACCCCTCGACAATCCGCTCGAGATGGTTACGCGTCGCACGGACGACTCATTAAATACCGATCAATGGTGCAACCTGTTACATTTACGTTTGACTTCGTCAACCGACGTACGATCTGTTTTATTGATTCAAGGCTAACGGTACTGATGGAAAACGAACTTTCATTCTGTCTATAACATCGATTTATAATATTTACACAAAAAAGAAATTGTTATCGTCAATTTTTTCGATGTAGCAAATGATGGATATATGAATTATTTTCTATGAACATGATCATTGAAAAATGATCGATTTATCACGATCGAGTATATTTAACGCTCGCCAACTTCCTCAAATTTATTTTCAATACGAATCGCTTATAAGCTTTAAGATAAGTCGTATGATGTTTATCTGCAGCGGTATTCCTTACCAACTCGGCGTTCCTCTTTTAATTGCATGAAGCTGCGTGCGGTATTAAGAACGTCTAATTAGAGGTGGCGCAACATTCATTAAGCACGCGAAGAAGTGAGTGTGTGTGTGTGTGTGTGTGTATTTAAGAGAAAGAGAGAGAGAAGGAGAGTCACTTAATTCTACAATGCAGTTTCGCCTGATTTACACCCTCGTTGCCGCGACAGTGAGCCCTCTCTCGCTCGACTCGTCTTCGTAGGTCGTCCAACCCTAGGAACTGTCTTACCTCGGGGAATAAGCCTCCAATGAGGTTACGAATACGATTCAGTTCCATGCGCTACGTGCTTTCAACGAACAAACTATAAGCCGGGAAGATTGCTTGGCATCTACCGTGAACGCTGTTCGCGATACATGAGCTAAAAGATATACTCTTTCATGAGTACGTATAAGATCTGTGTCATCCATAATCTATGTATTTTAATGGAGATCTCTATTACGCGTATATTTAAGTATAAGCATAGACGTGGATTTAATACATCCGTCATTTAGTCCGTGTATTAGCACATTGCGTACGGTACTCTGTTCGCTTAGTGTTATACATATTCGTATTTTATTCTGTAATAAGAATTCAGCAATATTCAAAGTATTATAATAGTTATCAATATAAAAATGATGCCAATATCTGAAATACGATGTAAGAATCGACTGAGTCGAAATAACATGAAAACGAGATATCTCGTCACCCCTACGCAATGTGTTAACATATTAATGTTATATTTTTTACGATCATTGATGTATAACAAAATACATAAATATTTCAATGGTTTCTTTCAGGTAGGAGGTGGAAGTACGTATTACGTGTATCTTCGAATAAAATGTACCGGCGTTATATTCCAGAGCAATAGGAGTCTCTTCGAACGCGAAAAATCACGTGCCCAATAAAACCAATTTTGGAATTTAATTGAGTGCCAGTTTTATATCAGATATAAAGCTTCTTGACATGCTTCTATTTTAACCTATCGTTTCGTCTATTTGAAAATTATACTCTAAATAAGAATTTTCCATAAATCGACGTTATTCCCATTTATTTATTACCAAAGATAATTTCTTGTAGTTTAAATAAAGAATTGGTTGAATCACCTTTCTCAAAGCTATTTTGTTAATATTGAATTTCAAACTATCCTTGAAAATGTAATGAAATTATTTGAGAGAAACTTCGCCGATATATCGCTTTTCGATCCGTTAAAAACGATCCGTAGGCGTCGGAGATTGAGATAAAGAAAAGCAGCCATCTTTTGCTCGTTCGATCGATCGAATTTATTCCCCCGAAATGAAATTTCGAGAAAAACACCTTTGAACGAGCCATGGTCACGATAGAGGCGAGTTCTACGTTCTACGTACTGAGCGGAGATATAAATAAAACACTTTGGTCAATTTTACGCTCCCCACGTGTTTAGGTGTAAATTTTAAAAAAGAACATCCAAAACGTTTCCAGCTCTTGAAGAAACGACGATGTATCGCTAGAGAATAGTAGTACTCTGTAATAGTAGTAGTAGCAGTAGTTGTATTGGTAGCAGTTGTTTAGTAGTAATACAAGCAGTAGTTGTATTAATAGTTATACTAGTAGTAATAGTAGTAATAGTAGTAGTAGTAATAGTAATAGTAGTAGTAATAGTAGTAGTAGTAGTAGTAATAGTAGTAGTAGTAGTAATAGTAGTAGTAGTAGTAATAGTAGTAGTAGTAGTAATAGTAGTAGTAGTAGTAATAGTAGTAGTAGTAGTAATAGTAGTAGTAGTAGTAATAGTAGTAGTAGTAGTAATAGTAGTAGTAGTAGTAATAGTAGTAGTAGTAGTAATAGTAGTAGTAGTAGTAATAGTAGTAGTAGTAGTAATAGTAGTAGTAGTAGTAATAGTAGTAGTAGTAGTAATAGTAGTAGTAGTAGTAATAGTAGTAGTAGTAGTAATAGTAGTAGTAGTAGTAATAGTAGTAGTAGTAGTAATAGTAGTAGTAGTAGTAATAGTAGTAGTAGTAGTAATAGTATCAGCGAGGAACGTATACTTGATAGTTTGCATCATCCTTGAAAGTTTTCTGATGACGTCGACGTTCTTTCTACGATGAGACTGACATACGTATATATATGTACCTACATAAATACGTATGTGCCTATATACGCATGCTAGCGTGACATTTGATCGTGCATGCAATTCAGACGCAACAGAAGCGATTGAACGGGCAGCATGCAACGATGGATCGTGTAGCACATGCGGAAAGAGAAAAAGATAGGGAGAAAGAGAGAGAGAGAGAGAGAGAGGGAGAGTAAGAGAGGGGGAGACAAATGTGTTTATCTATGTAGTTATGCAATATTCTGCATCCGATTATTTTCTGGAATACGAATAAAATGAAACTAATGTGATAAGAAACCTACATAGCTCGTTAAAGAAAAGTTGTTATCGTCGTCGATAGTTCGTCTAACGGTGCATGCCGCTGCTTCCTGCTTCAAATGTTTAGGTACTCTACAGTTTGCCGGACATGCCTTATTTGCAATTATTTCTCTGTTTCCTCTACAGCGAACCTTATGATTTATTGCGTGCTTTCATAGATCGACGAGTCCGATTATCTGCATCGACCTTTGCCATGAAACGCTTTCAGAGGTAAAATAATGCGACGTTGTGTGTTCTTGTGTGAAGAAAAATATTTCGAAATATGGTTACTTGACGTATTATTATTTGCCTCGCGTGGCGTGCAAGATAGAAAGTAGTTAATATTAAAACATTTTTCTAGTCGGAGAAAAAATGCTTTAAATCGTTGCCTTAAGGGAATTAATCTGTTACAGATATATCTTTAACAGACTATATTTCTAGTGCGATTGAAAATATATAAAATATACCTATATAGATAGACTTCTTTGCTAAGGAGATATTTTTTACGATATTTACTTGGCACGTAAAAAAAGATTAACGAGGAAAGATTCGTTTTTTAAGGTTCCTCCAAGAGAAACGATCTTGCCAACGAACTCTCCAAGTTTTGTAGAGTTTTTGTAGTTCTATTTTATAAGCCAGTTTCAATGAAGCATCTTTTATCGGGCTTATTTTCTATTCCATACAAAAATGGAGATAAAGAAAAAAAAAACAAACAGAGAAAGAGAGCGAGAGAGAGAGAGAGAGAGAGAGAGAGAGAGAGAGAGAGAGAGAGAGACAGAACGTCACAAGCGAACGGACGAGCGAGCGATGTAATAACGAGAACGGACATGACCGGTGCATTGAGTGCACTCACGGTGTCTCCCATCCATATGTATGTATACATTGATTGGCTCGCTTGGTATTACGTAATGTCATTAACACATCGCTTATACGCGAGCCTATTTCCTTCCATCTTACCACCTTCGCAATCCGACGATCATTACGTATCTATCATGCCATCTTTTTACCACCCTCCGCTTACACGTGCAAACTGTATACAGAAGATCGAAAATGATTGCGGACACGTATTGCAATTGCACGTAACATTGTAAAATAATGCGTCTGATGAGAATACGATGCATAGATAATGGTGTACTAGCGAGCATTCCTTGAACACTCTGCTAAATCCCTTTACTTCCTCCATTCCTTTTCTTTATTTCTTCCACCCTTTCGAAAAGTTACCTCGAATATTTCTTTGTCGTCGACTGATCAAACATTTGACACCACTTAACTGGTAGCGAATGAAATGGTGTATGTATTTATAATGTCGACATAATCATTGTTAATGTTTATAATTATCGACAAATTATTTTTAAATTAATGATTCGGTACGCGGCATATAACTATGGCTTGCCATTACGGACATGTGCGTTGGCGCGTACGTCAAGCTTGAACTTACAAAAATAACCTGATACGCATTATTTTTAGCGGTTGCCAAGTAAACGTATTTCCGTGCGGCACGTAAACGTCATTATAAACACAAGACTATCGGATAACCGCGAGACAACCACGAGAGTAGAAGTAGCAACGACCGTCGGAAGTTATCCCACATCGAAAATTTGAAGCAATAGAGATATACAAGTGTAATATACATGTGTGTGTGTGTATGTGTGTGTGTATGTATATATATATATATATATATATATATATATATGTATGTATGTATGTATGTATAGTTTTCAGGCCTTGTACCGTTCAGAAATACGTAAGTATAAATTAGTAACATTTAGATAAAAGTAAGACGAGATACAAATTTTAATATACCGCATTTCAAAATATCATATAATAAAGGTGTCATATAACATCGTTACGAAAATCAAGACTCTCCTCGTCGTTTACAAAAAAAAAAAAATTACGTTGATATCGAAACGTTGGAGTACAATATTTCAAAGAGATAGAAAGAGAGAGAACTTATTTCCGTAAATGTGTTTTCTTTTTTTACGTTTAGGTGTTCATTTTTATATCGCGTTAGAAATATATATGTTTTGAAATATTTTATAGGATTTTTATGAACAATTTAATTTATGATATATGCTCATGAACATTACATAACATACCGAAATATAATACTTAGCTGAGAAAAATCATGAAGAGTAAAAAAGCGTGCAGTTGGCGGCAAAATAAATAGTACTTTGTACAATATACCACGAAATTCGGAGGCATACGCACACGCAAACCGGCTTTCCCGCCGCGGTCTCGTGCGGATGGCGGGATTTGTCAGAACGCAAAGTTGCGCTTGACAGCGTAAGCGGTAGCTATTTTTGAAACGCTTTTCAGAATCGCAGAAGCCAAATTTATGTGGACACCCTGAAATACGCTCATGGTAAAGCGAAAAGAAAGAGAAAATGATAGATAGATGAGTATAGACGCCGAAAAGACGAATACCGGGGATTCTCTTCCCCTGTGATTTTGCAAGAATTTACGTCCTAAGTTCTCATTGTTACAATTTCTATCCGATTCTAATAATCAAGGGCTTATTCGAAAGATAAAGGTTCTCTACAACAGAGAAGACTACCCAATTTTTGGTAGTGGCTTTTACTTGCGTAAAAATCACTGTTAAAGATTACCCATATTCAGACATAACATTTGTGAAGAATGTAATATTTTTAAATAATCGGGCACTCTTATCTCGTGTGAAAAAAAAATACCTTTATCTTTCGAATGAGCCCTTTATCATCAAAAACGAACAAAAACGTAATATATTATTTCTTTATCGATACGTAAGTATCGTCAATACCATATGACGTAATGCACGATGCCACGAATTTACGAGCTATTCACCCTTCTTCACATATATGAATTGCTATTTAAATTGTTCCAAATCAAGTTTAATTCGCTCTACGTACTGTCTATCGCTATAAGATCGTTAGTTTCCACGATGTATTATTTTTTTTTTTGATGATTTTTAAATACATTTTAAGAGAAACCCTTGAGACCAAACAATATACTTTTTACAACGAAAGATAATCATATCTGTTAGTTCCTTCTTAATACTATCAGTTATTGGTAATAATAAATATTATTACCAATTTATTATTATAATGAAAATTGTTTCAAAAAGATGCAAGAAAAGTAATACATCTAACGTCAATTCGACTTATGTAAAGAGTATCAACGTCTATCTAGAAATCGTATGTTTCATTTCACTTACGAAATACGTATTGACTTCGTATCAGCTGTTCCGTAAAAATTGACGATCAAATACTGTGCCTGATGTCTTAGCTCGATTCTTTAATTCACGCGCAGCAATGGCGTCAGGGGTACAACGTACCTATGCAAGCATACACACCGATACAATGAATTGAGGTAAGAACGGACTTTTTCTAATCCATTTTTAGTTCGTTTTTTTTTCTGCATCCATCGCTAAAACCACATACGTTTGGAGCAATATCAAGTGAACAGCTTTAGAGAAATGAAGATTCCTCTTTTCTTCTCTCATCCAGTTATTTTTTCTCTTTTCTACTTTTCTCTCTCTTTCCATTGGTTTGTTTTGTTTCTTCCACGAGACTATTTCTACTGATCTTACTATTCTCTCTCTCTCTCTCTCTCTCTCTCTCTCTCTCTCTCTCTCTCTCTCTCTCTCTCTCTCTCTCTCTCTCTCTCTCTCTTCGCACTCTAGATCTCTTCTACAAAACTAAGTAGATCATTCAACAAGTGGCCGACCAAATTTTGTACGGTCGCTGAGTGTTACGGTCTTAACGTCGATATCGAGCTACATTCTACATTTTATTCAACTTCCCTTTGTCTCTCTCTCTCTCTCTTTCTCTCTCTCTCTCTCTCTCTCTCTCTCTCTCTCTCCCTCTTTCTCTCTTTCTCCCTCGCTTGCTCCTTTTTTCTCTGTTACGCGGAAACTGGATCGCGGGAATTTTATATCTCATTTATCGCACGAGGTCAATGGGATATCTTTTTAATGGTTATTCTTGCTTAAGTCTTTGTAATCTTTTAAACCCCAGAACGAAATCATTCGCAATAACACTCTTCATACATCCCTATCGAGTGCGTCTCCCATTCATTGGATCTATCTCTATCATGGAATATAATGCGAATCGAAATCTATTACATCATTCTATAGCTTTAGCGTGCGATAAAGAGTACATCGTGTTATCAGCGTGATTCGTGTTAAAACGATGTGTAATATAAGTATTAATCGGCGAACGCTAAAAATTCCATCATAAAGGTCGATTCACACATTTATAATTCCATATCGGTTCAGTCTCCGTTTTATTTTCGTTCCGTTATTTCAGTCATAGTCCAGTTTGATATTTATTTATATTCGGACATATCAATTTAATATACTATCAGTCGGATTATATTTATCCTACTCTATGGGCATCGATAACGTAAAAGATGAGGATTGGCAGAGCGATCGAAAATATCTTTTATCTACAACAAAAGACGTTTTTAGAATTCCATTAAAAACATTGTTGACGGCGATATGCCAAGGAAGAGACAAGGAAAATATGATGGATCGGTGACCAAGCAGAGACTGAACGAAAATGTTTGAATCTGTACTTTTAAATTACATATACTAATGTTAAAATCACTGTGGGATGAAGAATCGGAGCGGAGACAGAATGGAGACTGAATAAGCATGTATGAATCGACCTTAAATCGTTGCCACGCGATACGGGTCTTAAAATCTCTTTTCTCTATTTCTCTTTTTCTCGTTCTTTTTTCAAATAATGTATGTCACCCTACCATCACCCTACCATTTACCCTACAGGTAATAAATAACGTCACTGCGATGACCGCGTATAGGCGACTGGTAGCTTTATATATATATATATATATATATATATATATATATATATATATATATATATATATATATACACACAGAATGGATACCATAGGCTCGATATCAATGTTACATACCAGCGTCTAGAGACAGCAGTAACGATTTCTTCCATTTCGACGACGCAAACTAGGCTGCATTATTGGTCTTATAGACACGGAGGAGATGGTAGGTGAAGTGTCGGCAACGTCAGAAAATCGAAGATACGGAATAGGAAATGCGTAGTCGCTTGAGGTAGCTACAGTTTTCAAACAAATTGTTACTGTTCTTCTTTTTCTACTTCCTTCATTTTTTATCCCTCTCATTAAAGACGTTATTCTACTGTATAAATCGTGTAAATTTTTTAACAATTTAAGGTATTTATTTATAAAGCAACTATAAAACTTTTCCCATCAAAATTTGATCCGCATACTTATCCATATTTCAATATTGTTTACTAAGATAGTATATTATTTAAATTTAATTAAGAAGATATAATTAAAACCTATCCAGGTGCAAATATTTGGACGCATTTGTTAAATAAAAGATCCCATGATTTCTGCATTTCTACCTATTTTGTTGATTTCAAATAAAAAAGCCAAACTGATTCTTATACTGTGATCATAGTGCCACTGACATCGAACAATTCAACTGATAATCGACGTCGACCTAACTCGCAATTTTTTCAAACATATTGGGAAGCATACGCGTGGTCTCATTGATCATTACAATCGATCTTATCGGTCTATTCTTGTCGACGTCGTATGATGATCAAGCA
The DNA here is from genome assembly GCA_918808275.2 of Dolichovespula sylvestris. NCBI lineage: Eukaryota > Metazoa > Arthropoda > Insecta > Hymenoptera > Vespidae > Dolichovespula > Dolichovespula sylvestris. The sequence continues at coordinate 16,124,879 of OU964961.1, forward strand.
GACAAATTCAGATGAGTTTGTTTTCTAAACAGATATTTCATTTAATTAAACAAACATCAAAATGAACAGTGAGAAATTAATAAGCTTTGTGCAGGAAAGAAAGAGCATCCAAATACATCTAAAAGGGGAGACGGAAATATTTGTGAGAATTTCGCGTGTATATATTATATTCTGTTCGTTTAAATATATAGTCATTATAAATCGTCATTATTATATTATATAATGTACATGATGTATATATATTATATATGTATATATCTTATTCCACTTCTTCATACTATTATCCTTATTATTATATTATTATATTATATATTATTATAGTAGTATTAGTACCTCATAAATAGTGTAAAAACGAACTTATATTCTTATTTTTATTATAATAATATATAATATATAAGTATTCAGTGATTATTATTATTTTTGACAAAATAAATAACCACCGAGTGAGGTTACCGTAGCTTTTCCTAGATGAATATCGCGAAACATGTTTCTTGCTCTTTCATGTTTGGAATGAGTCAGAAGATCAGAGCATCAGTTTACGTACGTACACAAATGAGCAGGCAATCGACTAGTTCGCGGAAACGAAACACACACTATTCAAGCGTGTATATGAATATTGTAAGGGATCTATTTTACCGCGGATTTCGAAGAGCACCACTATAGTTAAATTATTTTTCACGGACAATGTCGTAAACAGCATTTACTCTAACAATGAATCCAAACATAATTCTTGATCAATTTTTATGAACAAGGTCTCATTTTAAATATGAAGGTAGGTTTAAGCGATGAGTCGGCTTTCACGAATTTTTGAAAAATCTTTATTTTCTGAGAGAATAATCGCGTCAAAAAATGTTGTATTATTTTTCCTGAAGTTTATACATACAAAAAGATTCTTTAAAATTGAAACAAGCAGATTCCTCGTTTAAACCTTCATTTTTTCAATGAGATCTTGTTCATTAAGATCAGCCAAGAATTACACCAGAATTCTTTGTTGGCATAAGCCATTATAAAACTATTAGGGTTGATAAACAGGCTTAAGAATCGTCTCAAGGCCAATTCAGTTTTATGTGATTAATTTTATCGTGAGGTTTCGTTGAATGTACCTTAAGGATAATGACCGATTTTTGGACAAGCTATGACATCGACAAATACCAGAAGAGTCAAACTGAGTGATCAAACCTTACATGTACGATTGGCAGACTCAACAGAATCGAAATATTTGCATATATTTCTAAAATAAATTTACATTTTATCTGTATAGAAATGTTGAGAAAGTAGTCGTCGCTTATTATTAAAGTATACATTTAAATATCGGATATAAAAATATTTCGATGCGCAAATCATGGACGAAATAAGGTACCATTCGATAAAACAAAAATTTAACGATCAAAATATATTTTTCTTGACTCAATGCGATACGAATTAATCGAGAAATTACTCCGATCGCTAGAAAATTTTTGACAAATCATCTTTTTATTATGTATCTTCGATAACGCAAGCTGCGTAACGTGTTTGTAGATCATCAAAATTAATCGTAATATCGTTTGGATAATTTATTATGACTGTTAATTCATTCTTTTCCAAGAAATTCCTCAGTATGTCTAAATAATGACAATACGTTGTATTATCGATCATTGATATACTCAAGTGTGAATTTTTGATAAGAAAAAGAAGGTTCGATGAACTCAGGTAAGACAGAGCAGACCTCTCGGTAGGTCGATGATGTCGCTTCGCTTGAAGCTTGAAACAGCCCGATAACGAGAGACGCGTTCATCCTCCGCGAAGCGTGATTACGATTGATAGGCGTGTCTCGTTCCTTTTTCTCCGTCTTCTTATCTACGTACTCTACGGTAAAACGTACAAGATAAGTGATTACCTCTACTTTATAGCTTGAAGGAAATTCTCCGTCTCTCTCTCTCTCTCTCTCTCTCTCTCTCTCTCTCTCTCTCTCTCTCTCTCTCTCTCTCTTTCTGTTTCTCTCTACAAAGAAACAGATAATACCACTGTAAGAATAGTGGTAATTTAACGTCCTCTATCTTATATTCTTTCTCTCTCTCTCTCTCTCTCTCTCTCTCTCTCTCTCTCTCTCTCTCTCACTTTCTCTCTCTCTCTCTCTCTCTCTCTCTCTCTCTCTCTCTCTCTCTCTCTCTCTCTCTCTCATACTCTACAGCTACGCCATACATATTTATTTACCTGATGCGCATCACAGAAAAGTTCTATGTACATATTAGCTACTCAGAGGAGAACGTACATATGTAATTGCTAGCGTGTCGAATCAACGTGGTCTCGTTGAGATGACCACAACGCGAGTTTCCCTTTAAAGTACATTCTATATATGTATTCATACCATGTCTCTCTCTCTCTCTCTCTCTCTCTCTCTCTCTCTCTGTTTTCTTTTTCTTCTTTTTTCTCTCTCTCTCCCTTCTCTTTCTCTTCTCTTCTCTTTCCCTTTTGTTCTATTCTTGTAATCTTATTTATTTCACCTTTTATACTCTGATTGTCCCACGACCGTTTTTTAATCACTATGAAACACACTAACATGACAAGGTCAGTAATATGTCGTTTTCTCCCCCACGGTAACCCGAATTTTTCACCCCAACTTAGAAACTATAGTACGGTGGTTATCTGTGCTACGTAGAAAGAAAAGAGGGTTGGCTGGCGAGCTGCGTTTGTTGTTTTATTGCCGTACATCGAGTAACTGCAGGGTAAGGTAGCCTTTTCTGTCTATAGTCGCCCTGGAAATGCTCACGGAGTGGTTATAGCCACGTGCCAATGGTGTCACGTATAAAGGGTCTGTATGTGTGTATATGTATGTGCATTCTATGGAAATATAAGTACGAAGCAAAGCAGGTAATAGACAAGCACGGTGAATCCATTAAGAAGTAACTATTGTTCGACTAACTGGCTCGATATATGCCAGGGTACACTGGGTGACCTGTCCGCTCCCACGTGTGTCCTCCGTTGTGTTCTGAAGAAGTCAGTTTCTTCGTAATCCGTTGGTGTACGCCGCCATGTACTCTCTCTCTCTCTCTCTCTCTCTCTCCCTCTCTCTTTATTTTTCTCTTGCTTTTCTCTACATATGTACGTACGGAATGCGTTGCTTCGAAACTATTTCTTTTTCATTTTCCTCCTCAATAACCTCTTTTAGCTCAAAATCCGAATCCGACGTGACAACAATAAATTCCGTTAATCTTTCAGTATTCCTAATTTGTCTGCCTAGCTGAAATCACGTCAATTGTTCGAGCAAAGTCATGTGCAGAGATATTTTGAGCTACTTGAAATTGACAAATCGCTTGAAAGAAATTCGGATTATTCGAAGAATAATATGTACGACATATCCAAATATCGAATATCGAAGAAAAAGAGAGTTTCAGTAAATGATATGGAATTCGTATTATATAGCTAGAAGGAAAATAACATTACACTTTCCTTAATTAACAAAATATATATATATATATATATATATATATATATATATATATACATATATGGTATCGAGAATTTTAATCGATGCTTTGTTCGTGAAATGTCAACGAGACGGCGTGCATAAGTGCACCGTTTCTCGTATCGGTCCACTTATGAATTTTTCGAGGCTTTATTTAAGTATGAATAAGTGTGTGTGTGTGTGTGTGCGTGCGAACGGGAATGAGGCTCAGGTTTTCTAAGAAAAGGACAAAAGAGAAGGCGAACGTGACGATCGACAGAAGACAATTCCAAAAAACACACGAAACAACTAAGACACGACTTGAGCCTCCCTTGATCACTCCTTCATCGGCTCTCTTCTAGCGACTGACTAATTGCTCCGAAAAATCAAAACCACTAAACAGTGGCGCTTGTATCGGCGATACGTAGCGCCTAACTTTAGCGAGCAAAATTAAAAAGTACGTGCATTATTCCTATTTATTCGAGTACGGAAAATTGTTGACGGAATTAAAGATAACGCTAGGGCGTGAAAAAAAGAATGAAGATCGTTAAGTTATTAACGACAGAGCTTTAAACAATAGCATTGTTTCATTGATCGTAAAGGACTCCCTCGAGTCTTTTTCGATTCAATGTCGTAATGAGATATGGTGTTATCGAGGATATCTCTGTTTCTCTCTTTCTCGTTGTCTTTTGCTCTTATTCTTAGAAGCGTCTTCCCGAAAGCGCGTACCTGCGTTTCATAGCCACCCGGTGTTTGCAATCTTATCGAGATCATCCGGAACAACCTATTGTCAGCGTGTGGTTAACCGTGACTATCTAAATTAGAATCAGTGTTGACGATGGGCTCTATTTTCCCTCGTACCTCGTCATTCATGCCATTGGCAGCGACTCTTCTCTCTGGGCTCTAACATGTGTATATATATATATATATATATATATATATATTTATTTATTTATTTATTTATGTACATATATATATATATGTATATATATATATATTTATTTATGTACATATGTATGTATGTATATATATATATATATATATATATATATATATATATATATATATATACATAGTTGTTAGGAATTTATACCAGGAGAGCGTAAAGTTTCTTTTGAAAGGAACGTGAGAGAGAAAGAGAAAAAGGAGAAAAAAAAAAGAGAGAAAAAAATAAATTTTCGTGATGTCTCTTATACGAAAATTTATATACGTGATAAAGTATACACTTATTAAAAATGCTAAATAATTTTTATGGTAATGGTAATGATGATAAAAAAAGTAGTCAGATATCTCCTGCATCGCACCGTGCGTAAAATGATAAGTTATTACGCTGACTGGCTGTTGGAATAAGTTATAGCTTGAGGTAAGTATACAAGCTTGCTAAGAAAATCGTGTTTTGAAGAAAGAGAAGGAAAAGGAGGGAGAGGATAGAGAAAGTCAAAGTAGAATGGCAATCAAAGAAAAGGAAAAGGAAAACGTGAATAAGCGTGTCGCGAATGAATAAAAATGAAAAGTAGCAGGATTGAACGTTCCTATTATCGAGAACTCGTTGATCCTCGATGAAAATAGAGGGAATTACAAATACACATGAATGTCTTTCCCTTCTTTATTTCCACATTCCTCTCTTCGATCGTGAAATCGATCGACTTCCGCCTAAGTATTGATAAGGTTGAAAAAATTTATCATACGCAACAATCACGTTTACGACGAACGAATGCGAATACACATTTGATAATAAGCGTTTCAGTCGACTGAAGTTCTAGAACGTGCGAGAACGTCACATCCGCAGCGCATAGTCACACCTCACTGCCGACGCAAAGTGGACTAACCCTCTTAATTGGAAACGTTGAATGAATTCGAGCGTAGAGGGAGGGAGACAGAGAGAAACAGAGAGAAAGAGAGAGAGAGAGAGAGAGAGAGAGAGAGAGGATGGCACATTGTTACCATCGTGAACTATAAAGCTTCGATATAGGAAAACCTCGCGATATACACCTACATACGTATCTATCTACGTTCCCGCATTGCACGTGTTCCAACGTAATACTTGTTTTCGGATATTTTTTCTGTGCGGTTTTTATATTTTCTCTTTCTTTTCCTCTCTCCACTCCTTTATCAGATCGCGAATCCAAACGATTCGCCCAACGTGCCAGTGAAACGGGAAACCCGTTCGTTAATACATTTTATGCCGGTCACGTAAAAAGAACAGTATGTCTTTTAGTATATACATTTTTATGACATATCGTTGTAATATTTTTGCAAATGTTTTTAATTTTCAGTATAGTTGTGATAAAATAACTTAATACAACTGCTCATTAAATCTAATAACACGCGTATAAACTGTTTTTCAAGTGGGGAATGTTTATACAGTGAAGAATTTGAAGTGCTCGTAATAGGTATATCTTAATTGATATCGTTAAAGGTTCAGTCATCGAGGATGTATAATGGTCTTTAAAAAATTGATTCTGGAACTTTATAACATACATTTTTTTCCTCTTGTGTGTGTGCACGCGCGCGTTGGACGGAAAAAGTTACGTTACGTAACATTTTTCATGTGCCGTAGTACCTATCGCTTTCTTTATTTCGAATGTTTATCGTATTCCCATGTTCTTTTCTTGTTTCTATCGAGAACGATATGGAACAACGATAATGAACATTTTTCAATCAAGACTTTACCTCAGTTTACGATCTTCGAATCGTTATAAAAATGTATCTACGAAGAAGAAAATCTCGCACAACGCATTCGTCCGAATTTTTAGCACTTAAAAAATGGAGTATGTTGTATCCTTTGTTCGGTTAAATCAACTTCGATGAATTATATAATCGAATCAGAGAAAGAATATCTGCGTAATTTCTTCGGATGATTTACTTCGACTTTTCCGCTCGAATAAGTGAAATTCGTACATGAAATCGGCTGTGGAGCTTAATAACTACTGATAAAGAACGTTATCAAACGGCACATAACAAATATTTCTTCCACTTCTTTATTTCCAGTGTTTTATCTTGCCCGATTTTTGATATCTATAAATGAGGGTTCATACAATGACGTATTCGACGGTATTAAACTTGAACAAGAGGTAAGTACATACATGTGTGTGTGTGTTAATATAATATATATATATATATATATATATATATATATATATATTATACTAATCGTCATCAAGGAATCGTTTCGTGAAATTAGAGACTAAATATATGCGTAAGAGTACATATACATTATTTCGATGGTTTATATCAATTTTTTCATGCGCATAAATGAAACTGATGAAATTCACTAAAATTTAATATATATATATATATATATATATTTACCTATAATATGTGCAAAAAGAATAAGAATAAACATCCCGTTTCTTTACTTTGTTTCCTCTATTCAATCGAAAGCGTATCTCCGCAAAGTTCGTAGCTTGATTTATACACACATAAACTCGCTCCGAATCGTTATCATCGATCCCATAGGTCAAACTCGTGGCCCGTTCCAGTTTCTCTCTATCGCATATCGTCGATTTCTCATAGAAAAGTGGGCTATTCCCGCGCTCCGCATTGTACACGTGCGCAATGATGGAAGCTAGAAATTAAAAATAATGAAAAATGTAAAACCAAGATAAATAAAAATGTATTTTAGAAGAAAACGGGCCACCATCGACTTTGTTTTCATTGAAATAACTCAAGTTAAATTTGTTTAATTAAAATAAATCAGTAATGCGAATTCGAAATTTCTATTTCAATATCTATAGATTCTGGTTAATTTATTCAAATTCCTTTCAAAATTTTCAAAATTTTATTCAATTTGTGTAAATTCTTAGATATCTTCCTTTCATACTACTGCGTTGGCAATAATTTTGTATAATCTTCTCGTAGCAAAAAATGTCAAATAAACAATAATTCATCTCGAAAAAAATGTCAAACAAATCCAATTTTATTACGATTTCTTTGAACGTTTTCCTCTGAAATCTTTTTCTTTAGAAAATAATATTATGAATAAATCTTAGAAATTAGCGCATATATTTAGAAACATCCTATATATGCAGAGAACTTCCGGCGATCAATAAAACTTTTTTGATCCCTACGAGTTTTGGCTTATATGGCGGTAATGAGACATATTAATGAAAGAAAAATCGGAAAAGGAGAAAGAAATAAAGGAGCAAGCAAAATCTACGAACATATCGTAACAACGATCTCACGATGTGGGCAATAGAGAACCAACGTTAGATAGTTAGATAGAGCGTAAATATACATAGGTGTATGTATCATCGAGACAAGGCGAGTCTTGTTCGAGATCTACGAGCCGGTAAAGGAAGATGCCTATAGATAAGAGTTGTTCGTTGGTCGTGCGAACGAGTGCTACTGCATACAGTGTACACTCTTATTCAGTACCGCACGCACACTTTCTTTCTCTATTTCTGTCTCTCTGTTTCTCTTTCTCTTTCTCTATTGGTGATATATATATATATATATATATATATATATATATATATCTCCATGTGTGAGTAGTGAACGAACACAACAGCTCGCTATCACAAGTCATACACCACGAAATTAAGAGCGGAAACACGCGCCGCATCTCCGTTTAAATCGATGCTTTCGGTGAAAAACATTTATCAAAACAAGTAGTTAAATTGTGAACTTCACTCGTCTGTAAATAATGTTTCTGATGACAGGCATTTGGCATAGAGTGTTCGCGCTCGCTCGTTCATAACTAATATGGGGAAAACGAGAGAGAGAGGGAGATAGAGTGAGTGAAAGAAGAAATTTGTCGAACCAAGTAAAATTTAGTTGGCCGAATTGAGAGCTGTGATGAAAATTTTCCGGAAATGCGGGTTCACCCGTACGTGGAAAATAATTTGATTAACAAAACAGTAAATCGTCGCATTGATGTCGGCTCGTGGACGCAATAGAAACACTCTCAATAGGTTGCTTTTGAAGTTGAAACGTTTTGAAATAAATAATATTTGAAAAGATTTGAAAAAAAATAAGAGAGAAGGATGGTATACGGAATAAACGGACGAATCACGGAGCTACTCCTAGGCACTTGGAAACGAATAATTCGGAATGTTCAAAAGACAATTATAATAATTAATTCTATGCAGGTGAGAGAGAGAAAGAGAGAGAGAGAGAGAGAGAGGAGGAGGGACGCCAAGAGAAGGAGAGCAAGAGAAAGAAAGGTCGCGAATGGAACGGGTGGCATGAGAGACGTGCTTATGTAGGCGGAATGAACACAGGTAACAAAAGAGTCGTTCACCCTGTTTTATGTTAACAAATATCGTTGCACTAACAAGCTGGTGGTCGCAGAGGGAGCCGTAGGCAGTCACCTATGTCGCTGGAAATAAATTAGGCGTCCCTTTCGACCTACTTGCGTAATTAAAGTCCCCTTTTCATAGCGCTAAGAGAAACGGGGAAATGTATGATGCGAGAGAAAGAAAGAACGAGTGAGAGAGAAAGAGAAGGATAAAGAGAATGAGCAAGTATAGATCCATTAGTCCTCGGTCAGTTGGCCGATCTTACACCATCTTTCCTTATTTCTCCTCATCTCTATCTTCTTCGATAGCGTACTTTAAGTACCCCTTGTCTTTAGCATTTACTACTTTCATTTAATCGTGCAGATTGTCCGTTCAAGGATCCTCTTAAATCCGTATGAATTCTTTCAATACTTCAGTGGTTGGAATTAGAATCGAATTAAAAGAAGAATACGCATTCAAACACATATACGTAATACGTTATTAGTGCTCCGTTTATGACGGCGAGGAGAAGACATCGAATGGCGTAGTTAAATGTTAATGGACTTTTCATGAGAATTATGATAACTTTCCGCATTTAATGCCTGATAATTAGTCCTGCGATGCGTTAATTTTTCATCGAAAAGACGTGAGGATTACATTCTGTAGATTTAATGAATAAGAATATTATGCAATGGCGTACAATTAAATTAACCCAATTAAATATTCGCTCAATACATAAAATATCATTAACTGAAGATTTATCACGATGGAGGATGTACCGTTTGGTGGTTGAGAATTTTATGTAAACAGTTCGTGAAAATTTCATTCCATCAGAATAGCTCGTTAACAGTGGCATCCCAAAAGACTCGCTGACAAATTTTCGCAGTTTCTCTCTACTCTTCTCTCTTTTCTCTTTCATTCTCGCACCATCTTCGTCTGTATGCCCGCACGCCCATTAAAACGGCCGGGTGCAATTACGTTTAAAAATAGCGAGAGACACGAGGAGGAGAGTCTGTTGCGCTCGATTGCATCAGACACCACGACAACGACGTTGACGACGCCGATGTCGACAAAGTCGAAAAAATGCCTCTCTCTCTCTCTCTCTCTCTCTCTCTCTCTCTCTCTCTCTCTCTCTCTCTCTCTCTATCTATCTATGTATCTATCTATCTATCTATCTATCTCTTTTTCTTGCTCTCCCCTCTCTCTTTTTTCTTTCTCCCTCCCCCCTCTTTCACTTGCTCATTCTAATTACTGTCCTCTTACTTCATCTCAAGAACGCACACGCTCACGCTCGAAGATACTAAACCTAGCGCTGAAAGCTAAACGTTTTACTTGAAATATGATTAGTGGCAAAATCTTAGACGTGGATAAGATTAGTACGCGGCTACGTTCTTAACGTTAGAAAAATGGAACGAAAAAACACTTTGATCTTAAGATTTATTACGTATAATTATGGGAATATGAACTTAGAGGTAAGTATTCTTGGATCATTGAAATTTATCGAGTAATCGGTAATTTTTGCTTTGGTTGTTTTTCGAAAATTGATTTTGCTCGTTACGCCTGTAATCTTGCTTTTAAATAAATAAACAGCAAATACATTCGAGGTTCCTACGACCGATGAAATCGCTTAGACAAGAAATAATGAAATGAACGAACGCACAACGCATTTGCTAACATGCTTCGCGAAGTATAAAACAGTTCGTCTCATGGAACGTTTCACAAGAATACTTCCAGCTGGCTTTAGCTCGTTGCATCGTTGGCATATAATCGAGAGAAGCGTCAAAACTCGGAAAAGATGAACTACATTGCATCCGTTTTTCGTGAATCTCGCTTGAGACTAATTAGCAATAGCAAAAATATTAAGTTGAATAACAACAGGAAAGACAAAAGAATGTTCTATTACGTTCTCCAATATTTTTCATATAGTACGTACAAATATACTTTCGTTCACACGATATAATATCTAACTGACATTGAAAGCAATAAAAGTTAAGTCTAAATGGGCTTGCTCCTCGTGTAGCTTATGTCATAATGCTTCGTGTATTTTCGCAATTTGAACGTAAAACGTCCCATGGCTTCAGGCCATTGTTCCAAAAAATTGTAACGTTTAGATGAGGTAAGCAATTCTTCATGCGTACACAGGAAGGCCAATACAAGCCGTTGTTTTATGCATAGCATTTCTTAAGTTCAAACGAAAAAATTGACTGTATCGGAATACCCCTTTCTAATCCTTTCAAATACGATATGTCCAATTCGATTAAAAGGGAATTTGTGTGTAGCTAAAGTTAATGACTATCACAGATGTCTCTTGCGTAGTAAATGTAAATGATAAAATACCTACGAGTATTTTAAGTGTAAAAATTCGTATACCTATATCTTTAACATATTCACAAAACTTTTGCGCACGATTTCATTCTAGAGTCGATTATATTAATTCGCGGTAATACACGATTTTCTAATTTCCTTAGTTGTTCGGCACGCATATGACACGTATCAAATTTGGGAATTATTAGGCTACATGCACACACACACATGCGCGCGCACGCATATATATATATATATATTATATATATATATATATATATATATATATATATATATATATGTATATAATCGTGTTCGCACTTGATCACAATTATTACCATTCGATAGTCGTCTGTGATCAAGAAAAAACGAACAAAGAACGTCAGCTAGTTTTTCGAGCCGTGGGCCACTCGTTTGGTAGCCGTGTATAGTCATCTAGTTTTCGGATTGTTTGTCGGTTTGCTCGTCGGCGATCATTAGATTCAAAGGAATATATTAAGTGCGTACGTACTTCGTAGAGGCGACCACGAAAAAACGAACAATGCACGTCGCCTAGTTTTTTGATTATTCATTGACCTGGTCGCCGGCGTCTGTCGACAGTGCTTAAACAGCCTTATCGTTCACTTTTCGCTCGGCATAATCGTTTGTCGCTAAAACCAATCACAGAGTGTACGTCACCGGATATGAACTTTGTTTATTTAACATTCAATATAGATTCGAATATTCATCCATTTAATAACAATTCAATTTTTGTCGATACCCGATCGGGCATTTACTCAGACAATTCCTTTCGCGTTTTACACGCAAAAATCATACGAATTCGTCTGCAACACCTTTCCATCGTTCATAATAATGTTCTAGCATTCGAGTTAATCAGTTTGAGAATGTGTTGATCAATTTGCTACGATTAAATTGCTGGAATGTGTGTCAAATTCGAAGCGAAAATTATAAATATTTTATTAAGAGTTTTTTTTTTAAATATTTTATTTAAAGCTTTACCTCTTTACGATAAATTTTTCTCGAGTATCTCGAAAATTCGATGAAAAGAAAATCTAGAATAAAAAGAAGAAACACGGAAGAACGAATGCATATCGAGAAATGAAACTCACTCAGCGATAAAATCGAATGCTCCTCACTACGAATGTAAAGCGTGGCATTTAAAAGTAGAAAAGGTTAAAGTAGTGTTCTTCGTAAAGGTTGTAACAAGTAAATATACCGGGGATTTAAATCCATTTGCGGTAAACGATAAGCTGCAACGAAAGAGAAAAGAAAAAGAAACATAAGAGACAAGTCGAATGGATAACAGTCCGGAACAGGCTCATTGTAGAAATTCTTACGCGTTTCTTATTTTAAAAATAAAATCAAATACTGTCTTTGTATACCGACAAAATTCTGTTAATTACATTTTTAAAAATTATTTTTTGTTTTGACAAATATGAAATTTTAATAAATAAAAATTGCCTAAAAATACATAATAACTGTAGGATGCAAAGGAAAATCAATAACTAAATCCAAAAATGTATAGATAAGATGAAAATTTATCTATAAAAATCGAACTTATAGAGGTGAAGGTCGAGGGAGTAGAGATAGAAAAAGCAAAAAATGAGAAAAAGATTTGAGAGAGAGAGAGAGAGAGAGAGAGAGAGAGAGAGAGTTGACGTAACAACAATTTGTGCTCGATGCCGGAAATTTGGTACATAAGAGGCTTGGATAAAGCGACTCTGTGATCGTCGATGCCAACTGGTGAATTACTCTGCAACCTTAAATCAGTCGTCGAGCAAAACGAGTATAAAGCGAACGAGGAACGAAACGCTCCGCTCTCTACACCTTAAAGTCTTTTCCTTGAGCTCCTCTCTCTTCTCTTATAGTTTCCTCCTTCTCCTTCTCTGTGCTTACCTCAATAAGAGGCTGGACACACCGTGAAAAGCAAAAGAAACGGGTCTTCCTGCCAGCGTTTCTTCTGTCGCTCGCCATCGTCTTAACTCACGGAAGAAGACTACCGAGAGAAAAAAAAAAGAGAGAGAAGAAGAAAAAGAAAGAAGAGAGGATAAGGAGAAGAAGAAGAAGAAAGGAAGAGAAAAAAGAAGAAGTCCAGTAGAGCAAGAGAACAAGACGAAAGGAAGGTGGAGTAACGGCTTACGTAACGACGGCAAATAACGCTAATGAGCCTACTTCGCCTTTGTTTCTCTTTTATTCTTTTCCATAAGGTAGAAAGAGATAGATGAATAGATAAATAGATAGGTAGATAGATAGATAGATAGATAGATATATAGATAGATAGATAGATAGATAGATAGATAGATAGAGAGAGAGAGAGAGAGAGAGAGAGAGAGAGAGGGAGAGAGAGAGAGAGAGAGAGACAGACACATAGACAGACAGACGGACGGACAAAGAAAAACGAGAAAGAGACACACTTCGACTCATTTTGCATCTTATGCCAACATTTTTTTTTCTAACACAAACGCTATACGCTGACACATGTATAATCGAACGAAAGCGTATTATATACGAGATATAAACGCAGGTACATCGTTAAGAGAAAGTACTTCATATTTGTGCTAGCGCGGGCAAAATACAAGGATCGGATTATCATTAAATTGTCTAGAGCACTCGAAGCGTGCCCGACCTGATTAGATATTGTGGTGAGCTTCGCACGGAGAAAATAGCATAGCTCATTAGAATATTTTTGATCATCTTCTCGTTCTTGATTCAGCGACAAGCATGAATGATAGAAATCGTTTAAGAATAATGAATATAATTATATTCATATTAGGTCGAAATAAACTATTAAATCATTCGAATAAATGTATTAGCGATATGAGCGTATGTATATTACACAAATGTGTGAAAACCAATGCGTTTATTTATAAGCGATAATACGTTGCGTTCGATTGATGTAAGCGTAAAGAAATAGAAATATCCATTGTATTGGAGAGTCTATAATACAATAATTAGGGTTGTAATTCACGATATTTACTTGTCCAATAGATATTGACCGTCTATCCACATCTTACCACATTTGCCAATAATTATTATTTTACATCGAGCAATCTCGCATATATATTAATTGTGTACACGTGTAATCGGTATTGTTCATAAAATGTAAAAGAGAGAAAGAGAGGGAAAAAGGGAGGGAGAGAGTTTTTTTTGTCGTGACGGGTGATGGACGTTTGATTCGCCGACGTAGGCACGCTTAACAAAGCGTTACTCAAGTCCGTCTTGTGTCACCCAGTAATTTTTCATAATCACGCGATATACGCACATGGTCAAGCTTATACGGTAATCGATTGACCTCGTTAATCTTCTTTTATACGGTATTTCTAGGAAGATGCTGTCAAGACACTCTATGACTTTCTTCAACGATGCTTTTTCATTATATTGCATTGCGATTGATGAATTTGCCTTGAGAATAATACGGACGATTTAAGCACGATTTGTTTGATTTTAAGAATACAATGTAAATAACAATTCGAATTAATTCGTTCGAATTTCGTGCGTTAGTTCGGATCTTAATAAACGTGAATTAATTAATCGAACATAGGGTATTAATTAACGTTAAATAATACTCACCTGGACTAGTCTGCCATGATAAACCACCGATGAACATTTTCCTAGAAAAAAAAGATGATTCCATCAGCTTCGCCATCAGCCAATCTTCGATGTTGAAAGACGAAGGCGGAGAAAGAGAAAACGGGGTAACTGCCAGCAGAGGGTAACTTCCGGTATTTCTTAACCCTCTGCGCAGTCTCCGTTTCTCGACGACAGGTGTCACCACACATCAACCAACAACCGAAAAACTCACGAACGATTTTTTGCCTTTCCTTTTTCTCTTTGCTATTATTTTTGTAGAAGAACTCTTTTCGATCTCGATACGGTGTGCAATCTTAAGTAAAAAAATTTTCAGAACACGACTTCCGTCACAAACGAGCGCGCTTCCTGCTTTAATCCAAAGCTCCCCCTGTTCCCATTACTTCCGGACACATTTAAGCCCATCCACGCATCGATATTGTCGATAGGAAAGAAAAAAAAAACGAGGGAAATTCGAATTTATTACAGTTTCGAGTTTAATTACGTTTTCCCGCCAGTGCAGTAAGGTACCTGATCCATTGAGTTTAAATGAAATGAGAACATTTCGAATAAAAGCCTCGAATGCCATTCACGAATTATACACACTCATCGTAGCAAAATAGATCGATAGATGCGCGTGAACAGGATCCATTCATCGGCCACGTCTAACGCAACGTAACGACAAAGAGAACGAGGATAACAACAGAGAAGCTTGTGCATTATCCGCAAAATCGTTAACGACTTTCCAATTTAACAAAGATAAAATCGATTTTCATATCACAAATTCGGATCGAATAATCGAAATTCATAGAAACCGGTCTATTATGGATCGAGTTTCCCAACGTTCCTCCACTTCGAAATATCTGTCCGAGCGAGTATGCGCGCACGTGCAATCTCTTATCATTTATAATTATAATCCACAGTATGTATTCTATACGTAATTAGAACGAAAGTGAGCCAACGACAAGTAGAAACGGAAGGAAAAAAAATCTTCCCGCTTCATCTTTAAGAATTTTTACACGACGCTAATCTACTCATCGTTATCATAATTAAATACGTAAAATCTCGCGCTCGTCGCGTAGATGCTAACGAAGATAACGCTCTCTCGCATAATGGTCGTAATCACGTGGTAGCGCGTTCGAACATCGATTTTCTGAGGCACGACAGCCTCGTTGTGAACTCCCACCCACGCGCTTTTCCGTCTATCCTCCTTCTCTCCCTTCTTCCGTTTCTGCTCCTCCATGCTCTCTCCTCCGTTCCCACTAAAGCGCTTCTAGGCGTCTCCGTTCTAATACTTTTACGCGGTAATCCGGTAAACGTATGCCATTTTGGAGAAGATAAACACGACGACGAAATAAAACACTTATGAATTTCTCGCGTTAAATAGATCTCGCTACATCGATCATTTTTTGTGCGTAAAGATAAATAACAGACGGAAGAGAACAGAGATTCTTCGCGTGTTATTTTTATCGACGCGTCACGATACGATAAGGAATGACACGGACTAGCCTCGTTTTTCTTTGCAGGTTACGTGGTCAGCAACCCACGTAATTCGAGTAGAAGAATCGGAACACCACGTGACAGACGCCGTCACCTCCGATGACTATGATGACGACGACGACAACGACCACGACAATGAAAATAACGACGACACACCGACGATGATAACGGCGTTGCTAGCTATATCGATGCGTTTTCAATTTATTAGCGACCTCAATCAAACCGAATATCTATTTTTAAATCATTCTAGACGAAAAGAAATTGCACGGCGATATAGTCAAGTACAAAAGAACGGAGAGGGAAAAAAGAATAAGATCTTTTGCTTGGCGGCAAACTATTCTCTTTCAAGTTTCTTTCGGATCATCCCATTCATTTATCCTTTTTTCGCTCTCTTTCGCGCGTTCCATGCGGACCAAAGGGGATGTCTCTGGCGAGGAGTAAGGGGACGCAGGGGAATGCCGAACGCGCTTGAAAGAAGGCGCCACCGGTCCGAGGAGAGAGAGCACACTACCGTGACACGCATATTACGCGCCCGGCAAACAAACACCACGCGCGCCTGCTCCTCCGAATGACAACAACGACAACGACAACAACAACAATAACAATAAACAGCAGAATCGATATGTATATACACATATATATATGTGTATATATATATATATATATATATATATATATATATATAAATCATATATACTTATATGTATATATACTCATATGTATATATACCATGCACTATATACGTGTATATTGAAACGTATATATATATACGTATATATATATAAACGTATATATATATATATATATATATATATATATATATATATATATATAAACAGAAGCATCAATTAACAAGAATAACAGCAGGTAGAAGGCACGACGCGCACGATTATCATCCGGAACGCCGGCAGGCGATAAAAACTAAAAGGATTGACGTAACGATATACGATTTTCTCTAAGGAACACTCGCGCGATATATAAACACAAATGAGATTATCTTCGCGTATCTTTTCACAACGAAGCAACCCGTCCTTTCGGTCGGTGCTATTATAAACATTGCTGGTAGATGTAGGTGGACGATCGATTTGGCGGAAGCATGAAGATATGTACCCTGGATCGTTGGGCACCTCAGCGGGCGAGCCGCTCGCCACGATCTCCTGATTCTGAGATTCCATAATGGCGCGCGGCGCACGGCTCGTCGTCGTCGCAACGCTCTCGCCTCTTCCCGAGGATCACGAATGAAACGGAAAAAGCACGACTATTAAGAGAGAGCCGTCGTTCAGAATGTGATTCTGCCTGATCAGTCCTCGTGCGACGGCAGAACGTCGTCGTCGTCGTCGTAGTAGTAGCTCTTCTGTTCACGACAACGATCTTCCTCGTGCTTGTTGTTGTTGGCCGACGGTGAGAGAGAGAGTACCTGATGTTTGTTACTTTTCTGACGGCAAAGAAGAACGTGACGTCTCCAACGACGACGAGAGTATCTTCCGCTTCTCTCCTCGTCGTTGATGCACCAGCAAAACTGACTCGTGTCGTAGCGAAAGAAGGAGAAAGATGAAAGATATCCACACGACGTCTTATTTCCCGTATTTCGCGTCGTGTTCCTCTTACGCGACGTGCTCCCTCGGTGTACTACGAGAGAACAACGAGGACGACAACAATGACGAAACGTACGAACGAAACGCACGTACGTCTCGTACTCGTGTACGAAATGATAAACTACTCCGCGTAGTTGCGTCAAGCCGGTTGACGACAACGACAACGACAACGATGACAACGACGAGGACGAGGACGTAGAGACGAAGACGACGGGCGCGACGATATCGACAGCGACGACGAAGAGGACGGTTTACGATGAAGAAAACGTAGATGTCTTCCTTCTTTTTTTCTTCCTTTCTCTCTTCTTTCTCTTCTTCTTCTTCTTCTTCTTGATCTTCTCTCAATTTTTTCCTTTCACAGGTTCTTCACTTTCTATCGCGCGCGTATTCTCTCTCTCTCTCTCTCTCTCTCTCTCTCTCTCTCTCTCTCTCTCTCTCTGTCTCTCTCTTTCTCTCTCACTCTCTCTCTCTCTCTCTCTCTCTCCCTTTTGCTCGCTTTCTCTCTCTCTCTCTCTCTCTCTCTCTCTCTCCACTCTCTCCCCTACTACTGACTACTAAAAACTAAGGAGAAGGTGAGAGGTTACGTGGCTGCGCGGTATGGCAACTACTGATGACGGGCGGCGGCCGGTACTCGGACGTGCGACGCGCTCTGCGAGAGGTTCGACGCGACACTGCGCTCTCGGCGCGGGGCGGGGGAAGGGGCGTCGGGCGGGGAGGGGGCCGCCGGCGACGTAGTGGTGGTGCGGTGGCAGCGGGACGCAACCGGGTCGTCAGCGGTGGTGGCGGTGGTGGCCGTGTGGCGGGGACGCGAAGAAGAAGCTCGCGCTTGCGCTTTCACGAGCGAGAGGGGCACCGTTGCTGCTGCTGCTGCTGCTGCTGCTGCTGCTGCTGCTGCTGCTGCTGCTGTTGTTGCCGCCGCCGCCGCCGCCGCCGCCGCCGCCGCCGCCGATGCCGCTGTCGCCGCCGCCGCCGCCGCCGCCGCCGTTGCTGCCATCGAAGGAACGCATACCCGCCTTCGGACGCGGTCGGCTCGCCTGTTCGTGCGAGCAAGTAGGAAAAAGGCCGACCACCTACTCGCCTACACTACTGAAAAGCCGATGGCTACCACTAATTCGATCGCACGTCCGTGCGGATCAAAATCCGCGTAGCTTCTTCCTTCCTTCGACTGATTCATTTTTCCCCTCTTTCCCTTAATAATCATCTCTCGAATGGTTTGTACCGATTATGAAATATTTCATGCGATTTGAATCTCTATTTCACTTTGAAAGGACAAACCGTAGTACAATGTGACACTCGAAACGATTTTTCGAATTAGATAAACGTTTTGCGGAAAGTACTGTCGGTATCAACGTGCGAATTTCTCTGTAATATTTTGTGAAACAATTAGAACTATACTTATATCGTATTGCTCGCGTTAGGAATAATTTACCTGGAATAATATAAATAATATAAATTTTGAAAGCTGATAGAATTCAGGGATAATGAGAAAGTATTGATAGAAGCGAATTGATTGTTCGATTACGTATTTCGACTGAAAGAATTTAATATTATTTTTAAATGCGAGTAATATGGAGAATCGGTAAAATTTGATCGTTTCTACGGTAGCATCTCCTGCCGACAAAATTATTAGTAGACGTTCGAAGATACCACAAAGAGGGATCTTTCAAGAGCTTTTGCACGCACGAACGATCGTTGTTTTTCTCGATGAACAGAACTGAACGCGAAACATAAATATTGAATCAACAACGAACTCTCGTAATGTATACGAATACTACGTCAGCCACACAATAATGGATTATTATTTGCATTCTAAATTTCTCTCACAAGATACATATTCTCTTTAAGTAGTAGAGTGAAAGGAATGAGAGGAATGAGTTAAACGCATCAATATTTGCGCAACGTTAACATAGCTTGTTACTTAAGACGCAAACTTACAATGAAATTCTATAATGGTCGAGGAGGTTGAATTCGCAGAGATCGAATAACGAAGCGCTTTCTCCTAGGAGCGTCTTGACACCGGCATCGGTATTCGCGATAGGTAAGAAAGGAATCTCTAGATCTGAATTTGTCGCAGTCACGCTCGTCTACTCCTGACGATGTTCCCGATGGACCTTCAGGGACCTGTCAATCACCGTTCAGGGACTTCTTGGTATCCCCGAACGACGACACGTACTAGACGAGTCGCTCTAACCTAAACTGGATGATAAGCTATCGTAATTAACATATTTTTTGCTTACGCTTTGGACTATTGCATTTGCATAATTCAGAATGGAAATGCATAGTTGGTATAAATAAACGCATAGCACGTGCGCGGAACGCACATGTACAGTGAATTCATTCTTTTACATGCCGACAAACGGATTATTACGTGCCCAGACGAAAGATACATATAACATAATTGCATTGGTAAAGTATGTTAAGGAATATTTTCCATTGTTTTTCGTTGTATGTGAACTCTGGTAAAGATAAATAACCGGAACACATTTATTAACGTATGTTTTTCAAACGACGAATGAACGAGGAAATAAATATTTTTAAAATGCTTGTGAATCGAAGATTAAATTGAAAATAATTTTAGAAATCTTCGATAAGGTCTTATAACTAGCTTTGTCTTTTAACTTCCGCGGGGAATCATATTTTAATTAACAATGGAACGATCGTATACGCTTTAAAAAACGTACGAATAATCCAGAAGGATTATACTGCAAATGATTTAATAGAGATTAATAGAGTAAGATTTTCTTTATTATTTTTTGTTGTAAAATCTTTATGTCGTTATTCTAATAAGAAACACACTTTCATGCACGATTATGATTCTAAACATTTCAGCAAATGTAGCTGATTTGATGACTAATATAAGAAGAGTATTTATTTATTATGGCGTCGTCGTCTTTGTAAGCAAATGAAAGAACATTGATTAAATTTTTATCGACGTAACCAAAAATCGTTCGCTCGTTGCATCAACTTGAACATTTGGCCCGTTCTATTAAACGTATCAAAGACTATCCGATGAAGCCGTTATTGCTTTTCTATAAAGTGTCATCTGTTATTCTCTCTCTCTCTCTCTCTCTCTCTCTCTCTCTCTCTCTCTCTCTCTCTCTCTTTACTTATTTCTTTCTTAATGACTTACCTTGAATTTTAATTCGAATGATATTTAATTCGTGATTCGAATTATTGGAAGATAAGTCACAAAAGAGCGTACTCTCAAGTGATGAAAAAAACGATATAAGAACGGATATTACGAGCAAACGTTATTTTTCCATTCCTAATAAGAACATGTTATTTTTATTCAAAAGAATAGACAGTTAGCAGCACTTTGTAATGCAAAGACCGTATCTCGTGTGTAGCGAGAGAAATCCATATAACCAGTAAAGGTCTTGTGATTGTCTAGCAAATCCCTAGGGATAGTGGATGATCACGAATTTCAGAACCCTAACAACCTAATTTTAGTGCCGTTCGTTAAGAATTTGAAATAAATTTAAATTGTTTTTACAATTATTATTATTTCGTCGTTATTTTATATATTTGAAAATTGTTGAAATCTAATTTTCAATGTAATATTTTTGTCGACTTTTTCAGTTTGTTTTATAATGATCCGTCGCTGTTTAGAAAATCGATGAAGACCTAATGAAGGAGTGACGTGGAAAAATTTTGGCATGAGGATTTAAAGGATGGAGAAAGGAATCGGTTCGTTGAGCGCGAGGTTCGCCGCGTCATCCGACAAATCGTGAATCCGAGAGACACGAGGAAAAGAAAGTACCGGAAGAGGTGGGGCGTTTGAGCAAAGCATCGGGACCAGTGGGCAATTAGTTAATTGAATTGATTGATGGATTTCGTTCGCGTAACGCGCGCTTCGACTCAACGTCTGATTGAGAGTCTCCACTCGGTCTCCGTGTGTACACACAAACCGTCTACCCCGCAGCATTTCGCACCCAATAAAGGATTCGAACGTGGCTTTTAGAAAGTAAGTAACACGCTTACCCGAAAAAAGTAGACAGAAATAATAAAGGAAATAAATGTTACGATCGTTCTTAAAATTCATGCTTCGTTCACGGGTCTATGTAGGTATTAGAAAATTTCCTTCCGTGCGTAAATATTTGAAGAATTTGAGAAAGTTATTCTAATTACAACGCTGAGCTAAACCACCTTTACCAGTCCCAATAGAACCTTTCGAAAATCATTTTAATGAAGTCGAAGATAAATTCGACAATAAGATTACTTCTCGCGGGTGCCTCTCGAATTAGAATCGCGTGGACCTCGCGCGTATGGTTAATCCAGTTTTAAAATGCGCTACAGACACACTAATAAGTTGAAACCAGTCAATTAGAGCGCTTGCTCCGGCGTCCTAAACAAACACTTGCAGGTGTTTGAACGGCGTTCGCGGCTATGGTGGGCACAGTCGGTGCGAGGAGGTGCAAGGCCAACGAGAAAGGGTAAAAGCTCCCTCGGTATGGTGTCTGCTAATGTAATATCGCGCATGGGAGGCAAGAATAGTTGGAGAGATGCGTTGGCGAGCTCATAGACGAAACCCCGAACCAAGTTACGTCTTTTAATTCTCTATATGTTGGGTGGACAAAAAACATTTATATTCATTTTACAAGGAATAGAGGGGCATTATTGATGATAAAATAGTCATTTAATGTTACTTGGGAAGATACTCGACTATGTGCTACAATCTTCGTTCTTTCCTCTCTATTTAATTTTCCTTTTTTTCTCTTCTCCCTCTTTCTATCTTTGTTTTTCTCCCTCATCGGTATTCGTAATCTTCGCGATCGCTCGTCGTACGCACGTCACTTGCCATGTTGCCTTTCGACAAAACTTTCAAACAAACTCCGAAGCTTTAGAGAAGTGAATCGCGCTATCTGAGAGTGACAGAGGGATGTCTTTTCAAACACAAAGACCGCGCTTCTTGCCGAGACAGAGAGAAGAATGGAAAGAGGAAGAAAAGGAGGAGAAGGGAAAGGAGCTAGAGCTCTATCCTTTCTCGTCTTTAGACAATTCTCAGGGAAGACGGTTTAGGCTCGTTCACGAGAAACTCGGTAGATCAAAGGGATTTTGAAGATCGTTCGGTAAAGCACGTTTGACTTTGTGACTCACGTTTTCAGCAAGCGTATCAATTAGACCACACCATTAGAAACGATCCTACGTAGTACCTACTACCACCATTATTCGGACCAGACTTTACGTGTCGCGAATGTACCTTTTCAACAGAGTTCTAATTCCGTTAACGTTGCAACGGTAACGTTACCGTCCGCAACAAAAGAGCGCGAAGTAGATTACAAGTGCTTACGATATACGTTGGAGACACCTTGAAATTCGTTCATCGCCAACTTTGCGACGGAACCATGCTCTAAAAAGAAACAGATATTTACTTAAAAAAAAAAAAAAGAAAGCTTTTCACTATTAACGTTCGGTTAACGGGAGGATAGTAATTAAAAATGAATTCTTACATGTATCAAAATGATGGGTGATGTATTTTTTATTGTATACACATCGAAATCTAAAAATCAGATTGCGCCTATAGACATTTTTTCTTTTAACATAGCAATAAAGGGTTAAAGAAAAAAGAAAAGTATGATGCGAAAATGAGCGCGATGACAAAATAGGGTATTATATTGCGATAACTTGTTAAGTGGAAATTACAAGTTAACCCGTCATTGGAAGATACTTCTTCAGTGCATAATATGAGTTAACTCGTCAAACAACTTTAAGAACTATGTACATAAGCTTAAATTGTATATATCTTTTGTTTTTTGTTATAGGCTCTTTGAGGACAGTCATATGTATTACGAAATATAGAAAAAATGTTATAATAATAAAATGGAATGACAAAAAAAATGTTTTTCTACTTAGTAAAATTCACAACGACGTGATTGGCATAATAAATAAACGTGGTAGTTGTAATATTAGTACCACAAGCAGTTATTATTTATAACAAGAATATGAGTGGCGTAAACGCAAGTAAGAGCCAAATTGCTGCTTGTAAGACATCATGAAACGGACTAAAAAAAATATTATACAAAAAGTTAGATGAAAAGTTAGATAAAATATACTTCTTTGTGGAATATACTGAGAAAACTATTGCGCGTAATATACGTTTTCATATGAGCCACAAGAGTCTATAACTTTACCCAATCGTCAATCGGTTACTCCGAAAACGACATGCTTCACTGAAAGGCATTTCTCAGGTTATATACTCAGCTGAGCATCCGAAATAAATGTAACTCGTAAATATATGCTATGTTGGATGAAAAAACATTTAACTTAAGAAATCACGATATTGATCCCCCACATGTGAAATAATATTATCAAATTATATCACACTGTTCAATAAAATTAATTTTCTTTTAAATTGTTCGCTTATTTATCGAAGAACATCTATCTTTGAGTTCCCTATTGTTTAATAATAGTACAAGGTACACAAATTATGATATTTTGCATTTACTACGGACATAACGAGTTAACCCATCTCTGTAAGTTTGCCATGGCACGTGCACAGTGCGTTTTCGGTAAACGAGCTCCCTGGTTAAAGGGTTAAGGCTCCCTGAACACGACGGATTGCGTAGTTAATGATGCTCATCCCTTAAAGGGAAGTTCTTCTTAAGACCTTTGTATGGGGACGACCTAATGACTTTCTCTCGTTTCGAAGAAGGGTTGCTTGCAAGAGCTGGTCGTAATAGTAGTAGTCAGTGTGTCTGCCACTGAACGCGGCAACTATAGTGAAATATCATTAATCAGAAACGTCCGTATGTCTATCACTGTCGTCGTTTCATTGGAGGCCGAATCACGTGCGAACAACCATTAAAAAGGTAAGAGATGCCGCATCGAGAAACGGCTTTCGCACTGCGCCATTAAAACCTCGATATTAAACTCGTTCTGTAAAGTCTTCTCTAGTATTTTTTATCGTATAAATAACGAAACTGATGGCGAATACTTGATCAATTTTTCATACGAATTAGAAAGAAAAGGGCGAACGTTTCAATTTAGAGAATAGCTTCTTTCAATTTTTTTTTGGATTAGCTCAAAGCGTGGTAGTGAATATTTTGTCCCTTATTGGCGAAAAGTATTGATTATAATTTTTTCTGTGCACTTATGAATAAAATAGCTTAAAAAGGTAAAGAATATATGCGTATTTATAATATATATATATATATATATATATATATATATATATATATATATATATATATTTATTTATACGTATAATCGTCGATAGCATGTATCTGTATGTATACATATATGAATACATACGCGTTATATATGAATACAATGATTCTCACATGAATTCAATTCAGAATCACGTAGCTCGTGCCAGTGGCACCATCTTTGAATATGAGGTAGTACTATACATTTTCTCTCACAGATGAATGTGTCCGGTGGCAATTTGCGCCTGAACGGTAGGCGCAACTTAATACATAATCGTATTCGCAAATAAATCTTCGACGTTCTTAATACTTTTAACGAGGTTTACATAAAGAACGTTTAATTATCGCTATCAATGTTGATTTTCAGCAGAATATGGATATCGTGAATGTAATTAAAACTCCTGTCTCCATATGTAGAAAACTTGCAGAAATAAAGAAGAAAGAGAAAAAAAGGAACTCGAAATGAAAGTGGTCCTGAAGTGAGTAGAAAACTGCAAAGCAGTGTTTATAGGAATAGGAGTTGCGGAGATATAAGCAGTAATGGTCGGAAAGGGCTGACGCGAAGAGAAGTAATATAAATGGAAGTAACGAAGTAAGGCGAATAATAGGTGCCTCTTTTTCTCTCTCTTTATTTATCTCTCTCTCTCTCTCTCTCTCTCTCTCTCTCTCTCTCTCTCTCTCTCTCTCTCTTTCTCTTGCTTCGATTTGTTCTTTTATGCTCTTCGTCAGTATAAGGAAGAAATGGAGAAACGTCCGAGAAGATTTGGGCAAATTCGTCTTCGAAATGATACAAGACATCGCCTTTTTCTTAACGAAAGATAAAGAAATTCGAGTTTCTTGGACGAAAGTAAAAGAGGGTTGAGATTTCTCGTAAAGATATGGAGAGAGAGAGAGAGAGAGAGAGAGAGAGAGAGAGGTCGACAGAGTGACAGAGAAATTCAATGTCACAAAGAAGTAGCAAACAGAAGAGTAAAATGGAGGCGAATTCGAGCCGCTGAAACGTTTGCCTTATAAATTGTTCTTGCGGGCTATGGACGAACTAGTGAACGAGCAAGCAGACGTATTTTTTTAAAACATTTTCCATTTACTTTCCCCTTCTAACAACAACAACGTAAAAGAAAAGAAGAAGAAAAAAAAACAGTTTTCTCGTAATAGACTTATATTATGATAGTTTCGTTTTTTGTGACGTCCAGAAAGTAAAGAAATTAGAAGGACACAATTGGTGCTCTCGTTTGAAACATTTAATTGGATAAGATATGGTCGCGACAAAGTATGAAGAAAGTCTTCTGATCATTTTCTTTTTCTTCCAAGATGTTCGTTTTATCTCTTTAAAATGTTTCCTCCTTTAGAAATGTAGCAGTCTTTCGAAAGTGGCGAAATCCCTATTGAAACGAACGAACGATCAAGCATATTCGGGGATTGTGTCGAGGGGTATAGAAGCATCCATCGAGCTTCTCGGTACGTACTGTCGTTGAAATATGTTCGACGGGGGGTGAAAAAGAGCTGACGATATTCATATCCAATGACAGTGGGGCGGAGTGGAGGTAGAAGAGAGGATCGTGGTCGCAAGGGGATGTCGGGCGTTTTCCACAGTCGTCAACGATGAAAAAGAGTAGAAAGGAGAGAGCAAGAGTAAGAGAGAGAGAGAGAGAGAGAGAGAGAGAGAGAGAGAGAGAGAGTGAGAGAGAGCACATTCTGCCGTACTTCACGCCACGGCGAACTCACGAAGCGACTGCAGCGTCAGACATTTCGTTGAGTTTGATGGTCCTCGAATAGTTGATCAAAAGCAGGACATTTTCCTCAAAAATTCACGTTTTGGCCGCTAATTCGCGATACCTTCCGAATATTTTTTTACTTTATTATTATATCATCTCCATTCGTTTAATTTTTAATTATGAATGAAATTGTATACTTCATATCATTTAATTGATGCTTTACGGAATGGTTTGTCGGTTTAAGTTCTCGCGATACGAGATGCGATTCTAGGTGACACACCAGTTGAATGGTTCTAGTCCTTTGAAAGAGCAGGATATTCGATGCATAAGGAAAGCAATTCGATCGGCCACGTTCCGTCGAGCCATTAGACGTAAGATCGATGCCAGCCACGTGCACATAACATTTTCCGGATAAGACACACCCAGCCTAACCCTGCCCAACATCTCTTCTCTGCGAAGAGAGTGGTGTAAACCCGTCTTATCTTAGCGTTTCCGGTCCAACGAGCCGGAAATGCGTAATAGAGGAAGACATGGGAAAAGCGAATGGAAAGAGAAAAAGAGAGAAAGAAAGGAGGGTGAGAAAGAGAGAGAGAGGGGGGTGGGAGGAGAGAGAGATTGCCGAGAGAGAAAGAATATGAATCGGGCGAAAAAGAGAAACGGAAAACACGCGTGAACGTCGTCGTTGCTGGTAACAAGCGGACCTGTTTCAGAAACTAATTCCGTTCTGCGCCTCAAAAAGTGTATATAAAAAGGTAAAGTGTATAAAAAGGAGGTAAAAAGATGGGAACGAGAAGGAAGTTCGAGGCGGTGAAACAAGCAAGACCCAAGTATTCCGGGCCGTTCCACTTTTTTTGAGATTCTCTCAAGCATTTTCTGCCCTCGAAGAGCTATCCCGAGAACTGTACCGAAAGAAGCTAGACTAACGAACTAACTGTAAATTCACACGACATACGTTTTGACCGTAAAATTACGGAATCGGCGTCAACCGATTGATATCTTTGCACATGATACAGTTTTAGAAACATACGCCGTTTTCCCCTTGGTAACTTTCATATAATTTACTTTTTCTTGGTTCGCTTGAACTATCGAACATCGAGCGGTCACGATCAATGCTACATTTACCAATAAAATAATCGAATCGTCCGAACGCAGTCGTTACGACATGCATCACTGACGATCGATTCGCTTTGCCGAATGTCATTTCTATTGGCTAAACCGAATGTCGAAAATTGCCGAATCCATGATTTTACCGTATACGGTTGACGATAGTGTCGTCAAAATAATGTACATATGAAATATATATAAAAGAACAAAAAAGCATCGCTATAGAAGAACGGTGAAGTAACCGATTAGAAATATAATTGATTCGGTGTCGTTTGAACGAGATCTAATATGTATGTTCGACATCGACTTGAAGATGATTGTTAAGATAACTTCTCGGACTTTCGGGGTTCTTGAGATCTATGGTCTGAACGTCATTTACGTCTAGTAATTTTCACGACGCCCGATAATCCTAAAAAATAAGTTACAATCTAGCTAAAGGTATCGATGCAAATCCGTCTTAACATTTATTCTCTGCTAATATTTTATTGTATAAAAAGTATAATCTCTTCTTGTTCTTATATCTCAAAGATCTCAGATTAATTAGGCTTGTATTGTATTGTTTCAGCTCAATAATTTTATGAAAAAAAGGGAAAGATAGTATACTATAATGGAAAATAGCACATATTCAAAATCATTACATATTTAGAAGTCGTAAAGGCGTTAGTCCTTTTGTACGAGAGAATGCCGATATTCTGTCGTATTTTGCAAGAGGAATAAAAAGAAAAAGAAATAGAAGAATAGAATACTCTTTTGCCTCGAATCTTGCCTCTCATAAATCGCTACGTACTCTCTGAGTGTTTTAGAGACTTTAAGCTCGGGCTTTTCGCATGAATCTTTATCCTTTTTTTTTTACGTCCTATAAGCGGCATAGACGCGTCTAGCAATATCAATTTTATGAGAGAAATCGTTGCCTTATCACGCTCGAATCGATTTATGCGGCCAATTTCGATTGTGACTAAAAAAGGTAAAAGGGCAAAATACAGAGAGAGAGAAAAAGAGCTCTTCGATATCGATAAATATGTCGTTTCATCTTGCACTTTCTCTCTCTCTCTCTCTCTCTCTCTCTCTCTCTCTCTCTCTCTCTCTCTCTCTGCTCTTCCTCTCTCGAAGATCGTTACTTTTGCATTGCTTCCCAGTAGAGCATTAAAAGCGTTCGTCTTGTATTTACGAGCGGCATAACGTTAATGTATTTGTTTTGTTCTGTTCTGTAAGTATCGGCGTACGTTCGTTTACGATTATGATCTCAGAATGTTATATCGCACAAACGGTTAATAACTCGTTTGCTCTATCGCTCAGCCCTCGTGCAAATATCCATTTCAGCGCCCTCGGAACTTCGTTGTTGCATAAAGCTCTCACTCAAATTCGACGTTAAATAGAATACGACGATGGGAGCTAGGATAACAGACGTGAAGGATCTCAAGAAAGTTCGCAAAATTTTCCGTCGAGTATCTCTCTTTGCAATTCCGAAAGAGTCATTCTCTTTCTCTCTCTCTCTCTCTCTCTCTCTCTCCCTCTCTCTCTCACTCTCTACATACCTATCTATCTCTCGCCCTACAAGATTTAAATAAGTTAATATCATTTAAATGATCGATCTATATTATATAATTGCCTTATGAGAAACGAGAAATTAATGTCTGATTTAGTTAATCAGATCTTAATTGACTAAGCGAAAGAGAAAGAGATATCTAAGTTTTAGGAAACGTTTTCCTATCTCTTCCTTTTTTAATATTTTCATTTTTTCTCAGTCTACTCTCGAAAAAGTGCGAGCCGATGGGATGGATGAAAGGAAGTGTCTATCCAGCGTTACCGCATTTCCACAAAGGAAAGATGCAAGTCCGTTCTTCTTCATGGACGTGCTCGGTCGTAGCTAAGCGTAACCACCACTGGCACCTTCTTCTTTTTCTTCTACTTGTCCCTACAATCCACTCATCAACCGTTGTCGACACCACACCCTTTTCGATCCTCCTCCTCTTCTTTCGAGATGGCATGGAATTTAGTCGCCATTGTCTCGTAACGTGTTCGATCGCATCCCAAATGCTTTCCCTGCGAGTGCCGTTGCCAAAAGCTGACTAACGTCGTCGTGACGAGAATTTCATTTACACCTGATCCATTATCGCTTGTCCTCGCGTCGAAAGTGTATTCTACAGCAATAACTTAGACTGATTCTTAAAGGCAGTAGAACAGGACAGATATCTCCGAAACTACTTTTTCAACGACGAGTTTATTCGCTTCTTATAGCAGAGAATTTAGATCGTGGTGATACGTCTAAGAGAAATTGCTTAAGAAGATGCTCTTTTGTCGTTTTAGGAAGAGTGGAAAGGACCGAGAATAAAGGTAAGAAGCGCGTGAGTTCATGTGGACGTAACTAAACTCCGTGAATCGACCTGGTGTCATCTTGAAGACGTCGACGAGGATATTGGGTTGAGCTTCGCTCCGACGTAGTTGGAGAGTGCTGCATAAGCTTATTAAGACTAGCTGTGTTATGCCATGCTTCTTCGACGGTATTGCGGTGATGGTAGTGGTGATGGCGATGCCGATCCACCACCTTCCAACACGTAGAGAGACTTGCAAGAGAAAAGAGAAAAAAGAGAAAGACAGAAACCTGCCATACCGACGAGCTGTGTATCTTTGGTGCAAGTATCGTAAACGTGACGGGGTTGAGATTCGAGCTCGTTAAAACAAGGGCTGATGTCCTAGTGCCAGTGTGCTGCTACCGCTACTGCTGCCACCGCTGCTGCCACTGCTGCTGCTGCTGCTGCTGCCACCAGTAGAAAGGTCGAGGAAGAGGAAAAGGGCCGACTGGATGAGGAGACCAAGAGCACCGGAGAGGGGAGGACGAAGCTGGAGAAGCGCGAAGACTCTCGAGAGACAATGAGGCCGCTCGCGAGTGTCGCAACGAGTGGGTGCTCTCCACTATTGCCAACTCAGGCCCTTGAAGCTTTCCAACCCTGCACCATCGCTATCGCCACTTCTCCTCTTCCACCTTCTTCACCTTTTCCTCAATCTCCTACTCCTCTTGCTTCGACGGCGTCGGCGCCCCACTACCGCTGCTGCTGCCGCTGGCCGGCGAACCACCCTTTTTTTCGCTACGAGCAAGAGGAAAAAGAAACGCGACAATGGGAACGATGACACAGAGGCTAACGAAACGGCTGCCGAAGAGTAAGAATTTGATCGGCGCGACCCAATCTTAACACGTTCTATTTTTTTAAGAAAATATCCTGTATCGATGAAAATATCATATGCGCTTCGACGAAAATATTCTTTATTGTAATATGGATGAATGGAAATCATGTAATATCTATAACCGTAAACGAACTAATATGCAAAGTTCGCGATCCAATGTATAAGATAATTCATATTAAGATCGTTCCTTTCTCTTAATTGTCGAAACCTGTATTTCAAATGTAAACAGAATTCCAAGTTCAAAGGAGAAGTTTGAAAAGGTTTTCCATAGGAGACTAGCAAAGCCGTGAGTCTCACAAAGGAAAATTTCATTCGCAATTAAGCTGGTCTTTACGATCATGCGCCGGCACGATAAGTCTTCGCGTTTTTCTATTTAACTTAGGCGAAAGTTCGTCTTTAATGCGTGTTCTTCGTGTAATGCGTCACCGCAATGGTTCTACTTGAGTTTCTTTCGGAAATTAAGATAAGACGAAACAGATAATAGAGCATCGATACACGATCGACATTTCTTGTTATTATCTACGGAAAAATTGTATACTTTTGCGCCTGACAAATGCAATAGTTCATACTTATAGAATTGACTTTATGGAAAATTTCCTGACCTGATAACTTTCAATATAATTCTACAATATAAAAAACAAAGCCATAAATTAATTAAAATTGTCGCCTTAGAGGTCACTTATACAGTCATTATATAAATCACTTATATTTGTCTACGTTGTTATCATTTAAAGATACCTAATTGCAAAGTTCGTCTTTTGTAAGATATAAGCAGTTGATATAGATGAATTCTGTGTGACCATATAAGGTGGAGTTGTTCCGTTTACTCTTTAGAAGTAGAAAAGAGATGAAGAGATGAAGAAGCAGTCAGTTGTGTTGTAATGCCGAAGGGGTTGATTGGCACATCATTACTTTTGTTACAATTTTATGTTCCTTTATTCTTCTGTGTGTAGTTGTTTAATATATGTTATATTTTATTATTACGCAGTCTCCATCGTCTTCCTATACTGTCTATTTTGGTTACTTTTTTTTTCATCCTCCATCTCGTAACGATCGTCATTTTAAAGTTTTTATTGTGTCACCCATAATTACGTTCGTTTCTCTTTTCCCTTCATTAAATTTAAATGAAACGTTGGATATCCGAAAATATAGTCGATATTTAAATAGACAATTACGTTAAAAATTGGTTAACAAAATTTAGCGTAGCGCGTTTAAACTTTCTTTTTTGTTTCCTCTCTTTTTCTTTCTTTTCATACAACGGTATGGCAAGAAAAGCGAAGCGACGAACAATTTGCATGATGGCAACGTTGAGAAGTAGCTATGTTACACGGTAGCAAGTAGATATGCTAATCTATCTAATGATTGGTTGGAAGCTCCATTAACCCGCTATCAGGAGCTTTCGGATTTATCTGCCTATGGACATTTCTACCGTTGTTATATCGTGAGAGATCGTGA
Organism: Dolichovespula sylvestris; assembly: GCA_918808275.2. Classification (NCBI taxonomy): domain Eukaryota; kingdom Metazoa; phylum Arthropoda; class Insecta; order Hymenoptera; family Vespidae; genus Dolichovespula; species Dolichovespula sylvestris. Next base: position 16,157,090 of record OU964961.1, read on the forward strand.
ATTAGTTTCGTTCGACTAATTTCATGCGCAAGCTGATCGACTATCTCTTTTTACGTTACTCTGTTTTTGGTTCTCTTTTTATTTAAAAAAAAAAAAATAAAATAAAATAAAAACAATGCTTTTACAAATAAGACTAGAGTAAGTATTTCATCATAAACTCAGATAAGTATCCTTGAGTAAAAATATGGCGTGGCCATGATGCATACGCGTTTATTTGTCTAGCCTGGGAAATTCTTCTTACGTAGGAAGAAACGCGCAAGAAGGAAATCAGTTTATCCAGAAGGTTACAGGCACCCGCACCAGCAGAGGGTGATAAATCTCAAGTATTAAAAAATTTCCCACTTCTTGTACATCTCCTGCTTGGCGACGAAGCGTACCTACGTATGTAGATAAGTATATCTCCGGAAACGGGGTTTCAAAACTTGACATTCTAAATTCCAACAAAAGTTTATCGAGCATCGACGTTTTTATAAAGAGATAGAGATTAATAGAGGAGATTGGGAGCGGACAAGATAGTTCTTCGTTCTTTCCAGAATTTATGACTCTAGATGCTATGTCGATGTGGAAAGTATTCCCTTGGAGCTATCTACGGACCGAAAACATCGCAAGAAGTAGCGTATTCGCGAAAGCAGCACGTTTTAACTGTAGGAATTGGTAACAAGAAACATCGAAAAGCAGATATTCGGAAAAATTAAGAATTCACTGGATTTGTAGCCTTATACGATGTTATAAAGACCTCTCTCTCCTCTTAGGGTGGTTGATCCATTTAGTGAACAACCGAGAAAACGTTATAAAAGGAACTTTCTGTAAAGTACAAATCGGATATTTGAAACGGAAATGAATGATGGCCAGTATCATCTATTTAACTTTCGTGCAATTCCTTCGCGATGTTGCATCTAATGTCAACTGCTTCATTTCCATATCTCTCTCTCTCTCTCTCTCTCTCTCTCTCTCTCTCTCTCTCTCATTCTCTCCCTTTTAATACCGTTCGTTCAAACCCTTCGGAGAATTCTTTTTACTCCATTCGTTCTGACTTCGATTTCTTTTATCTATTTCTCTCTCCCTCTCCTCCTCTCCTCTCTCTCTCTCTCTCTCTCTCTCTCTCTCTCTCTCTCTCATTCTTTCTTTCTTTCTTACGGAAAACAAACAACGTGCGGACGCACACTCGAGCGCCCTAGAATAGCTACGGCGCCCACGCTACATCGAACTTCTGCCTTAGGATGCACTTTCCGAGAGAGCACGTTAAAGCGTACGAGGACGAGCAGTCGAAACTTAGCAGAATCGTTGGCGAACTTTCAAACACAAATTTCGAACTCCCTTCCTCTCACAATGCCGCGATGTTTCTCAACGTGCTCGCCAATTGTCTTTCCTTTTTCTTTCTCACTTCCTCTTTTTTCATCTCTTTGAATATTTGCAAAATATCTTTTGTAATCGACCGAATTTGAAATTTTTGTTCTTTCGCGTGCTAATAACGATGAAAAATTCGTTAGAAAAGCGGGGTTAGGAGTATTCTCATAAATAACTTTGATAGTCGGGGACTTCACTTCTCGTGGAGGATGTAATATATAAAACAGTAGTGATTAAAGTCGTTTTAAGTAGAGATTCAGTCACTCTAGCGATTAACGCGCTAATGTTCGCGAAAATGTGACTAATAAATACGGCTCAAGGTTCTTTCTCTATCTCTATCTCTCTAGACGATTAGTTGGAACGTAGTAAAGGAAAAGAAAAATAAAGAATGAAGGCAACATCCCGGCGAGTCATCTTGAAAGAGAGAGGAGGGGAGAGAAGGGGAAAGGAGACAGAGGGAGAGAGAGAGAGGGAGAGAGAGAGAGAGAGAAGTCTCTCAAGAGCGCACGGTCCACCTAAATTCGAAGAAATCGTAGACGTTATTTATAGAGACAGCCGATTGTGATAAGAATAGCAAATCGAGCGAACTTACAGCTGGTCCAAGCTGTATTCAATTTCGGTTCATAATTGTTAAAGTGAACAAGTTTCAAAGCGTCGTATCGGTTCTGGTTTTTAGTTCTTTACTTGTTCCCCCAGCTTCCAAACTTACTCCTCATCGGGCCGCATCAATAGGAGGAGAAAGAGGAAAAAGAAGTGAAGTAGGACAACTACTGACGATTGCGAAGGCAAATCCCCGTATTCGTTTCCGCGAGTTCCGACGGCACGCGGTCCTTCGCAACGTCACAACTTCCGTCTACCGTATAAAGGTAAATTTCCGAGTGGTGCTTCTCGCGATCGAAAAATCGATGGCATCGGCATCTCTACCTAGATGTAGTATAGGAAAGAGAACATAGAAACAAAAAAAAAAAGAAAAAAAAAACATTAGATCGATCTTTATCGGACAAAAAACGTTTGGAATCTCCCGTGTCCCGTTATTTCATGGCTGGCAAGCACAAGGGCACAAACATTAGAACGTTTAGAAGGTCGATAACGAAACGTGTTAACGAAACTGTTTTCAAACGCGACGACGACGGAACTCGGATTCGGCTCGACTGAGCGTTGAAACAAGAGATTTCGATTCTCTCTCGGCCGTCGCATGTCTCGCGTACACGATTGATGGATCGAGAACGACAGGAACAACCGGTCATGCGGAAAAAAAAAATATCAATTTCAATTGCGGCGAGACTCGATCATCTCCGCTTCGAGGAATACTCACGAGCGCGTTTCGCTCGTTGTCCATAACCGCCCGGGTAACCGGTAGAGCAACGGGCCTTCGTATATCCATTTCGTGGCTATGGAAAAATGTAGGCAAACTCAATGGCCATGTCGAAAGAGAAGAAAGGTTATCGACCTATATCTTTCCATCGGAGCAACACTATCGGGTGAATTAAATCGACGCGTCCAGATTTATCATGCCATCGTACTTCTCTTCCCTCCCTCTTCCTACTCATACCTCGATTCGAAAACAACGCAAAGCAGTCGCAAACTGAGATATTTTTACTGAAAGGCCGGAAGAAAAATCCATTTCGAAAATTTTCCGTAAGCTGTACAATTTCAACCATTCGAGGTTGTTGAATGTCTGAAGAACAATGCACCCAATGTTTCTTTTTTTTTTTTTTTTAATCGTATACACTCATGAAACAGTAAACTTTTAAAGAGATTTTATGGCACGCGTTGTTTCTTTTAATTATACTGCATAACATCGTACATTTATTGGCGATTGTTGTATTATGTTCTAAAAAAAAGTTATGTATATTTTTACAGTATAGAAGCTATTTAGAAAAATATATTGCATTTTCGAATAGATTTTACGTATTTATCGTATATACTTGTATAGTTACCAATATTCGGAAATAACCAATAATTCAGACATTTCTTACTATTCTACGATTTCATTAACGATTTATATATAGTATCTCATAATGTCACAGGCTTAATCTAATATACAGTTACTTACATATTAATCTAATATGTTGATATCATAATATTCCGTACAGTTTTTATGATCACGATGCAGTAAAAATTGTTTCGGATCCATCCGGATTGAAGTTTTATAGTTAATTTAAATTAGAGTTGCAACGTTTCAAGTATGCCGCGTCTGTATGTTCATGTTTGCTAGGTTTCTGTGAAGTCCTTTTCTAAGAATTTAGATTATAGACATTAGATCTGAAAATGTTTATGTCATACCTACGACTGTTCTCTAGTTTTTGTCTGTATTTAGTTGAAACAGAACCGTTGGAGATTACATAGCGAAATATTCTGAACACATCATTTGCATTCTTTTTTTCGTTATATTATTAGTTTCACTTTCATTTTATTCTGTTTAAGTTATGTTCTGTATAGTTTATATTTAGTGTGTGTTATACATATATATTTACCTTCGTATATTAAGTTCATTAGTTTGTATGGAATAGATATCAAAATGTCAATAAATTTTGCATTGCAGACTGCTGGAATTAAATTGATGACACTGAACAATTATTTTACATAATGCGGAAACTCAAAGACAAAAATGTCAATAATAAATTTAAATATCTTCAAAATTTTAAGGAGGATTACTCAGAGGAAGAACATCAAGGGTGATTCCAGCTACACTGTTTATTTGAAATAAAATGATTCTCAATTAGAACGAGTTTAATTATAACAAATAGGAAAATGAAAGAGAAAAGTCGATGATTGAAAAAATGGCGTATGAAAAAAAAATAAAAAAGAAAGATTTTGAATTAATTCTGGTACGAGATATAAGGACATATACACTGAAGGCATATAGAAAATTTCGAACCAATCGGTCAAGTAGGTCAAGAGATATGAATTTTGCCCGGCTTTTCACTGCAAATATCCCACTGCGAGTTGCGAGAATATTTACATGAGATATTTGCAACCACACTGTGCAGATCGAAAACAATTTTCACGAAGGATTTTGAGTCTCGAATTCGACTCTCTCGTTTCGTCCAGAATAAAATGGTTTTCTTGAGTAACGAAGATATGAATGTAGGTTATATGAATATATGTATAACTAAATAAACTATGGACGTATGTGTCCGTATAACGTATTGGAGAGAAGCCAAAAAGGGCTCGTGGGCCTCTTTTCCTTCGACTTACTATCTACTGAGCCCTATCGCCGAGCCTTTTAAAGTAACCAACGTATTCCCTTCCAATTATATTCAAGAAAATAATCCGTTCTTGAGTTCTTCCGCATACATTTTCTGGGAGTATTCGTTTAGCCCGTTATTTGCAATTAGGTGCAGCAACGGGATGTACTCGAGGGTGGTATAGCGGACTATTCCCAAGGTCGAGTATGAGGGCCGAACTTGCACAAACAACAAGATGGCTGCCGCCAAATATCCCGTCCCCCTAACTAAAATCCCTTCGATGCCAATTCGGCTGCCTCACGAACGAAAAGGCTGTCCTGCCGAGTAGCGCGTACCTCGTCAATTCTTTCCAAATGTCTGGCCGTTTGAAATATTAGTCGGAACAAATTGAAGAGGCGTATATACGCCCACGAGATCTCCTACCGATGCACGTAATCGTCAAAAACAAGGACCGGTAAGGCAGAGGTAAATAACAATCGTTAAAATTTAAATGCAAATTTGTTGATTCACCTTCATTATACACGTTTATTCGTTGCATGTCAGGTCGCCGACCGATGAAATCACAGCGGGAATAAACGAATAGGAAAGTCGCAAGTTAACGTTTGTTCTTATGAATACACAGTTAGACACCTCTGCTCTCCACTATATATCTACAATTTGTTGTACAGATAATGGCTTATTGCTAATTGCGATCGTTATTATCGTTAATTTTATCGAACACGCCTGCCATTGAACGTGTGTGCAATTTATTCGAATTATTGGCGACGATCTATCACCCGACGTAATCTTCGACAGAGAAATTTTCACATAACCTATACATGTACATGTTAAAGTGTATTAGTATTTGCGATGTTTATCGCCGACATGGCAGGCCGTGTCTTATCGTCTTTCTGGCTTACTCCGCTAATTGGAGAGATCTTTTTATCAGCAGCGCGAGCGAGCATTAAGCTTCCAATTACGGACTCATGAGAGTAGAGGGAAAGATAACCTTTTGAAGATTCTTTTCTTCCATTCGATTTCTATCCGTCATTTATCGAGATGAACAGAATCAAGTAAATTACTATCATTACTAAAAGTGAAAATTATTTGTAACTCTATGAAGGTCAATTTTTTAACTCATCTTAACTAAGCATTTTTATCATCTCAATGAATATTATGTATCTTCTAACAATTTTTTTATCTTAAACATTCTAAAAGTATAACAAATTTAATTTTTTGTTTTTTAATAAAAAAAATTTTTTGTCATATATGAAAAGTCATCAACGATATAAGTATTTAATTGTATAGCACAGAAAATAAAATGGCAAGCTACTTTACGAAATGTCTTCTTTGCCAATAATTGTTCTGCCGTTGTACCCACTCTATTACATTATTATTAGAATTTGTTTTATTTATATGAAATTCGTTTCATTTAATATGAAATATATTAGCTGGTCGTATATTACAGCGAATGGTTCATTCGTTCATGCTTTGACTTTTTTTACCAATTAGCGTATAAATAGAAGAACACACAAATGCCAATGGACGTCTACAATTAAGTGCCTCGGCCAATAAGACCCCTTGTGTGCGCTTTCGCCGACACAAAGGAAGGATCGAACAAAAAAGCCGATCGACAGATTCCTTCGACTGTAGCTTCCAAAAAAATCTTGGCAACTCCTGCACCTTTCATTACTACTATCTTCAAATCCAAGCATCTTTGTGGGAAGACACGAAAGACACTAAGTATACAATAGGTAAGAAGAGTATTCGCACTTTATTTAAAATTAAATAATTAGACTGAGCAATAATAAACATTTCGTAAAAATGAATATATGTTTACGTTTATCTCGAAATTTAAAAAATCGTGAAGTGTTGACTTTTATATATATATATAACAGCGATATAATAGCGATTTTATATATTTTTGAAGAAAAATAATTCCTAGGATTGTTTCATTTTCTTATATTTACAGAATAGACATAAGACAATATATATATATATATATATATATATATATATATATATATATATATATATTCATTGTTTAAGTAAATCTTTGATAAATAATATAATAAAAGCTCATTTTATAATTTATACCACTGTTGCAATAAACAAATATTTTGTCTTATTTGTTCACATATTTCAAATAACACACTAATTTCTTTATATATACTCAGAAATTCAGTGCTCTCTATTCAGTCTATTGAATTTTAAAAAGGATACGGATACTTTTTTACTTGCTATATGTACGCGTTCAACTTTTCTAAGGAAGTATCGACTTCGCGAATACTAGGTAAGGATATACATATACAAGCACTTAATACTGGTGTTTTACCCAGTAATCTAAAACTGATACTTTTTGAATATCGGTTTTTCACCAACTATTTTTTATCGTAACCGACTTAATAACGAAACCAATAGATACAGAAATTGATATATTACCGAAAACTCAAACAATATCGGTATTTCTTTCGGTTTTTCGATTGCAGACATTTTTATTGCAGCAGTATATATAATTGCAGCTATAATTGGTTAAGATTAAAACATATTCTATTTTTCAATAATTAAAAATTATAAAAATGTATTTAACAACGATCAACTTACAAATTTACATTTTTGTTAGTCCTAAGTATTAATATATCGTAAAGGATATCATCAGATAAATTATATCTTAATGGTGATAGTACCTATTTTAAAAAGAAAAACTATCTTTTGACATTAATTTGTGTAAAACAATTTTAACTATTGAATACAATTGTGGAAAATTGTTTCTTTTTTATTCAAAAATTCTAAAATATTCTTTATAGATTCAAAACGAGAATAATCAGCGAGTTTCTACAGCATACTTATAATATCTAATATGAGTCGCATTATCGTGACTATGTCTTTTATGATCTAATATTATTAACATTTTTTTCAACGTCATTTACTCCAACCTCATCGTCGATTGCAATTGAGGTACTCGATATACAATTACTACACTACCCTCCATGTTCTTCAAATATTTTCTTTTTGTACTCCCATGTATATACAAGATAATGTTTAGATCGTACAATCGGTTATTTATTCAAATCCAAATTAATTGGACATCAAGATAAAAATAACAGTGTTCCCGTATTTCGATTTATAGAGATATAAAGATACAATCGATAGAAATATCCCTGGATATATGTAAAGAAAATTAAATAATGAAACTATACAATTCTAAATTCAGTTGAACTGAGCGATTTCCATTTTTCTGGCATACCCATGACGTATAATTGCTTAGAAAACGATGAGAAACAAAAAATAAAAACGAAACGAAGGATATAAACGTGAAGAGTTAAAAATTCAAGTGGAACGAGAAATATGAAAAGAGAGAGAGAGAGAGAGAGAGAGAGCCGGAACATTGACAACGACCAACTAAGCACAATATCAGGCGTTGAAAAATAATTTGTCGCAGATTAACGAGCGTTTTTTGTTTCGTCGTGTTGACAATGAGCAGAGAAACATAGGGTGAAGGGAGAAAAGTGAGAGAAAAAGAGAGAGAGAGAGTACTTGGTGTCACCAATGTTACTACGTCCCTGATGTCACACTGGCAACGTCAGCAAAGAGAAAGAGAGTAGAGAGAAGAGAAGAGAAAAGAGAGGACAGAAAGCCGCTTGTTTAACCCCGTCTCTCGCTTTCTCGCTCGTTCGTTTCTCTTCCCTTCTCTTGCCCTTTTTTTTCCTTCACGGAGTAATCAGCAAATCGCCGAAGAGTCCCGGCAAGCGATCACGACGACGACGACGACGACGACGACGACGACGACGACGACGAAGAAGAAGAAGACGATGGCAACGACGAAGAGAAGGACAAAGAGAGCCTTACCAAGGGTTCGTACGAAGGAAGAAGAGGATCCTAGGGAGGCGGTGGAAACGGGAAGACGTCGATATAATTCGATTACTCGTCGGAGGAGTGTCACTTTGCTAGGTCGTGCATCCAAGTGCGAGTGAAATTTCGTTAAGGTGCTTCGTGTGCCTCCTCTTTCTTTTTCTTTTTCTTTTCTTTTTATCACTTATCTTTCGCTCTTTCTCTTAGTCTTTCTGTCTAACCTTCTCTCTCATTCTCTCTTCTCTCTATCTATCGATCTAGTCTAGACTAATCTAGTCTAGTCAAGTCTAGTCTAATCTAGTCTAATCTAGTCTAATCTAGTCTAGTCTAGTCTAGTCTTGTCTAGTCTAGTCCATTTAATCTATCTATATATCTATCTATCTATCTATCGATCCCTCTATCTATCTATCAATCTATCTATCTATCTATCGATTCGTCTATCTATCGATCCATCTATCTATCGATTCGTCTATCTATCGATCCATCTATCTATCGATCCATTTATCTATCGATCCATCTATCTATCGATCCATCTATCTATCTATCGATCCATTTATCTATCGATCCATTTATCTATCTATCCATCTATCTATCCATTCATCTATCTATCTATCTATCTATCTATCTATCTATATCAATCTCTATCTCTCATTGTCTAGCTTTTCTCCAATTTTTTTCTCTTTCCCTCTCGTTTACTTCGTTAGTTTTTAAGAATTTTCAACCAAACGGCTGATCTTATGGAATATCTGGCCGTAAATCCCCGATAAATCATTATGGAGGACGACCGTAACCGCTTTGTCGTAGTCCTTGGATGCGCGAAATATCGTTTCGAGACGCTTTTTTCATGAACACAAAGAATTTCCTAGCTTCCTGTCGAAACTTGTATTGTCTCCCTCCTCTTTTTGCTCTATTTTTTTATTTTGTTCACTTTCCTTTTTTACTCTATCCCTCTTCTTCCTTTTTCTCAGAGCCGATGCGGTACAACGCGGAATTTAAATTTATGGGCGCGATTCGACGGGCCGAGCGTAGCAAAAGAACGATTTTCCCTGTACGTAGTCATGGATAACGATTATATGTAAATTAAGTCCATAAATTATAGATAATTGAAGCGAATCAAATGTAAATTAAAGCGCTTAAATTAAATTACCGTATTTCGTGGTAACTTCAATCGTTTGACGTATTTAATTTCGTTTCTACTTATTAACATTTTTATCATGTAGCCTGCCGAAAGCAAAACTTCAAATGGGAGAACGAAAGAGAAAAAGAGAAAGAAAGAGAGAGAGAGAGAGAGAGAGAGAGAGAAGAAATTATTGTGTAATTGAAAAGACGAATCACAAGAAATTTCGCGTCTTCTTAGGAAGCGTTAAAAACGACAAGCCGTTGTCATAATTCTAATCCAGAAGCAAAATTTTTTTGACAAACTTATTACCTTGAATTTTGCAGCAATAAGCTCCGTAATAAAGATGAATATTTCACAGTATGTATTGAGATTGGTTACTAATATCTATTAAACGTTAAATAAATATTATTACGCTACGACAATGACACTAGACAACTTTTTCTTAACTAATTTTAGGAATGGGATATGGAATTCTTTGCTTTTAATCAGGATTGGAAAGAGTGGGTTGAACGAGCGACTCTAAGAAACGAAGTAATAAGAGTGAGACGACAGAAGAGAGGAAATGAAAAAGAAAGAGAGAAAATGGATAGAGAAACGGTGCTGCTACGACTTACAACCTCGTTTTCGAAAGGAGAAACAGCGAAAACAGCAATTTCTCGGCGTAATCGCAGGGAGTTCCCGCGAAGATGTAGGAAGGGTGGGAATGACGCAATTCATGAAAATGGAGTGCAAAGAAGAGACGATGAAACAGCTGCGAGACAGTCTAGTTGCATGACAGATTATAACGGGTGACCCAATTAAAATGTAACATTGACTTGGCATTCGGGAGAAAGCAAGTGAGTGAGAGAGAGAGAGAGAGAGAGAGAGAGAGAGAGAGATAGACAGATAGAGACAGAGGCAGACAGTCAAACGGAGCAGTGAACTGCGGAAACGGATAGCGACTTTGTCGTCTATTAAATTCCTTATTTTGAAAAATCATAGCCATCGTTGAGCATAGCAGCGTTTTAATTTCTTTAACCGCCTGACTTCGATCAAAGATGCCGCAAAAAATGTTACATGATAAACGCACGCGATCCCTGTTTCTATTCTACTTGATTCGCCTCAATGAATTCATAGAAATTTCACGAGTCTTTTCTTAACCGGTTAATCATATTTCTCGTGCTCTTAGCTCTCCATGAATTTTAGAATTGAGCTTCCTTTGTCGATAGTTTCTTTTCATCCTTTCCGAGAAAGGATATAACATTGTAATATTCTTAAAGACAGTACTTTCAGATAAGCCAGGAGGCACGATCACACAATTGAATTAACTAAGCCAAATATCTGCGAGCGTTTGCATCAACGCGTAAGTATAGTTATAATACATGGTTAGTGGCAATTTAGCACTCGTCGTCTCAATTTTAGTAGGCACGAAATATAGATAGGGGTACTATCTAAATGCGTCGTTAGTATCAATGAAAATTTTAAAATTAAAAGCCATTAAAATGTAATTGTTGTCTCCTTTTGCTCTCTTATCCTTTCCGTCCATTTTTAACGACTTACATCATAAATATTAAAAGAACCGAATTCTTTCTAATTTCTGATAAAAAAAAACGCTTTATTCGAAAGAAGCATTAAAATTTCGATGTAAAAATTAGAGCTTTTATTATCGAAAAATCGATTAAATCGGTTGTACGCGTGAATTATTAACGAGCAAGGGAATACATAACGATCGTAAAGAAAGATTAAAAAGAAAGTAGGTAATAATAGGTGAGTTGAAGTGGGTCAAAGCCATTAGGAATATAACGTACCACTAAATAAAGGGCAATTAATTTGGTAGGCGGCTGCGTGAACGATCGTATTAGGTCGCGATCGAGGCTTGTTTTGCACGTTCGAACAATGACTTCAATACGACTCCACTTCGGACAGAGATGATATTAAATTTTACATCGCATCCATGATTTCCGAAGCATACTACAGGAAAACTGCGAGTAGAAACTACTATTGCCTACTCCAATCAGATATCACGTAGTTCAGCTGGCATGAGGAACCAATCGCATTTATGGGATCGTCCGTTTGCGGTTCTTGGCGAATGAATCCGTGCTTATTTCGCGAATATTTCGTATTCGACCGACTATAAAGAGATCGTACTATTGCCGAACGATATCGTTGCGGTAATATTATAAAAGCTGCCATTTTATGCGAATTGACAACGTTAACGAACAATATAACTTATTAAGAAAACGCTAGATCCAGTGTAAATCAGAGAAACGTCTATCAGCCTTATTATCATTGTTGTTGTTCACCGTGATGCAATGTCCTACTTGGATGCCGTTCGTTATTAAAATTAATTACATTCGTTGATCGAAAAACACTATTAAGTACGCAACAGTTACGCGTTATGTAATTAAAATCATTTACCGAATCGAGAATCTTTGTGATGTACCACATACACACATACACCTAAAATCATCCACGTATCGAGAAAAATCAAAGAGATGGAGCTCCTCCCATCTGCCGAGTTATGCTCGAAGTATAGCGAAAGAGCGAATCGATAAAGCTGATGGTAAAAGGATAAAAATGGCTTGCAATTAGGTGAACGTGAAAAATCGAAGACCAGTGTAATTGTCTCGATGAAGTTCTACATACGACGAGAATATATTCGAATATGATTGCACGAATTTCCATGGGTTCCTATAATACTAATGCATTTCAAAGGGAATTGCTTTTTCAGATATCTCTCGCGATTCGAAGCTTCATCGCTACTTGCTTTGCTTTCGTCCAGGCCAAAGATAGTTGGATGAGCGCCATGGAGCTTCGTTTGCGAACGAAATGCGGCAATATGAAATGCCTTATGGTTGCCAGGGGTAAAAAAAAAAGTTCGAGTTCAAAGAATCTTGGATAAATGAGCGACAAAAGAAGGAGATTGTGATATTGACTCCGAACGTTATCGCTGGAACGATAATAATCAAAACTAATTATTAAAAATAATTTGAAAAATAAGTTGAGTATTTCGAACAAACGCCTATTCGTTTGCAAACAAGATACATGTCCATTAAAGAGACATTATTAATATTTAATTCAGTTGGACAATTACGACAGAGAGAGAGAGAGAGAGGGGGGGAGAGAAAGAGAGAGAAGAAAAGAGAGAGAGAGGGAGAAAAAGAGAGAGAAGAAAAGAGAGAGAGAGAGAGAGAGAGAGAGAGAGAGAGAGAGAGAGAATGAGGGAGGAAGGGAGGAAACGAGGGACGTGACGGTAGTAGCGGGGTGATGGGATTTAAATTAGCGAGGAGGCGTCCTGCGACATCTGTCGCCAACTTCCATTAAATGTCGCTCGAATCAGGAATCGAATGCAGAAGGAAAAGATCGCTGAAGCGCGTAAGAGGCAAATAAACGAAGAATAAGCCACAAAAACGAGGAATTTCCAAGTGAGAACGATTCGACTTTGATATCGCTTCGAGATCTGTTAAGATTACATCTTGGAAATTTTGAAAGACGGTGGGTGATTCGCATTCGACCTTCGACCGTGCTTGTACCTTTCGAGAGAGAAAACTATTATTAAATTGGATTCCTCGGTTTTTCGCTGAGATTATGTCGGGCCTCGCTGACGGCGTTCCTTTTGTGCTGAGAAAATTGTTCCAAAGGAGATGTAAGTGAGCGAAAGAAATGTATTTTTCAAACGGTTTATCTGAACGAGGGACCGGTACTCTTTTTACACGACCTCTCTTTCCTTCCTCTTACTCTCTCATTCTTCTTTTCTGCCGTCTATCCACTCCATCTCGCATGAAGGTAATCTCCAACGAGTCTGATCCGCCTTTTCGCTTTGTCCAAATATTTCGAGGGACTTGCGTCTAGCAAAGAGAATCTCCGATTCGACAAGACCACAGTATCCGTTAACATGTGTGATCGCCCTCATACGGACAACGAGCAAATCCATAGAAAGAAATATTGTTAAAAAAGGAAGAGAGAGAGAGAGAGAGAGAGAGAGAGAGATGGGAGGGAAGAAAAGAATCAAGAGACAATCTTGAATGGATTAAAGAAAAAATACAATATTTGAGGGCATCCACGCGTCTATTCATCAGTTACCATTTGCTTCCACAAACCGATCCCATTTTAACGAGCCCATAAAACATATTACGATGTATAAGTGTACAAATATACGTATATATTTACAGAGGAATACGCACGATTGGTAAATTCATTTTGCAGTCGTTTCTGCATCAGCTCTTTCGAGTCATTAAAATTATTCACTCGACTTGGCGTGTTCAAACATACCGACCATGTCCGGTCGACAAAGAGCCGGTTTAAATATTAAAATCCATTCAGATTTGTTTCGAGCCAGCGGATTCGAACCTTGGATAGTTCCGAACGTCATATCACTGACGTCAGCATAAATTCGCAGAATTTTGGTTGATCGCACCTTCCACAAATTTCGATTATGACAACGGCCCTGTGGTTTTTGACGATTCCGCTTTTTTCTCGACATCAAAAAGATTCAAATAGTAACAATTTTGCTGGTCCCTTTGAAATGAATAAATTCTGTAAAATAAACCGAAAAGCATAAATGAAAAATTTGATTTATTTACCGAAGAATGATGATAATATCAAATGTAGAAATATAGTGAAATCGAAAAATGAGTAGAAAATATTTCTATTTTTAAGCAAAAAATGAAAATTACATGACCTCCCGTCGTAGAATTTTACTATAAATACCGGAAAATCTCATCGAATATAATTTTCGCTTGTTCGTTTTTAAATCCTTACGAAGCAGGCGATATCGGCGCGTGCACGGAACATTAAGCTTTCTTCTAACGAATGCGGGACGCAATATTTTCTACGGCACATATCCGCGCGCGCGCGCGTGTTAAAGTGATAAGAAAACTCGTGCATTCTTGGCCACCGTCGGACCCGCCCCTTCTCTCGAGTGTAACTTCTTTCCGACGTTTACTACAAATCGCTCGATACCCGGTCACGATATTTCAGATGGAATGCTTTTACAATTTTGACCTTACGCCTTCTACACGTTATCGCGTTTCAGAAATCCAAAGAACAATTTACGAAGAAACTTCGTTCCGATGAGAGTAGGAAAAGTTTATTGATCCAAAGGATTATTGGTGAGAATGTTTGACAAAGTCGAAATAAAAAATTCGTCAGTATCATTTTTCATTCCTTTTTTTATTATGTTTTCTTCTCCATTTTATTTCAAAAACGAAATGCGTTCAAGTGAGAGTAGACGAGAAAATCTCACATTACTATCTCCCTAATGAGAATATTTTTCAAGCGATAAGAAAAGTCGTTCTCAGTTTATCTGTGTTCTCTACTAGTCCTGTAAGAGTCGTTATATCTGAAATCGTTTAGGTACTATTTTAAGTTTTAATGAAATCATTATTTTAAGTGAAAGTAAAAGTTTTGAAATTTTCGATGTGCACCTCGGAGATAAAAATCTGCGACAATTAGGTACAATTATTAGTAAAAATGTATTTTTGAAATGTATGCATTTGCGTTACGATTAAATATATTTGCGATTGCTTAGGTCTCACTACTCGGAGATTGATTCATGTAGAAACTCATGGAGTAACTTTCATACTAATTAATTCTGTAGAATAAACAAAATCGAACTAAAATACGTCGTCTACGACTACGTTCTATTGTACTCGTAAGAAAAAGCAACATGGACATAACGTTAATCTTTAAACAATTTATTCACATATTTATGAAATATAATCTGCATATTTCGCATATGTACAAGATATGTTTCATAATTATTTGTATGTACAATAAAATAATTTATAATTACTACTGTTTTATATTTGATATAATTAATATATTTCCTATGAACTATTGGATTTATTTATAAATAAGTATCACTCTAAGTAATGAGTTTATTGCAATGAAATAACACTTATTTATAAATCAACCTGATATTTTCCTTGGAAATATGTAAAAAAAATTAACCCATACTGTTAAAATTATGTTTTAATAAAAACCTTAATATAAACATGCTACTACAAATAAAGAGTTTCGAAAAACTTAATCCGAAACATGTATTATAAAATATCATGCTCTTCAAATAATGGACGGGCAATAAAATTAATGAATTATGATAAATCAAGATCCGTTACACATTCATCGATATATTTTACTAATTTTTATAACATATATATATTTTTAATTTATTATAAATATTTTATAAGCATGTCGATATTAATATTTTGTTACTTTACTCAAATAAGTAAAAATTTCTGTTGGACAAAATGAGTGAAATGTAGAGTTCAAAGAATCAATCATTAAGTAATAGTTAGCAGCAATTTATTTCGATGCATACACAAAGCAACGAATAAAACGAATAGAACAATGAACCATCGACATTTCTAATATAATCTGACTAGAAAAAAAAAGTTAAATCCTCACTTTCTCTCAAGACGTTGTTGATTTCGATTCAATCCAAAATGTATTTTCTGGACCCAACAATTCCAAGCACTTCTTGTATTTCAATCCAGGCAATGGATGTAACCATATCAGCTCTCATGTTCCCTATGGCACATGTTCGATCCTAACTGGCTTGTTCTCCTTGAAAACTTGTTGAACAAAATGATTCTTGAAGTCGATGGGCTTACTTCGAGCATGTTAAATTAGATTCTTGGCGAGATTCTTTGCTTCCAAATTGTCATTGAAAATGAACACCTCAGTCAAATTTCTGAATCTTAATTCTTAATAATTAGTAATATGTCTTTGATTTAGGAAATATACACAAGTATCGGCATTGGAAAGGGAGCTTCTTTAGGCGGCAGATCTTATTCCAAATTTCCAGTTCTGTCAGAATGTCTCTCGCTTTTCTTTCCAAATTGCATCGTTTTTTTTGTTTTGTTTTTTGATTAAAACCTTCAATCCTGTCGTCAATAATTTAGGAGTTTCCACTAACATTTCCTCTTCGATGAGGTAAATAAATGTAGGCGAAGATGACATCAAATTGTCAAATCAGCATCCTGTTTCTATTTGCCAAGACTATCAGTATGAAGGTAATTGTTAGAAAAGATATTGGGGCAAAAGTCTCATTAAAATGGAGCCCGGAACGTTAGACAAAACCTTAAGCCATCAATCGAACTTTCCGCTGTTCCAAAATTTCGTTCAATTTAAACTTATTTGACTTCCGATGAGTACCTGATCATCCGAATGATTAACAAGTTTCCACATACTACACTTGATGAAGGACCTCTGCTCCTTTGATGAGAGTCTACTTCCTCTATAATAACTTAATACTATTGATACGATTCTGCACTAGATACTACTTGCTTCAGGGACATCTCCCTCTAATCCACAACTTCAGATTCTAAATTCGGCATCAACATATAATTCTTCATACTGTTTACATGGCCTTTTCTTTAGACCAATTAATATTTTTTTCAATTTTGCAATGCCTTTTTCGGATATTGTATCAACGTGTTCTCGTACATTTTCCATGAATTTATATTCTTGATGGATTTAATTTCGATATCCATTTAATGACATTGTTCTTTTTGGACTTGAATATCTTCCTGCTATTAACTTTCAGCATCTTTCGTAATAATGAACTTCAATGTCTTCTGCAAGCGACTCGACAGATTTCAAAAAAAGTAACATCTCTCGTTAATTCTATTTTGTTTCCTCTCTATTCCATACTTTTTATCCCTTTGACCTATCCGAATAGCCAAGAATATCCCTTCCTTGGCAGAATCGTCAAATTTTCTTCTACCTTATACTCCTTTCAAAGAGAACTTTGTATCTCAATTCTTGTAAATGATATTTTTACATTTGGCGTTCTCCCTGTCTAGATGTCGAATGGTATTAATTCTTCAAGAGTTCTGCTCGAGTACCGATTTTATATATAATTCACGTTTAAAATCGCTTTCGCACGAGAATACGATGAAAAATCAGCAGAGATCTTAATAGTTTGATTTTTCCTCTTATAAAGATAAAAGATAAAGTATCTCTTGTAAAGGATAAATTGGACAACTTAGTCTGGTAACTCCTTAGTTAATAATTTTCGCCAGACGGTAATTATATTCGACTAAAATTGATCCCACTCCTTCTTCCATGATCTTTAATTAGTTACTAAGTCAATCGAGTTCATTACAAAAGAGGTACTTGTACAAAAAGGAATTATTTATAATAGTTATTAGTAATAATAAGTACAGTAATATATACAGTAAATATTAGTAATAATAAATACAGATGATTTCATAAATTTAAAAACGCGGAGCATCTGTTATTTTAAATAAGAGCTTTGTGTATTTATGAGCGACCGCTGATTAACATCGCACATGTATATACGAACGCAAGTGCTTACTTTTACGGACACACATACGTTATAATTGGTGACCTCGACGTGATCAAGCATAATCCACTGAAATCTGTCGAAATCCTACAAAATTAAATAAGGAAATCGGCGATGATGCCAATAACGTATTCCTCGAGGAAAGACAGCGAAACCATCAGCGGTATATCGACGCCTCATTATCTGTTAACGCTTAGACTTGAGAGAACTTAGACAGTTCGCTCAATACTGACTTACAAAACAATCTTGACATCCTGGCAGGATTGACGCTCAACGTGGCATTCCTTGTAAAGTTGTCTCCTATTTGAAAATACAATCCCTCGTTGTGCTTCGCGCAGGTCGAATTTGTATTTGCGATTTCAAGAGTTATTTTCAAAGATGCCAAATTCAAATACGTTTTATTGAATTTAGATACGATCGGTATCACCGCTTGTTTCAGATATCGTTACTACGCAGCGAAACAAATATGTTAAATGGAAGTACAGAATCCAAACTGAGGAAATAAGAATTGGAGTCAAAGACTTTCAATTTTCCTACGGCAGCTGAGAAATCTGGCCGATAGTCGATGCAATGACAATGTACTAAGGACACTATTTCTAGAATAAATTTCAGAGAATATCGGGACGGTGTTAATCATTAGCGAGTTAACAAACTTAAATAAACTAACACTGCGAATTAATAACAGGCTTCGCTATTATCATAACAAGTTTGGTGAAAAATCTTGGCAACGCAAGTAACTCTGCTCGTGGAAGAAGATCACTGATGGTTTGGAAAACAGAAGACACCGTCATACGTAGTAATGGAAAGAACAGAATCCATTTGATGGCGGATCGAAGAACAAGTATGCAATTTTTAGTAGATATCAGAGTCGATATCTAAAATAGAAATGCGCCATCTAAGGTGAAGTTATACGAAGTCAATGGCACATCGATACTCGAGAAATACGCATTGGTATAGATTTAGGATTACGTAAACCATTGGAATGGGATTTCCTCATGGCAGATGTAACTATACATCTAGTCATCAACTATACGTATAGTTACATCTATATAGATGTAACTATACATCTAGTCATCAACTATACGTATAGTTACATCTATATAGATGTAACTTCGTCTTTGGGCAAATTTCCTATAACGTGATAAACTATTAACCGAGTTAACTAATCGCAAAGTGTGTGATGTATATAAAGAAATATGTATTTGCCAGGGCAAATAATTAAATCTATAGTACCTACAGTGGCGACAATAGTGCAACGTCACGACATTATCACATCCTAAATAGTTTTGCGGTTTAAACAAATTGTGTCCAAAGAAGAAGCCATGCGCGATGTCCTGTACTGCATTACAACAAGATCTATCGCAGAAAGAGCACGTCGTTTACCATCAACCAAATTTAATGTAATGAAAGCAATCTTAGAGAAAATAATGCAAGAAGGAACAAACAAGTGCCGGCAGCCATGATTTGCGACGGAATAAACAAATTATACTAGAGCTAGACAAAAGTGCAGGCACTTGCATCGTGCCAACGATTAAAAACAGCGACCGATTACCCATGTTGCGGCGCTGTCAACATCACTTTTTCGAACACGCTCTCGCCAAACGCACGTCTTTTCTATTTCCTACCGGAAGTTCATCGATCTCTGTATATAGTTCGTTATATACGAATCATATTAGTCAGTATTTTAAATATCTTTATTGCACAAAACGTTTTCTTTTCTATTTTAAGTTGGTATATGTCACAAATGTACGGCGGTCAAGCTACAGCTATAAACAATTCCTCGAAGTAACAAAACAAGGCACAACGGCGGTGTATGTTACAAGCGACTTGAGGATTTCTATATAGAGATCCTACATGTATATTAGGAATCCTAAAGCTATAGAGTTAATACTTAAATCCACTCGAGCTGTAATTTAAAAGACGAAATGGTAAAATTAATTACATTACTTAAAACAATAAAATAATGTATAAAATGGACATTTTCCCAAATTTATTTAAAAAAAAAAAATTAATTTAAAAGAGTAAGAAAAAGCCAACAGTAAAAAAAAAAACAACTACGAGAGAGTTTGAAGGTACGCGTCTCGCATCGTACCAGCGATGATTCATTCGCACAGAGAAATTATCCTCCGTCTCTTTCTTGGCGTCAGAGTTATATATCCGCAGGACATGATGAAAAGGGCGGCGGTACTATGCTAGGTTACCAAAGGCCGTTAGCCAATACCGCTCGTCTAATCAGTAATAGAATCCTGTATTGGCTCTTGGTTAGATTGCGCGTAAAATAATTAGCTCTGTTTTAATATACCACAAAATGGTTTATTTGAGTGAACTGTAGATGATGGTGCGTGTTCCTGACAATGATGAAAGAAAATCGAGATGGATGTATGATCTGATGTACAATTTACTTGGATTCTGAATTCTAATTCTGGTATAACACTTGATTGACTATTTTATCTAATTTGTGACTCGAGTGCTCCTTTAGTTGGTATTTATTCGCTGACTGACTGATTTCCCGGCGCTTCTCCAAATATTCGGTAAGTTAAAATAATAAGAGAAGGAAAGAGAAGAACGATATTGATTAGCTGCGTACGAACAAAGACATTCCTTAAGATTGTTTATATTTTCGTAGGAAGTATTTGTCGAAGCGATCGTACATATCATTATTATAACGAATTTACACTTGACGGCATGACCGGCCGGAAATAAGCGAGTGACAAAACGATTGGAAAAATAAACATCGAGCAAGAGTAGGACAAAGTCGATAATCGGATTATAATTAATATCTGCTCTTAGAGGCTTTCTTTCTAAGAGAAAATAAGCTTGATAAAGGAATAGAATTTAAGAAGAAACACAAAAACGCTTGTTATTCGACTTTGCTCACTCGTGCGTCAACACCAACTAAATAAACAAACAAAAGAAATAAATGTGACATTTATTACATTATATAGGTACTATTAGAAAGAGATCATTTTTTTAATTCAAACCTCACCTCGATATTTTTCATGATTCGAAAGATATATGAAAATGTAACTAAAAGTCTTTATCCGGCCCACTATGCTGCATCATGTTAACTTAAGAAGCATCTGATTCTTAAACTGTAGTATTCAAAATGATTAGATGTACATATCGGATATTTTTTTATATAGCTAATATATAAAAATGTTGTATATCAATATCCCACAATCTAATATACATATAAACAAGATGGGATAATGAGTGTTCGAAATTCACAATTAGTTAGAAGGCTCCGATCCTTTTAACGTGAGTGTTAACTTCCTACAAAAACAAAGATTCAATCCACTCAAGGACTGATTTCCAAAAGCTCGAATGATAATTCTCAGAAAACCGAACACCTTTTAAGTCAGTTACGCGTTCATTGGCGAATATTTCAAAAGCCCAAAGATATGCTCTACACAATAGCAACTATGATTCGAAATTTTCCTTATAGAAACATACGTTCAAGGGAAAGGCAGTGTTAAAAAACCGATCTCACTACACCAGCGAAAAATTTTTTATCCTGCTAAAAAGATTTAAGTTCGGAAAAGAACTCCCCTTCCCTTGTTCTTCAAACTTCAAAGAAGCAACACCTTCGAACGTATCGTCAGCAACGTAAGACTTTTCAAAACCTAGTTCGTTTTAATTACTTGTGTTTCACGGTCTATAGTTAGCCATAATAACTTTAGATCACAAGTGATGTTCTTAGCATGCATCTCTTATAGTCTACTGAAGAATATTTCATATATTTTTTAAAGCTTCATTATTCCTCAAATCTTGGCCTTACAAACCAAAAATGCAGATTTAACCTCACGCCTCATGCACCGCATCCTTAATAAGATCTTTTTGTCAGGAGCTTCAGAATATTGGTCCTTTAAATTTACATCCCATTGCTAGCAATCAGTAACGCATTTACAGTAGCTAAAAATGAGTTCCTAAAGATAAACCGATACTAATTGGTGCTTACCCATGTAAGTAGGATACGAATAAAAAAGGAATGCGTAATGTTATACTTCACTCCACCTATGACATATTATTATTTTATTGAAAGGCTTATGAAAGAGATGAGTAAGCCAATGAATGATATATAAGATACAGATAAAGAATAAACGGTAAGTATGGTATAAAGCAAGAATAAACTCTGAAAATACAGATAAGCAGAATGAGAGATGAGCAAGAATATGTGTGTGTGTGCGCGCGCGAGCGAACGAGTGCAAAGTACTGTTCAGAGCTGGAAAGAAATCCCGCGAGATGAAACAGGGGCAAGAGAGGTACTCCAAAAGTCAATCCCATGCGCACCTTTGACACATCCCTACTATTCGACTCTTACGATCCTCGGATATAGAGAAAGCGAGTGGACGATTGACGTTTGTCTAAAAAGGAGAGTTCAGTCAGAGCAGTAGATACGTTTCGATTTCCAACCTAACCACTTGAAAAAAAAAACATTTTGCTCAACAACTACCTATTCGTAGGTCGAAATTGAAGTTAGTTTTCATAGTAAATCGAAAACGAAGTGATCGGTTGGTATAGATGTATGATAGAAAAAATATGAAAAGTGCCTAGCAGTTACACAATTTCCACCGCACGTATGCTTTATACGACCTTACATGTACTGTCTGTAATTTCGGACATAAGAAGAATTTAATAAATCTAATAAATTTTTTTGTTAATAAAATAACAATGAAACGTCATATTTGAATCGATATATATAAATTAAATGAGGCATTTCAAATCGGTCATTGTCGTAGTACGTTGTTGAAGACGTTCAAGCGGCAATCAAATTAGTTACGAGAAAATATTATCATGGGAAAATGACATCGCGCGAATAATCTACCATATTCAAATGAATCGATAGTACTGTCAGATTGTTTGAAGTGCACTCGAAGTTTTTTAATGAATCAATTTTCCTGTATTCAATATGGATCAAATTTACTGAGAAAGAAAATAGAAGTTTTCAGTCATTTTTATCAATTATATTATCATATAAACGCGGAAAAACTGTATGTTCGTTATTTTCTGTTTTGTAATATATTTTTATAATTAGTTTTTATTAATTATGTACGTTATTTAATTGTAAGTTAAATATAATAATATTGAGTAATAAAAATACAAAAGAGTTATGGTATAAATAATAAATTTTGTACAGAACATAGTCTTCTCAAATTCGAGAATTCAAGCGGACTCTCGCGCGGCATATTTCAAAATGATATTTTTCTCACTTCGCAAGACTCTTATTTGTTATCTTAGGGCTGAGAAGGGAGCTAACCGGCACGCAATGAAATCTACGAAATGGTCGCGTCCGCGCGTCGGCTCCTGTCATCGCAACAGTGATTTATAACGCGATTCTATCCAGTCAGGAAATATTGCGATTCTGCTCCTTCGCTTTAACAATGCGCTTTCTTCCAAACTTTTTCAACTCTTTATTCCTTACTTTTACTGTGTTTTTCGCTTTCTTTTTTTTTTTTTTGCTTTTCTTTTTATAAAAAGATCTCTTTTTATTTTCGTTCTTTGAATAAAACCCATTTACTTAGAACTTTAACAGCGCATGGAACTTTTATATAAAATTCGTCAAGAAATTTGAAGGAAGAGAAATCTCTCATTCATGGATCGCGAAAAGAGATATTGATCTATGTAAATAGTTGAGGATTGTATGTCGTACGCGCGAGCGCACGCGACAGTCAAAAGGGATTCCGAAGACGGTAGAAAACTAATGCGGCTGAAAAAAGGATTGCCAGTCACGAAGTACAGAACGTCACGCGTTATAAATCAATGAGAAGACAATTTCACGGGAATCTACGATAGCTACGTGACCGTGCGATCGATCGAATGGACTCTAATTAATCGAAATGTCGATTTTTCGAACGTCCCTCTATATCTCCTTCGTTCTCATTTTGTCTCACTCTTTCTCTTTCTATTGGACTGCTTCACGGTGCTTTCAGGAAGAAACGAGATCTCATTTAATGGTCTTCAAAGCTAACGACTTCTTTGACAAGAAAATGCTCCGGATAGAGGTATTTATACATGTAGCGTTTAATAAGAGGTTTCCTCGTTCGAGGAATGGAAGATTAATCGACCGCTATCGTTTTCAATAAAATAACATTCATTACTATAACCAGAATAGATCCTGCCATTTCATATATTTCATTTCGCGTTGGTCAGCTTTTTTCTTTGGCATGAAATGACAAATAAGAGACTTGCCGGATAAGCAGATCATCGACTACAGACACGAAGTGCGAGTTTTTGCTTAAATTCTCAAATTTAAAAAAAAAGCTTTCTATAGAACGTTGATTTTAGATATAATAACTGGGATACGCGATAAAAATTGGGCCGCAGACTAGTTTGGAACGAAATATGTCCCTTTTTGGGTAACTCCTTTATATCACTTTTTGTTTATTTATTGATAAACAAAAATGTACATCCATTTTTACAAAGATAAGAAAGATAATAATATACAGTTATGTAGTAAATAAATAAGTAATGATAAATAAATACTTAGTATTGATTTTATTGGGAAATAGTTGTATTATAGTTGCGATTCCTTCAACTTTTCCGATCATTCATTCTTGATAATTTTTGTTAAGAACTATCTGACGGCTAAAATCCAAAAGCTTGGAATCTTTTGCTTTGTACCGACAAACATTCGGCAACATCATGGTATTGCATCTATTTTTATTTCATTGTCTATTGTACGAAATTTTTTGTAATCGATTATGTCGTATGAGTGTTTGTTGGAAATTTTGTTAAATGTACGTTCTTAAAAAAATTATCTATCTACATTTCTAGAGTTTATTTTTCCTTCTAGCGGAGAAGCAATCTTGGACTTTATAAAATATCTCTTGTAATTCAAATTTTATCATTACCGGATTGTTGCCTTTAGCATAATTCAGTAGATTATTCGCGAATGCGTAACGGTTTTTAATAGCCTTCAGATCGTACATTTGTAATAAGTTATTCATAAAGATATTAAATAAAATGGGTGAAGTTACTTTTTTTATTCTGTGGTAAGCTGTTTGGTATTGCAAACGATGCGTTTGACTTTGTACTTTCGACCCCGATATTGAATTTTTTGTCGTGAAGTATTCTTTAAATCATTTTACTTAAATATGATAGAAACTGATTTTTTATTTATTCGAAGAATAAAATTTCAACTCAGATTGTTAAAGACTTTCTCTAAATTGATTTACTTTTGACCATTAAGCTATTCAAGCCCTTAGATCAACTTCTAAGTGGTACAGAAGGGAAGTTGATTGAGAATGGCTTTTTGTATCACTTAAAAAATCACTCAATGGTTATATACCATTTTTCTATTTATCAAGCTGGAGTACAATTTTTTGTTCGAAAAACATTGTACTTGGACGGCGAGAGATTGTTGCATATTTTTACATACATGATTCATTGGAATGGAAACAAGCATAGCCAGCCAATGTGGTAGCCAATGTGGTAGCCAACATGGCAACCAGGGTGGCAGCTGAAGAAAATATGTAGAGAGTTTTGTCTCGGAGTATGAAAAGTTTGTCTCAATGTGCAATTGTGTGCATGTAGACTAAAAGTGATCTAATATGCGAAAACAATATCAAGGATTGCATGAAGACACATGAATGAGAAGGGATAAGGAAATAGAAAGCAAGAGAATGGTATCAAGGAAAGATAGATGTAAAATTCTCTGTGAAGGAGATAAAAAAAAAGTGAAGGATAAGGACAGTGGTTGAGAGTTAGGGGTGCGGATGGAGGGTATTGGATATAGAATGCTGACTGGTAACATCCTGTAGTAGCAATTCTTGAGGGACACTCGTAACCAATCAAATGAAATCGAAGCAAAGAGAAAAAATAAAGAAAAGGTTCCGAAAGTAAAAGAAATGAAAATGTAGCACGTGAACTTCCATATCGCAATCTACAGCAATCTTCGAAAGAGTTTATATCGGTCGTTTTCAAATATAGCTGCTTTATCGTCTTCCTTCTGTCCTCATTATTTAACATGTGCCGTGTAATTAACTTCTCGTCATATCTTATCCTTAATTTTTTATGATTCATCGAAAACTTTTCCTTATTTTCGATTGTATATTAATATTTCTTTGTTATTTATTTATCTTTTTTTTTTCTAAATCAACATCAATGAACTTGAAGAGCAAATAATGAAAAAACAACAATTGCATAAGCAAATATACTAAAAATTACTTACATCTATAATAATTTATAAAACATTTTCTTAATTAATTACAATAGGTAGTAAAATTTTAAATTAAAAAGTCAATTTTTTAATCAATGAAAATAGTCACGTTATATGATTCACTCTATATAATGATCATTTATTTCAATAGAATAAGCGAATCGTGCATCTTCGATCATCTTCGTATATTATTGTAAAATTTCTTCTCACTTTGATATTTGATTTGCTATATTTGATTTAATTGCATTAAAATTTTCCTTGATGGAAGCACATTATGAGAAACAATGATCTACGAGAGGCATTGTTCGTTCGATTGATAACTTATCGACATGTGAATACTAACAGTTCGCTTACAACAAATACAATTGCTTTCGGATGGTATCTAATAGTCAGATACAATATTCTCAATAGATAAATTCTAGAGTTGTTGAATGATCGTCATATTTCACTTTCAATTCTTTAGATGGCGCTTTTCTATAAAGGCTGTGGCCACCATCCGAAACTTTGGCGCTTCAACATCGTCTACCGCTATACTTCTCATGACAGAACTACTAACTTGTTTTTTATAAATTTCATAATAGTCATGTTATTTTTTCTTCTTGGCCGTCGATTACTGCACGGTATGCACGCTCACCACACACTGACTGTAGTACAATTCAGTGTTAACATTTCTTTTGTTTTACCAAAAATCTTTTCTTAAGTTTGTATAAATTTTATTTTGTGGTTACTGGTTCATAGATTAATAAATATATATAAAACACAATCTACCTGACTCACGTGATTATTTAAATATAGCCCAAATGCTATAATTTGTGACCCCGACGTGATTGAGGTGGATTACTTTTTTTCTCGCACGATACCTAAAAATCACGTGTTTAATGCTCAACGCGTTTTTCATTAAAATATTATTAACTAAAAAATAAACTATACATACATTGAACAATTATTTTTTGTGAATAAACTATTTTTAACAAGTACATAAAGCCACGTGGCGACATAATAGTGAATAGTGATATGCCATTACAACATTCGCAGAAAAAAGTCATTCATCGGTAACCACCACACACTTACCAACATCATCATCAGCTATTACAAACTCAATGGATATTACAATGACTTCCTCGCACGATCAATTAACTTCACAAATTAGAGATGTCCATGCTGCATTTACACCAGTGGAATCCATAACCATTTTCAGAGCACCATCTTTTAGGAAAAAAAATCTGACACTGTAGTTCATTAAAATGGAATCAATGTTCTTCTGCAGCCACATTACCAGTGACTTAAGCAAGTACCGCCATACAGTCAATGCACTGGATACTGATACCATGGTATGATAAATATCATAGCAGATTCTGCGCAAGGGCAAAACGTTGTGTATCACCCTGCAGATTCAACACTCTAGGTAATCAAGGAAACTAACCATTCTGTAACATATTCATGCGGTAAACCATGGCATTGTATTCAGCGCCACTATCAATTCTCAGGACACCAGACTACACGTATATGATCGAAGAACACAGCGACGAACTTGATATGCTCAGGATCAGTGATTTCATTAATACTGGCACACCTATTCAACAACTGTAAATGTAATCTTGATCTTACTTTGTATGCAGCCAATATGACACCAATTCCCAAATACAGTTTATATACTGGCGACGTCGATTTTAGGAAAACGCATTCCTGAGATCTAACCATGTTAAAACATCATTGGAACAACCATATAAAGGACCATACAAAATCACCAGAAGAATCTCTGACACAAATTTTGAACTAAACATTGACGATACTCTAAAAAACACAAACATTGACAGACTAAAACCAGCATATGTATCTAACAGACACAGACATAAACACAACCTACACGGACTGATCGAGTTCCTGTGCATCAGTGGACTTCACAACCAACATTCCTACAAAAACATACAAAGAAGAAAATCTCTTTCAAATTCCCGCTTGAAAAGACTTAGGAGACTATAGCCACTATCCGAAACTGGCGCTTCAACATCGTCTACCGCCATGCCTCTAGTGGCAGAACTACTAACTTGTTTTTTATAAATTCCATACAGTTACGTCTTTTTTTCTTGGCTGTCAGTGTCGATACGTCAATCCTTATAAATATGATTTGAAATGCTCGATATTTTTAATTGTTTATTGAAACTTTCGCAATTGTCAATTTAACTACATCATATTCGTGGAAGTTTGTCAATGATTCAATATGCGTCTACTGAGTAGTTCATCAATGACTCGCAGTATATCTACAGAGTTGTTCTACAATAATCCGCAGCGTGTCTACGGAGTAGTTCGTCAATGATTCGCAGCATGTCTACGGAGTAGTTTGTGAAATGGTACGTGATGAAACTAAATAAAAATGTACGGAAACCTTGATTGATTGATTATACAAACGTTGTTGTAAATTATTAGAGAAACAATAATGATTGATATTATTTATTAAATCGAAGTAATTTTAAAGATAATTTATTATCGTCATAATATGTTTTTACCGTTGACGATCTTCGTGTAAAATAATTATCGCGCGAAACGATCGATCATAATTATCGAATTATCAATGCAATTATTTTTAGAAATATAAATAATAGCAATGATCGTGGAAATTTAAAAGCTCTGTCTTCAGATCTTACAGATTACACGTGAGATAAATTATAATTCGGTGTACGTAAAAGGGAAGAGAGAGAAGACCGCCATAAATAGGCGCGCGCGTGAAATATCCTGTTCTTTTTCCTGGACCGGTAAAGGAGGCTGCATTAACGGTGCACGAACAAAGTGTCCTCGCATTTACTGGCGTTGTCATTGAATGTCGAATGCGACCGAGTTCTGCGTAGACAAGGCGTAAAAGTCAATATTCTTGATCATCTTCTTGTAATGGTGGACGACAAGAGCCGATGTTCCGGGCTATGGGAAGACGTTTTTTAAAAAAGTGATGACCTCTTAGTCTAACTCGGTACTTAACTGTTTTCAAACAAGTCCTAAGTACAGAATACGTTCTACATGTTGCGATTATGGACCAATTATTTAACGCCATGTAATCGAGTCCTTTTTTTTCTTCTCTCGAGTTCTTTTCATTGAGTCTCATCTTTATTATTTTTCGCCGTAAAATTAATTGATAATTCATATCTGAAAATTAATGTCGTACAAAAGCAATGTTATACGATACACGATATAACTTTATATATAATAGCAAATGCTACGAAATACTAGTTATGTAAAATATATTATTAAAATTAAAAAAAAAAAAAGAAAATATAAAGTCAAAGTCCAATTAAAATACGAGTCACGTTTATATCGTACGAACTTCTTCATAATCTACATAGTTTATTATAAAAGTATAAGTTATGCTTAACGTGTACGTTTCACATCATATCATTTTTATTTTGAACAAAACAAAATTAATTTATACAGCGTTGAATGTATAAAAATTTAGACCATATTACGTCCTGATTATGACACCACATTATAAATTTACATTATATTATAAATTTCACATTATACAATTTTGTTTTAACAAAGAAAAAAGAAGAAAGCAATATTCAATTATAAAGCGTTAAAAACGATTTGTCACTTGATCCGATCGTTTCCCCGGATTACAATTAAATATTAGAAATAATATTGTAATAAAAATGTTCAATTATAAAAAAACATCGTGAGAAATCTAACATAACGTTTCGAACCTGTTAATCCTCGAAGCACGTTGGTGACGAGTATCGCTCGCCATAGCTTGACCGTTTCTGGAAATGTAATTTTTCCGATAGTCGACCTGTTAGTCGAGATCACGTTACCGTCTAAGTTAACAAGGTCATTGGCTGGCTGGCGAGTCCGATAAGAGCTAAGTTTCACGCAATGTTGTTCAAATGGAACGTCTAAGGAAGTGCCTGCGACAAGAGAGTTTACGTGGCATGTAACATTATATAGTTATGTTTATCGATCGAACGCAAGTACGATAAATGAGTCACGAAAAGATTTTTTCAAAGTTCAATCATACCCGGGGTAAAATAATTTATACGGAGGAAGCCCACGTATTACGAACGAAAGAAACTGGAAATGGGCGCGGACCATTAAAATAAATAACAGAAACTACGATTACGGTTAATAATCGTACACGATTATTCCTATTTATTTATGTTGTCAAGTTTTATTCATTTGATCGGAATACCCTACGGGTTCGATCGTGACTGTTCTCGTAAAATCGAAAGAGTGTAAAAAAAAAGAAAGAAAATAAACAGGGAAGGGGGGAGAGAGAGAGAGTGAAAAAAAAACGCGAAGTTAGAAGGAAATGTTAACGGGTAGAACATTCTGGAATTAATCCGGAAGACGGTCCTTGGTTGAGTTCTCACGCATGGACACGCGATTAGCCTGTCGCGTGTCCCGTGAGAGAGAGAGAGAGAGAGAGAGAGAGATCGAAATTTCTGATAATGATTTTGTTTCGTTTTCCTGTGATAAATCAGGTAACCAAGGATAATCGTGTCAACGAAGCACACGAGAATATTATAAGTTTCGCTAAGGATGTAGGTGCAGTCTCTTCTATAACGTGACAGATTCCGTGACTGTTAACAAGAAGGAAACGTTTTAATCCGGTTTTATCATGGAGGTGTCGATCGAATCACTTGCGAACTACTACTTTCATATAAGGCATAAGCAATATCCTACGTGCACGCTCCCTCTTCTACTTTTCTTTCTTTTCGTTTTTATTTGTATATTTTCCTTTTTTTTCTTCTTTTTTTTTTACTCTCGATTATCTTACCTCCTATCTTGAGAATGATAGATCGAGTAATTCGTAAGAAAGTAGGTATGTTTATTAAATATTTCATATCATAAATCAGCGAATTAATAATAATGATGCGCAACGTTAAATAATTGGCGAATAAAAGAAAAGAGAGAGAGAAAGGATCAATTTCAAATACGATTTTACATCTATCTTTACAAGTTTTATTTTGTATCTTATGTTTAAATCCTCTGTAATTTAATTTCATTCATGTTTATAACGAAATAACTGTATGATGCGAAATTTATTTGAATTATGCTATACCATATGTATTTATGTTACGCCATGTAATTATACTAGTAATACCATAGCAGCTTTAATATAACTTATACTTAACAAATATAAACCTTATGTCTCTTTAATATTTTTGAGGGAAAAAAATATTTAATTTAAAATACTTATAACCTTTAAAATTTTTAACGATATATGGAAATATGAGAGAGAGAGAGAGAGAGAGAGAGAGAGAGAGAGAGAGATGTATACGTTAAATGTATCTCTGCGTTGATTATTCGAGTTTTATTTTGTATTTTATCTTTTAACAATATGTAATTTAATTTTGTTTATGTTTAACAAAATAACTGTGTGTGACGCGAAATTTATTTAAATTATGTTATGCTATATGTATATTTGTGTTATAACACATGATTATACCAGTAATACTATACCAGCATAAATGTAGCTTATACTTATCGAATATCGACCTTCTGTTTCTTTAGTATTTTTGTGAAAAGAAAAAAAAGAAAAATACTTAATTTGAAGTATTATTGCTTGAAAAAAACTTGTTGGAAAGCATTAAAATTTTTTCACAAAAGACATAAATACGAGAGATCAATGTTAAATAAAGAATATTTCATTTATATCAGTAAACTTTTATTAATTTCTATTTAGATTAAAATACAAATCGATAACAATGCAAAATTTGATGATAATAAATTAAACTTCAAAGTAAATTATATAAATTAATTTTTCGAAAGAAATTTTGATTGTAAAAAATTGAAATTAGTTAAGTTTTATTTGTTGAAAATTTACGTTATAGTTTGCTTGCCTTTAACTGAAACGTTCACTTTAAAGGTGTACGTAGATATGTTCCCCCTTTTGTCGGAGGGAAGAAAACATTCGGAGTAAATCGACGAGATTTCTCAACGAGGAGGTTAAAGGTCACGAAGGTAGTTTAGCCGTTGTACGCCGTTGTCAATATCCTGGTCCTCTTATTACATTTTCTATTGGCGTGCTTTACGAGTTTACCCTGTATGGTTGTGAACACAGGACAACTGCGCCGTGCCACCGTTCCTTCGCAATGGCGAAATGTTTATTTCATGCATGGAAATCCGACGAGTCCTTTCTCGCGCCGTTTAAGCCGGCTTAACTCACCTTGCCTTCTACGAACTCGCATCGTATCGTTTCTTCCCTAAGAAATGCGGTTATATCAAGTTTTCTTATGCCTTTTTGTTATAAAATAGGATTAGAAAAGAGATATACAAGGGTGTCGTCTCGGATCCGTCATTTTTAACATTAGAACTAACCAAACAAATAAGAATGACGGAATTTTAAATTTATTCCTATACTCTTTTACAATTATCATAATTATTGGTAATAATTTTATAATGTATTAAATAGAATTTGTGTTCGTTTATTCATTATTGTGAAGCGTAATAAATTAAGAAGTAATAAAGAACGAAGTTTTTTCTTTCCTTTTTTTTCTCAAAGTATCTGTCAAATTGAGTTATGTGATAGAGATAGGTCGGTAATTTTAATATTAACGAAATTTAAAGGAGAAGGAAAGAAAGATACGAACA
Organism: Dolichovespula sylvestris; assembly: GCA_918808275.2. Classification (NCBI taxonomy): domain Eukaryota; kingdom Metazoa; phylum Arthropoda; class Insecta; order Hymenoptera; family Vespidae; genus Dolichovespula; species Dolichovespula sylvestris. Next base: position 16,189,606 of record OU964961.1, read on the forward strand.
AACAAAGAAATGTAAATTTTTATAGATATTACTACGCCAAGATTTTATTGTGTAAATTATTTAAACATCGGATAATTTTACAATTGATATAGGAAATAGAATTGATTTGAAATAAATCTTTAAGTATTTCGAGAATGTATAAAAAATATAAAATATATATATGATTCTATGAGAAACCAGTTTGGAGGAATCATATGCGTTAACAAAATAAAAACCTATTATTCACTTGCATCAATAACTACATTGACTTACCTTGGATCGCAAAATAGAATTTTTGATTATTATAAACTTTATAGATTTATTAATTTTATAATGTGTGTTCCCTTGACACTGAACGTACAAACAAACATAAAGAAAAAGAGAGAGAGTCGTAAATATTGTTCTATTTTCGAGAGGAGTATATTATTTCGTAAAGCGTTGTGGGTTAAGTGTTGTTTTGAGAGTTTCGGTCGTGTCAAGTCGAGGAGGGACATCTCAAGTGTCCCGAAATAAAATATTAGGTTACGACTGGGTTGCATCAATTTTAAATTATAGAGAGAATGTAAGTAATATTGGCATTTTTAATACTTTATAATCAGTATTTTATAATTAATTTATATATAAATAAATAACATTATATATATAAATAAATAAATATATACATATAGTGTATCAGCTAAAGAAGGCCGCCTATGTATATATACATGTATATATATATATATATATATATATATATATATATATATATATAAACTATATATATTAACTATTCATAATATACCTCTTTTTAAACCATTCAAAGTATTCCATAAAAGTTTGTCGCATCATAAAAAATAAAGAAAATATTTAGGCGGCCTTCTTTAGCTGAAATACCCTGTATATATGTAATATTTTTTTATTGATAATTCATCATTTTATGTCATTTTATGTGTATTCGTTATTTTTTCTATTATGCATATAAGTCATTTTCGTATAATATTATATCATATTTATCCCTTTTTTAATTTATCTTTGTTCATTGAAATTAATTTCTAATATTTTATATCTTTTATCCAAAAATGTTATTTATTATAACTTCGTGTTTCATTTAATAAAAGTTATCGATAATTCTTACGTAATATATAAAATTGAAAATAAAAAAAAATAAAAAGAAATATTGTAATTCTAACGATCGCATCGATTAGAATGAATGATTGAATTTCTTGTTAGTAACGAAAAATTTATGTTCGTTGGAGAGATATGTATCTGTTCGTTTATATATATGTATATATACATATACATACATACATACATATATATATATATATATATATATATATATATGCGCGTAAATTTTCTTCCTTTGATTATCTCTCTTAAACGACAACGCGGAAACGAGATAACTCAATGGCGAAGTACGAACTGCAACCGTTCGCTCTCGCGCTTCCGTCGGTATTTTTTTTCTCTCTCTCTCTCTCTCTCTCTCTCTCTCTCTTTCTCTTTCTCTTTCTCTTTCTCTTTCTCTTTCTCTTTCTCTTTACGCATCATAAAGTCATTATCGTAATTAACGTAAGCGAGTCCCCTAAGAACTGCGAGTTTCTTGCTCGAGGCTATGAAATCGAAGAAGTATAATATTTTAAGTCGATGCACGGATCTCATTTATTTTATTCGTCTTATTTTCTTTTTTTTTCTTTTTTTTTGGGGGGGGGGCTAATTTCATCATTCCGAAGGAAAGAAAAGAAATTTAACGATCCAATTGGACACAGCGGAGAAACAAAAGTCATTGTAATTTTGTCCAACTGCTCGACGAGTATTTCCACGCGAATAACCTCGCAACTAACGTCCTTCGATATACATTCTTTTCGTCTTTAATATTTTCTTTTTTTTCTTGTTCTTTCTTCTTTCTTAATTAATTACAAGACTTCGTTTAAAATTTGTTGGAAGTACGATTGAATTAAATGGAACGTGACGTAACTTTAAATCGATGATTAATTCTTTTACCACGATGTCATGTTTTTATCGAACAATTATGTATAGATAGAAAATTAATAACGAATTAATGAATGAAAATAAAATTAGAATAAAATAATTTTTCGGTTAAAAATTAATCGATAGTTCGCATCCGAAGTTTAATATTTGTTAAGTAAATTATAAATTATACTTATACTATAATTGTATATAATTTGATTCTTTTTTGTTATTATATATAATATAATTACGATAGTATAACTTACATTCAAATTATATTTTCTTCCAAAAACAAACAAAACAAAAGATAGCCTTTTTTTACCTGTATCTACCTAAATATAACACAAGCATAGCTTAGATTAGCATAAAGTTCGAGTCATATTGTATAATAATTTGAAGTTAAATTATTTAAGTAAATATAATTTATACTTAAAGATAATAATTATATACATGAGTTGTACTCTTCCATATGAATAGATATAACTTATAATACAACAAGATACAAAAAATGTTATAACTTAGCTAGATTATAAACTGGTATAAGTTTCATATTATATAACTTTTTTTTCCTTTTCTTTTTTCTTTTAACGAGACAAAAACAAATTCGATTATAGAAACGAGTATTTGTAATCGAAAAGAGAGAGAACAATTAGGTAATGTTTTTTTAGAGGAAAGAGAGAGAGAGAGAGAGAGAGAGAGAGAGAGAGAGAGAGAGAGAGAGAAAGAGAGTAATACAATACTGTTTTTCTAGCTCTGGTAGAAAGTCGCGACGGGTTAAGCGTGGCATTATCTTTGATTGTATATACGTGTGGCATTCAGGTTGGGGGGGAACTGCGCGTTGTACGTTCCTAGTCCGTGTCGACATTGTGCATGGTACGTCTTATGGATTAAGGCCGTCATAAGCAGCTAGATAGGATGAATAGTTGCCGGTAACATTGAGAAACGATGCGACGAGTCGTGAAGCTACATTAGCGGTACGTTATTAATATGCCAGCATTTACATTAGCTCGCGATAGGACATGCCCGATGAACGGACGTAGTAGTAGTAGTAGTGGTAGTGGTAGTAGTAGTAGTTACTCTTTGAATAACTTCCTGCAAAATTTTCTAATAATTAAAGCATCGACGACATTTTTCTTTCCACGTCAAACTCGTTGTTTCGTGTCAAACTCGAAATCCAATTTCGATTGATCATATGATAACGAATTACATACAAAGATATATGTGTGTGTGTTTTATTCGTACCTTGAAAAGGGAAGATTCACGATGAAATATGCATGTATGCCTATTAAAGAACGATGATCTCGGTATAGTTATACATAAAATTAATTATAGATTAATTAATTGTCGATTAAATTATAATATTAACATTAATAATGAATTAATAAATTAAATTGAAATTATAATAAGAATTAATTAAAATATGCATGTATGCCTATTAAAGAACGACGATCTCGGTGTAGATATATGTAAAATTAATTATAAATGAATTAATTGTTGATTAAACCGTAATATTAACATTAATAATGAATTAATAATTAATAAGAATTAATAATTAATCAATAAATTAAAATAATATTAGAATACAAATTACGGAATAAATTAGTAAATTGAAGTTATGTGTCGATAAATTAATGATCACAACAAATTAATATAATAACGAATTTACTGTTGGATTGGCTCGATGACATATTAAATTTAATTAAAAAAAAAAAAAAACAATTGATATACGATCGATATGAAATTAATGAACTAATAAAGGCAACTTAATTATCATTAGAACGAAATATTGAATAGAATACGTATCACAAAGGGTTAACCTTGAACAAGTTTTGTCGGAGAGCATCGGCCCGGTTCGTTAGATTCTTTTGCGCTCACGAAGACTGCAGTAAGTCGAGGGGAATGATCTTCTGAAACGAATCGGCGTGTCGATCGGATCTCACCGATCAAATTCTTTCTCGTTCGGCTTCGATAAACACTTTCTTAAGAAGGCTCGTCCTTTCTGAAATATAAAGCGAATTCCCACGGTCACGCCGACCTGCTTTCAATGTCGACCTTTTATGTTTCGATAATTTTTTTTTCTGTCATCTTTAGATAGAATACATCGGGACACTCGTCGTTACAATCAGATTGCTCACATAATTTCCTTGAAATCAGAACGATGAAAATCTTCTTCATTATTAATTTTTCAAGCAGTTTATGCGTCTCTTAAATTAATTATATTTTCATTTTACATTTTATATCTGACGAAATACTTGTTTTCTTTTTTTTGTCTTTTTTATATATCTTTTAATGCATCTCCATATTATTTGTGTATTAATAGATCTTCGAATTGATCCAATCTTAATTGTAATTCTTGGCATATATTTGTTGTTTTTTGGAAAAATTTAAATTCGTATAATTATTGTCGATGGACATCACAACGATTAGAAGATAATGTAACGTTTTTTTTTTTTTTTACGAAAAAGTACTATTTACTGATAAAGCATTCTTCGTCAATCATTATTTTTGTATTCAAGATCATCTGATTAAAAAAAATAAAAATACTGATATTGACAAAAGTAAAAAAAAAGTAAAAAATTAAAAAAAGATAAAAATAATCCGTGAACATGCTCTTTCATTATATTCCTTGTTTGAAAGCATTCAAAAAAAAAACATTATTATTATTACATTATAAATTAATATACATTTTTCACGTCATTAAAAACAAAAATGAGATATTTAGATGGCCTCTTTCAGCTGAGAGAGAGAGAGAGAGAGAGAGACTCTAAACTATTAGCTGAGCAATTATCGTATATACATTTGCATATTTCTCAACTTTATCTTGAAAATAGATCTAAGGATTTCGTTGTAATGAGTTGAACGTATCATTTGTCGGACGTGAGAGAGGGATTTAGTTGGGTCTCGGTTATGGAAAAATTCATTGATGAGATTAAAGGGTCACATGAAATGCAAATGAATTTTTTATTGTTTTTCTTTTTTTAGTATCGATTATTCAGTTTAAAGGAATGCCAAAAATCATCAAATTATTTCATATTATTATTGGATTGTATTATTATTTAATATTCATTATATAAGAAATATATAATATGTAAGAGCTTTGTAAATAAATAATTCCTGGTTGTAAAATTTTATTTGTAATATTGAATGTGTATTTAGGGCCCAGAAAATTTGTTGAACCCGACCCCGCGAAAGGTCGCTCCTTCCCTGTCTCAGGTAATAAACAAACTTCATAATGCGCGGTACGATATTAACCGAATTTCATGCAACTTCCTTAACTCTGAAGTTATCGATCGTAATTGTTGAAAATCAGTTGTTCACGGTGTATAATGACAAAAATCATTTATTCTTTAAAATTGAGAAACCGAATATAGTTGTAAATCCGACCTAATAAACGTAATACAATCAAATGATAATTTAATAGATATTTGAATAAAACAATAATACTTTATTGTCGTCGTTTTAAATAAATAAAAAAAAAAATAACGTTACATTATCTAATCATCGTCTCCTTATAAGTACCTTACAAGTCGTTATTGTGTTTATCCTTGTTTTGTGTTCCGTATTTTATATTCCGTTTATATGCGATAACGCGATAGTGATTTTTTTATAAATCTAGCAGCTCGGATTCGAAATCCGACCGAGAAAGAAAATTTGATTTTCTTAAATTCCAGTGATTCGCAATTTTCTGACGCACAGATAGTATCTTATCTTAAGCAGGTTTTTGCACTTTTCGATACAATCGACGACAGTATTCAGCCGATAGGAAAATTTTTATTTTACACTTCGAATCGTATAACGTCGCATATGATCTGAAGTAACGCGAATGCTTGGTTATATGTTACTTCGTAAAAAAAAAAAAAATAAATGGATAAATGTGAAACACACTGTATAATAGTAATATTATAATATTATAATAATATAATTTTATTATTATTTTATATTATTTATCGAAAGATATAAAATGATAATAAATTATAAAATAATATTACTTGTTATTTAATTATCACTTATTTAATATAATTAATAATAATACAAATTATTATGCCCATGCAAGATTTATTATTATGTTGATATAATTTTCATTCTAATAACTTATTATTATATTTAGTCATTATTATTATAATTAGTTATTATTAGTCTGGAATCAATATAAATAATATAATTTACATACTTAATTTACATGGTCTGTTATTTTTGTTTTGTTCTTTTTTTTATGTGCATACTTATACCCCTTTCCTTTATCACTATAAATAACAACGTTCCATTATCTATCTCATTCTCCTGTCTATGTAATTGAAATAGGTTTTTTTTAGCACTTTCTCGGTGTAAGATATAGATAGTAATTAGCGATCTTGTGTAATAGAGGCAAGTTTCACGAGGTATATCAGCTAGGATTACGGGATTCCTTAGGCACCTTTCTTATTTCTGCTTCGAGCCAAGGTATCGAGATAACGTTCGCCATTCTGCAGATAGTCGATGCACGATGAAGCGAAACGCGTTGAGCTATTAATAGAGCGATATCAATCGAGCGTACCTACACCATCTTATTCTAGCAACATCGCTCACGATAAAGTAACAATAATTCATGGTTACCCTGTTTGGCGGATAACTACGTACGTATGTATGTATGTACGTATGTATGTATGTACATACTTCCGACGATCGCACAAAGTGGATCACCTTCGTTGTACTCTCGTGGTGCGTCTAGATCGTTCAAGTTCGTAAGGTGTCGTTTCTCGGTATCGGACGATTTCAATGGCGATTCCAAAGACCCGAGGAAAATTTATTTGGCAATAACGATAAGAAAATTTCCATCCGTTCAGGTTAACGCGCGAAAAATAATGCCACGAATTATTTGTACGTTCTTACGTAAACGACCTATTTATCGACGGTTAAAGTAACACTTTGAAAGAATTATATATACACATTCGTATACATTAATATTGTCATGTACGAGGATCGCGCAAATTTATTTATTGTATGAGTCGTAACGATCGAAGCGATGACGTTTTAATAGATCTACAAAATTTGTTTCGATTGGAATTAAAATGGTATAGAGTAAGACTGAAAGCTTTGGGTAAATTAATGAATTAATTAAGGGAGTATAGCTGCTTTCTTGATAGGAGCGAGGAAACAAATAATTTCTTCATTCTTTTATCTTGAGAGAACGATCTATCTTCGTTGATGAGTTAATCTAATCTATATGCCATGTAACTTCAAGGTAACTTAAACTCGTATAACATATAATATTATGCATACGTTCATTTTAATTAAAAAGTTTCACAAGGTTCATTCTTTTTAAATCCTGTTAAAATTAATATTTATTATTAATTATATTTTATGGATACAATAAATTTCGTAATATATCATTTTTACATAAAATATATAACGTATCTATATGATTGTATATAAAATAATATAATTTTTTTTTTTTTCGTTAAATACAAAAATGTACATTTGGATCATAGTGATTTGACTCATCCTCTCCAAGTTAACGGAACAACGGGAACGAATTATTATCGAATAATGGGATGTCAATAAAAAAAGGCAGCCGTAAGCGTTTTTAGATAAATTGACGAGAATCTCGATTGACGTGGAAGTAACATTGTTGCGTTCGCCATTGTCGACGGCTGGTTTCATAGGCCATCGTGTAAAGTGGAGCTGATTTATCGAAGAATTCGAGCTGTGCATTCCGTTCGTGCTATAAATTCGTGTAACGAGTCATGTTTCGAACTCGTTCGCTCTCGTCCAGACTTCGATTATTCGAGCGTGGATTATTAATCGATATGTCGATACGACCGATCGATAAAGCGAGCATCGATTAATCCAAAATGTCGCGTTGCGCTTAAGAATTACTATAGTTTTTATTCTAACGATCCATTTGCCAGTTGCGGGTATTTTTTTTAATATATATATATATATATATATATATATATATATATATATATATAGTATATTACGTATATTTACGTAATTACTTTACCCGATTACATTTTATAGTATATTTCTAATATATAGTATATACGTATATTTTCTAATACATAATATATTCTATAATAATAGTAATAGAAGAATATTTAGACAAACGTTTATCATTAATGATCGTCACGGACGGACGAAGGGAGGAAATAGGGGTTGTGATCTCCATGTTTTCGTTTCTTGTATTCTGTTCGTTTCGTTTCGTTTAGCATCCCAGTCACAGTTAGTTCGTGGCAAGGTAAACATCGTACGAGACCGAAGCCTAACGATAAGTTTCAGTTTTACATTTTATTTTCGTTCAATTTTCTTTAGTTTTCAAGTAATATTTGATTGTATTATCTAATTTTTTTTTGAAATCAAATTTTAATCATATGATAATTTCAATGTAACATTAGAAATAATATTGTACATTTCTTATTATTACTTTTAAAATGTATATATGTATATGAATATATATATATATATATATATATATATATATATACATACTTATTTATTTATGATTTATCATCTTGTATTTAAATAACGTATTAGATATTATTCACAGTTTCAACATATATATATGTTTTTCTTTGGTTATCGAGTAGCGATGTGACCGTTATGTTCGATTTTTGATTCTTTTTGTTCCATTTAGCGTTGAAACTGCTAAATTGCTCCGTTCGTGCAGAACAATTCTCGTGCGAGGCCGGAATCTAACCATAAGACTCACCTTTAATTGTATTCCCTTTAAAACTTTTTTATATCAGTATTTCTTTACATTAATACTTATTTTATTCGTAAATCGGATGCGCCATCATTGATGAAAAACCGGTATTAATTCGTTGGACTGTTGAAGTGATCTTGGATAAATCAATATATTCATCTAATACTTTTTTGACAAAAGATACATTAATTTTAATCGTCGCTTTTGACATTGGGCTTTAATTTTATTGGAAAACGTACTTATATTCTTCAAAATGTCTAAAAAAGTCTTTAAAACGTTTAAAAGAAAATTTGTAAAATTGTGTAAGCCTTAACGATGATCTTCACTATATTCAATCTGTTAATTACAGGTATATTAAGCGTATATAAGACACGTGTATATGTGTGTTACGTTGATTTCCGAGGTGGCTGATGAGAACCACTGCGGAAGAGGACCGATCATGGCTGATCGCAAAATTGGGTTGCGAACAAAAGATTTATACCTAGCTATGTCGGCTCGTGCAACGTGTAAGAAAGGCAGGAACATGAGAGGCACTTATTAAGGGAGATAATGAAACCATTCAAATTCAATCCGGTCGAAAGATGTTTTTATTATGTCGTCTAACATGACAGTCACCAAGATACGTCGCGTCATGACGTTCGTTGACTTCCATTGTACCATTTATCTAGCCTGCTACAAAAAAAAACAAAAAACTATTAATTAAACGTATAATTCTTCTTCTTTAATAAACAAAAGAAATTTTTATGTAATTTATATATATATTTAAAATTATAATATATATAATATATAATAATATATAGGATAATATTTAATACAATATAATATAGTAATATAATGCAAACTTATCAAAGGGTAATTTTTATTAATACAAATAACATCGTTAATATCAGTTTTATGAATGAAGAAACGGAAAATAAGAAAAAAGATAAAAAAGGAAAAAAAGGTTTTGATATTAAGGCTGACAATGAACGAGCAATCGAATGACATCACTTCGTAATTGATTCGAGTACCTTTTCATGACATAGTTGCTGATCCAGTCTCAACTTGTCATTATCGTAATCCACTGTAAGTAGGGTACTTTCCTCCTGGCGGCGATAATGCATCGGCGTCGGAAGGAATGAGCTCTCCTACAGTTGCATATTCGACGATCCTCTTTCGACATGTATATATACATGTATATATATATATATAAGTTCGAATTAAACCCACTTTTCGCGAGCAATACTATTCATGTTGCAACTACTTTCCTATTTGATCCACTCAACAAGTCTTTGACGATTCGTTTTCGAGTAAACGATAGGTACTCGATTGTTGTCATTCGATTGATCAATCAATCATCATTCGTTAATCTAACGATTATATTTCATTTAGAATAAAGTACATTAGACCGAAAAATATAATCAATAACACTGAATCGATTTTTCAAAAAGAAAAGAAAAAGAAAAAAAAATCTTAAAAATATTAAAATTTGTCGACGGATTTAGGTTTGTTAAAATTCAAATTAAAGGGGAACATTAGAAAGTTAATTCGAAAAGGTATATTGTTTCAATTTATTTATATAATTAATCAAAATCGATCGAAACAATGTAAACAGATTGAACGGTAACAATGACAAAATCATTATTTTCGCCGTATAAAAATATCCTATAATCGTATTATTTAACAAAAACCAGTTGAACAATTACGAAAAAAAAGAATTTCGTAACTTTTTCATTGCAAAAAAGAATTTAAACAAAAATGTATTCATTACCGAACGAGTGTATCGAGGATGAACGAAATGAACGGGTTAATCGTGCGTGGTAACGCGTTAAAGGCCACAAGTGGGTTAATGGCGACTGACCTGAGAAGGAAAGAAAAAGACAAATACGTATGCGGGCAAATCGGGTGTATGTACGTACGTACATATTTTGCGGTTGACCAGATACGCCTCGATGGTTATGTCCGAAGTAGGTACGAGATGGTTGATGTTGATGAACGATCCCCTCCGGGGTCCTCCTCGATAAAGCAAAGATCGTCGTTGTTGAACGTCGCTGTCGGGGGCTTCCGAACGTACATAGCTGCACCTGCACCTTTTTTTTCTTTCCTTCTCGTTTTTTTTCTTCTTCTTCTTTTTCTTCTTCTTCTTCGACAACAACCAGTCCAACTCGACTGTATATCATTTTTTTCGTTTTGTTTATTTTCTTTCTTTCTTATTTTCTTATTTTTCGCTTCCTCGCGTGTAACTATCGCTCACACCTCTTTGAAAATGATCGGGAAACAGGAGCACGAAGAACAATTTCGTTGAATCTAGGAAAGTTCCTGTTAATGATTGGAGCCCCGCTTATCTTGAAGATAATCCTAACGTTTTGCGAGAAAGTCGACGGTAGTAAAAGCTTCGAGAATGGTAATAAATGAATCGGTGTGATTGCGATTAGAAGACGGACGTTTCGCCGAGCCAACTCATGACGATATATCTCTTCTACGTATATTATCGTGATTTCTTTATTGAGAGCAAAGAAACAAAGAAAAAAAAGAAATTAAATAAATAAATAAATAAACATAATCCGTGTTGATTCGACCAAAATTATCTTAATTGAATATTTCGTACAATAATAGAAATACAAGTATACAGAGGCAACGGGGAAAATTTACTTTAACATTTCTCATTTTCTGATTATTAACTTATCTATAGCATTAAATAAATAATATATACAGGGGGTTTCAGCTAAAGTAGGCCGCATATAACATATAGAACATTTTACTGTTATATATATATATACTATTCATATTATGTATATACACTTATATATATATATATATATAAATTATTCATAACATACTTCTTTTTAAACCATTCAAAGTATTATAAAAAAACAAAGAAAATATTTAGACGGCCTCCTTTAGCTGAAACAACCTGTATATATATATATATATATATATATATATATATATATATATATATATATAACTGTGTCTATGTATATATGTATAACGTGTTTGATGCAAAAGCTACAAAATAAAACACTTGTTGTCGGCCTCTAAAGAAAGCAGCGAATGTGTCGTTATAATCGATAATTATGACAGATCGATTTTTCAAAGTTGAATCCAATCGATTCGTACAAGTTGAATAAAGAAGAAAAAAAAGAGGAAGATGAAATGGAAGAATAAATAAATAAATATGATTGCTCTTAGTGTAAAAGTAGGAAAAGAGACTAATGTCACCGTCGTTAAGAAACGAATTCCTCGTTTCTCTCGATCGTATGCTTAGAAAGTACATCTCATCTAATTGTAGGCGATCGTACATAGATATTACATAGATACTTACCGATACAAACGTGTGATACACGTGATCTCTTCGATGGATATACGTCTATATAGCTGTATCTATCTATCTATGTACGCATTCGAACCGGTAAAATCATTTATTATCATTGATTGTTTAACGATTATGCCGTTTAACCCTCGTGCGATGTGCTGCCTTTAATCGTACACTTTTTATTTCCCCGTCGAAATTTTTCGAAGGAAAACGCGTTTCTATCCGACCGTAAGACATACCGTTAGCTAAGAAGTATGGGTCTATCTAGAAATACTCTAAAATCATTCTGTCGATCCTACGTGTTATTCACTTTGAATACCAAAATATCGAATAACGATTTCTCGCATAGCGTATCTAACACGAAAAAGTCTTTTCCTTTATTTATTAAATATAATTTGTTATAAAAAGAAACGTCGACGTTTTTACGTGTACGGATATATTTTTAACTTCACGTTGGAATCCACGTTTCTGATAACGATAATATAATTTTCTTATTACTTCCGCGATACCGTTCACTCAATGAATTACTACAATACTTTGTTTCCGAAGTTTTTTAGGACAGATGTATTCAAAAGATCAATGAATTGTTTTAACGCGATAGGAGTTCTAAGTAACCGAGAATTTATCGTACTCGTAAAACGTACGATTATAAATAAGGATTAATTTTACATTAATAAAAATTGTATTATATCATTATTTACGGACGCTTCGTAATTTACTAATATTTTATAATATTACAATCGTTCGTTGATCGTTCCATGTAATCTTTTTGTTTTTTTTCAAATGATTACAGCGATCGTAGATTAAGAGAATAAAGTGGAAGCTCGATGAATAGGCGCGATAGTTAATATTTCCAGTATTATTCGTTTATAATGAAATATAAAAAAATTATCGAAACAATGATGTTAATTTGAAATGCAAAGAAGTCCATTAAGCACATTGGCGAACGTTTGCCGACGTCCTAGAAGCGATATACATATTAGGAAAGAAGCCGAGAAAAAGAGAGATAGAAAGAGAGAGAGGAGAGAGAGGAAGAGAGAAGTATGAAGGCTATCGAGGTTGAAAGGTTTGACAAATATCGGCAGTTTTAAAGGAAAAGCATAGACCGAAACGCGAGCGAGTGTTTTACCGTTCGGCAATAATCCTTTATAAAACGTATATATTCGAATGAAAATGGGAGCGAGTAATCGTAGATTTTTCACATCCACTTACGTACCATACTTACCAAAAGGAGATCAGTTCATAGATCAGTACGTTCTAACCCTGAAATAAGGAAGACGTAGAAGAAACTTCGTACGAGGAGGTTGAAGTCATCTTCTGGAAAGGGAAGCATAAGTCCTCGTTATCGGTCACGATCGGTGTCAGGACATCGTTCTTTGACCTCTTCTACCCCGAAGGTAGCAATATGCATTGGCTCCTCCATCGAGAAATGGAAACGTGACCCTTTAAAGAAGAAGGATATAAAGCGAGATAGAGATACGGTGGCCATCTTTGTCTCTGAAAAAGAAGTGGAAGAAGAAGAAGAGGAAGAAGAAGAGGGGGAGGAGAAGGAGGAGAAAGAAAAAGGCAAATGTCTTCTTCGATGGTGAGGAAGAAAAAGAACGATAGAGAAAGAGAGAGAGAGAGAGAGAGAGATACTGGCCTAGAAACGTGCCAAAGTGTTCTCCGATGCGTTCACGAAGGATCTCCAGAGAGGCTACCACCTCCTTTCCATCTTGGACACAACAGTAGCTCTCTCTCTCTCTCTCTCTCTCTCTCTCTCTCCTACTCATTCTCTCTCATTTTCTCTCTTCGTTTGGGGCATCGCCGACGACGATGGTAAATGGCCCATGGAGAGGCTCCGCGCCTCCAGTTGGAAACGGGAGCACGCCACGTGAAAGTAGGAAGGGGAGGCTATAGCCGGACCGACGTCGCTTCGTGCGCTTCAGTCGTTCGTGGACCTCGAAGGACGATAGAGGTCGAAGAGGACATTTCCTCCTTCCTGACTGGTGCTTCTTCTCTCTTTTTGTCTATTTCCTTTTATTTCTCTCTGTCTTGGTGTCTCTCTCTCTTTCTCTCTCTCTCTCTCTCTCTCTCTATCTCTATCTCTATCTCACTTTAACACCGTCGAAGGTGATACGACGACTACGCAACAACGATTTTTTTTATCGATTCGGTTCACCAGGATTCGTCGTCCTTCGTCCTCAAGAAGAGAAAGAAGAGGAGGAGGAGGAGGAGGAAGAAGAAGACGAAGAAGAAGAAGAAAACGAAGAAGAAGAAAGATCCTCTCTTCTCTCCTCGTCCTCTTATTCACAAGTCGCAATTCTCTTAGAACGGCTAACTACTCTTCGAGTTCCATCGACTTCCTCGGTCATCAATTTTTTCCTTTTTTTTTTTCTTTTCCCTTAAGACGTCAGAGAGACCAAACGGGAAGGAAGGATGCATCGACAAGTATACCTCGTCGTTGGAGTCATCTTCCTGGGTTACCTTCAAGGTCGGTATCGTTCTCTTACGTTCATCCTCGTTTCGTTTGTATCCCCTCACCCCTCCCCAAACGCCCTCCACCCCCCCCCCCACATGCAATTTCATCATCTAGACATTTATTTCAAGATCGACGGTCCAACGGTGAAACTCTGATTGTTTTTCTCGTTGAAAAATCGTACGGTATATTGTGTCGTTACATCTATACTCCGAAACACTGCATAATATACAAAGAATTTTTAGTCTCTTTCTCACCCCTCCCCGTTTATTGTTTTTATTACGAAATAAAAAAAAAAGAAAGAAAAAGATAAAAGGAAAAATGTTTGAATGGAAATATCGAATATTTATCGATGAAAGAGGTTGTTCAACTTTCGATCGAGAAAGTAACGACGAACCGTGCTGTGATATCGATAACGAATTAATGTAAAAAATCCTTTGGAAAGGTTTCCTTCTTTTTTTCTGTTTTCTTGTCTCACCGATCGATTGCAATCGAGAACTCTCATCTTCGACCTTATTCGAAAAAGGAATTCCTTTCGATCAAGAACTCGCCGTCCACTTTCGTCTTCGTTTCTTCGCACTTTCCTACATTTTCTTTTTCTTCTCGATTTTTTTCTTTTTCTTTTCTTTTTTCTTTTTTTCTCTTACTCTCCTCGTGACGATGTATGTATCAAGGTCAGGCGGTGGTAATCAGATCTTTTGGAGAACTCTTCGGCGGTGGTCATATCTCGTCGGTAATTCGAGAAGTCAATGAAGGCACGACCTTGAACCGAAAAAAAAAAGAAAAGAAAAGGAGAGAAAAAAACACAAACGAAACGAAACGACATGAGAAAAAAAAAACAAACAAAAAACAAAAAGATTATCATTCGACTCAACTACCGAGACGGTCGCAGATTCTTGACAGTGAATGGCCGAATAATTTCATGCTCGGTCGACTGAGAAACGCGAAATCGATTCGAGAGCTAACGAGCTTACGGAATCGAGCTGGATCGAACTGAGTTACTCATTCTGAATATTCAGTTCATATAAACGATTTCATTTATTAATCGAGTAAACGTTATTCGTATGTTTGTGTGTGTGGGGGGGGGTGCGTGCGTGCGCGTGCGCGTGCGCGTTTTGTGGAAGCACGCGAGAACGATCCAAAGAATTTGTATATTTTTCAAGTTACAACTTTGAGAAATGTTTATAGGGTCGTTTACCCATGGACAGGAGCCATACTCGACATTTTTCTAAACCAGTTTCTCCTTTTATCTTTATTTTCCTTAAAGGTAGACTCTCCCCCTCCTCCCCCCTCGTCCCGCAAACAACGAGACTTTGTCGCTACGATTTTATCAATGATCTTTACTATTTATAACGAAGTCGATATTAAACCTGGTAGGTGCATAAGTACGTGAAGCATTTTGTAAAAACATTAACGATGACTATTCAGGTCAATTCATTCAAAGCTCTCTCTCTCTCTCTCTCTCTCTCTCTCTCTCTCTCTCTCTTTCTTTTCCTCTCCGTCTTATTTCCAACATTTCTTTCACAAATCACAGGAATAATATATATATTTTTATTTTTTGTAATCGTCACTTATTGCTTCATTGTTAATTAAGTCTAGTTGTGGCGTTGCTTATCTCGAAAAACTTATGTGTTATGTTATACACATAGGATACATATGTTTCCTACAAATATAATTATCGGTTCGATAAATCGTCAAGATCGACGATGAAAAACTGTCACAAGAAATCAGAATATAATTTTAGAACGGTTTTTTTTATATGTATAATAAACGGAGCGAAGAAGACTAATGACGGAGAAAAAAAGCACACACACACACACACACAGAGAGAGAGAGAGAGAGAGAGAGAGAGAGAGAGAAAGGGAGAGACAGAGAAATATAGAGATGCACACGCAGCTTCCGAGTATCTCCTTCTCTCTTTTACCTTCTTCCTCGATAAATGGCTTTGCTCAGGGTGCCCATTGAATTCCCTGCAGGGAGCCAGGATCGTTCCTTGGCAAAAGCGGTGCTCTTTCAACGAGGGAAGAAAGAGAGAACCATCGTTTTTCGTTTTAATCTCTCGTACGTTCGCATCCTCGTGTACGAATCTCTGAGTAAAAAAAGAGAGACAGAGAGAGGTAGTTCTCCCTCTCTCTCTCTCTCTCTTCCCTTCTCTTTTTTTCTCCCTCTTTCTCTCTCTCTCTCTCTCTCTCTCTCTCTCTCTCTCTCTCTCTCTCTCCCTATCTTTTTTATATTCCATGATTCCAATATGGACCACTCGAGGAACATTCCAACGGCGTAGAATGAATTTTGAAAAAAAATAAAATGACTGTTTTCTGTTCTATCAGATTTCATAGAAAGAAAAAAAAATTCTTATAACTAGTCTTAGGATATCGTTGGACGGTGAAAATAATCTTCTTACGGTCGTTGTAAGAACAATATTAGAGGGTCATTTACGTTTTGATGTAAGAGGATCGACGTTAGGTATATATATATATAATATATATATATATATATATATATTACTTGTATGTGTATCGAGAATGGTGACGAGACACTAGTTTTATCTCATATAAAATCAAATTTATTGCAGATATGATCTTTTGTCGGGAGTCTTAGTATGCTTGTAGAATGTTAAATATGTACATATCTACCGGGTGAGTCGCCTAAAACTGGAAGTTTATGTGTGTGTATATATATATTCATCAGGGTCTTACATATTATTCTTGAAAAAAATATTGTTCCATTATAAAATCTAACGAAAATAATTTTTCGGAATTTTATTACATTTTAGGTGACTCACATAGTATGTATGTATGTATGTGTGTATATATGTAAATACGTATGTACAACGTGAGTTATTACGCAATTGAGAAGATCGAAAAGACGAAAATCTGTCGAACGATTATAAGAAAAGAAAAACGTAAGGGATTAAAGTCGTAGGGAAAAACGGGTCATATCCATCTATAGATCTTCTCTAATGATTGAATCATATATTTTTCTTTAAATTCTATTTACGCCAACCGCGCTAAAACTCATACTATTATAAAGGGTATTTACTTATCAGAAGGATGTACTACGCTCATGTATAAATAGGTTCAACTCGTGCCCGGTTCGACCCGGGCGCGTTACGTGCTTCACATAAAAGTCGTAAAATGACGGGTTGGTCAAGCTGACGCGCCTAATTAAGTATGTTAATCGGGTTTTGAAATTTGCTGTTAAGAAAGAATGAAAGCTTGGAAATTCAAGCGAATTGAAATAGTAAGGGTTATCGCGTTACATCGCTTTTAAAACCGTGAGAACTATAGAGGAGTAGTACACAACGGGATAGAACGAAATATTTTTTCGCAATCCCGCACGTTTACAAAACTGATTTACGACGACGACCGACCGACTAAGAACGACGAACGTACTTTTTTTCTTCCATTTATTCTTTACAAGCTTTTATGGATGTTATCGAACATGTGTTACGATCTCTTCTCCCTTATAAATTGGACTCCTCTTCGACCAGTTCTCCTGCGAGATAAATCATCTCGCGTGGACATTTTTTTACTTTTTAATCTTGAAAATCAAAGGGTCTTTTTAATCTTTAATTGCACGTGGTTGCGATATTGCGATATATTAATGTTTTAATGTAGTTTAATACGTCTTTTTTTATAATTTAAATTTTTATTACATTTTATTAAAAAAAAAATTTAACTATCATTTATCGATTATTTCTATTATTTAATATTCACTTAATAACCGATATAATTTTTTTTTCTAGAAATTTTTGAATAAATAAATTATATATTAAAGGGTTAACGAACGATAACTAACACGTCGTCTGCCGAGCGAATTTATCTCACGGATGTGATTTCATTAAAAGGAAAATATAAGGAAAATTTATTTTCTCGTTAGGAAATTTTAAAAGCGAAGTTCAAAAAATTGTTAATTAATTATTTACCTTGTGATACATAAAATGAGTAGACACGTTCTGTCTCATTTTGTCAATTATTCAAGCTTGAATGATCGATAAATTACCTAGAGTCGTTATATTTTTGTTTTTAATTTAAAAAGCAAATATATATATATATATATATATATATATTTTAAACAAATATAATCTAATATGCAATTTGATATGTAATTTAAAAAGAAAAAATATATATATGCATGTTTTAAACAAACGATAATTCTTATATTGTCAGCCGAGCAAATTTTTCTTAAACGTGACGTAATCAAAACAAAAATATTAGAGAAACGTATCTTTTATCGGTCGTTAAAAATTAATAAAACAAAGTTCCAAAAAATGTTAATTATTTTCGTAATTATTCATAAAGCGGGTATACAAGCCTTCTCACGGTTTGCTTATCATCCACTAAATAAACGTATTCACGAGAGAACGCCAACGTCATTGAAATTACGGTACTTCTTTTGAAAAGGAGATGAGAAACGGTAGAGATACATCTCATATAAGAACCGAAAATTTTTCGACGTTTGAAACGACCACACGTATCGTCTTCACTCTCTTTCTCTCTCTCTCACTCTCTCATTCTCTCTCTCTCCCCCCCCCCCTCTCTCTCTCTCTCTCCCTCTTTCTCTGTCTAATTCTTTTTTTTTATTTTACGATCATTTTAGTATCGCCTTTTTCGTACAGACACATCGTCGTTTCCTTCGGCAGACCTGATGCGACTTTAATTCTCTTCTTCATCGTATTCTTTTCTCTCTCCTCTCTCATTCTCTCATTCTCTCTCTCTCTCTCTCTCTCTTCTCTCTCTCTCTCTCTCTCTCTCTCTCTCTCTCTCTCTCTTTCTTTCTCCGTTTACTTCAGCACAGCTCGTTCTCTGACCGTTTGTCGGTGCAATTTGAAGCGGAGTACGCTTGTATGAAAGTAAAAGAGAGAGAGAGAGAAATAGAGAGTGAGAAAAAGAGAAAGAGAGAGAGAGAGAGAGAGAGAGAGAAAGAGAGAGGGAGAGAGAGATGGTTCATTCGACGAGGCCACACGCAGCTTGAAAATTGCGCGCCTTTTTCGTCGCTCTTTCAGTCGCACATTATCCACCTGATATAAAATCATTCTACTTACCTTTCTCCTTTTATTTTTGTCTTATTTTTTTCTTTTATTTCATTTCTTCTCCCCGTTTCGCGATAAGCTTTTTAATTTATTTCGCCAATTTACGAAGTCATGGAGGAACGATATCGACCTATTTTCCAGTAGATATTAAGTTTATTTATAAGTAAATGCCGTGTTTCAATGTAACTATATATATATGTGTGTGTGTGTATCTTTTTCAAATGTTGTTTTTTCTATTAACAAAAATAATACTTTCCAATAATAATATAATTGTATCAAATAATTAAATTAATTCGACGTTATATAATACGTTGGAGGATTCTATAAATGCATCGAATAAAAAGAGAGACAAAAAAGGAAAAACAAAGAAATACAAAAAAAAAAACGTAAAGAAAATTGTTTAGGTAATAGCTCGTTATTGCTTCCTCGTTCGAGATACGAAATATACAGTCAATATTATTTTTCCTCCTACGTAATGATAACCAAGAGAAATAGAGAGATAGGTTGATAATAACGCAGGTTATAAATTAGCAAAAAAAGCAGAACGCTCGGGGTATGCAAGCGTGGAGTCAATTTACTAGCCAAAGAGTTAATAGATGACGTTGGTAATTGACCATGATCGTTGGCTGAGCGATTTGATAATGACGTCACGACAACGATATTATGGTGTACCTTCTTCTCGTAGTGATCTCTTCTTTTCCTTTCTTTTTTTTTTGTTTTCTTCTTCTTCTTCTTCTTTCATTCTATCTCTGCTCTCTCTCTCTCTCTCTCTCTCTCTCTCTCTCTCTCTCTATCTATCTATCTATCTATTTATCTATCTATCTCTTTCTTTCTCTCTCTATCTCTCTTTTTCTTCTCCGTCGATTTTTTATTACGAACGTGAAACGATGAAAATTTATTGCACGAAATGATGGCTACTCGTCCATTATCGCGAATTACGAGAGAGAGCACCACTTGCCGCTTTGTCGAATCGGACGTGAAGATTGGAATGTCTGAGGCATCGCCGAGTGCTTCAATAAAAGATGATCGCCTAAAAGCGTTACCGTTTCAGTTCATTGACTTTTCACCGTCTTCGAACCCCATGACCCGCTTTCGGCTTTCAGCTTTTCAATTATATCCGCCCTGCCGAAGGTGCGAAATTTGAACGATCACACGCGCGCGTCCTTCATCTACCTCGAATCGTAGAATCACGTTTGTTTATTCGAACAAACGCTAACGATCTATTTATATCTTCCTCGTATTAACGTTGGCTAGTTTAAAGCTATTTTAACATTGTTTTAACATCGTTCAATCTATTTGTCACATCTTCGTTCCTTCTTTCTTTCCGTTATCTTTCTTTTTTTTTTTGGAAGATAATTTCACTCAGAACGATCGTTCGAATTACGAAACTTTTGTCAACAATATAAACTTTATTTTATATATATCATTCATTTAGTTAGTATAGTATACAGCTAAAGGAGGCCGCTACAAGGTACAATATAAAAAAAATACCGATGAAATTTAAAAAATTCATAAAAGATGATCTTAAAAAGAATTTTTTTTTTTCATTACATACCTCCTCTTAAACCATTAGAAGTATACTATAAAAGTTTGTCGCATCATAAGAAATAAAGAAAAAATATTTAGCCGGCTTCCTTTAGTTGAGATACTCTGTATAATAGTTATATAACTTATGTAGAAATTGATCGAATCTAACTCATGATTGACTTATTTTAAGCATCTTTTGCTCCAACTCACAAGTCGGAGGATTGGGTGATTCATGCACAAGAAATTTATTAAATTTATTAACGTCAATTTTTGCATATTCTGCCATTAGATCAATTCATACTATACTATTTAAATTAAATCGATCCATGTAAACTCTTCGTATATTCTATATCAATAATATGAACAATTAACCTCTGTTAACGCCCAATAAAATTTTCTTTTTTATTTAAATTAAGAAAGAAAAAGAATATATACCAATTATCGAATAAATAGCAAAACAAAAATAATGTAGAGATTGCATTATTAATAATCTTTTTTTTCCTTTTTTAATATATTTATTTAATGAAAAACTAAATTACGTAATTATAATATTAGTTTGTTATTATTAATATACAATGTTCGATACGCATATATATACATCGTGCATTGAACTACATTAAGGATCAATGAAATTTAAGGGTGGCGAAATTAATATTATATTATATTATATTATATATATATATGCATATATAATAATAATAATATTATATATATATATATATA
Organism: Dolichovespula sylvestris; assembly: GCA_918808275.2. Lineage (NCBI taxonomy): Eukaryota > Metazoa > Arthropoda > Insecta > Hymenoptera > Vespidae > Dolichovespula > Dolichovespula sylvestris. The sequence continues at coordinate 16,211,249 of OU964961.1, forward strand.
TATATATATATATATATAAAATTGTTGCGCGATAGAACATATCTCATTCCAACTCTTATATTTTCTGATCTTGCATATACTCGGAGGAAGCACAATCGTGTTGGTAATACATATGTCCGGCGTGATTCGCATTTAAAGAAAATAAGAGAAAGAGAGAGAGGATGACGCGAAAGAGACTCATTCTCAATTTAATCATCTCACCCGCTGCGTCACCGTTAATTAATTCATTACGTGCCGCGCTAAGGAATAGACGATAATAAGTATCAATTACAATCGAGATTCTCTGGAAACTCGAAGACGACATAGTACGCGTGCCAATAAGCTCCACTGAGAATCGTGCCGGTTAATTGATCCCATCTTTATCTTTTCTTATAATATAGTTCATACTATTTCTTTTTTCTTATGTTTTCTTTTTTTTTGTAATTTCCTATCGATGTGACCTTTAATGATAACAATAATGACAACAATGATAATGATAAGAATAATAATAATAACAACGAGAAAAAGATTCGACGAATTAATCGATTTCGGTACAACTAAATTAATCGTAAATTTATTCTTCATTGATTTAAAATAAAATTGTTTAAACGTCGTCAACGAAGTTACGTTTATCTCAATCGTTTTTTTTTCATTAATTTTCAATTTAATTCGGTCAATCGGTAAAATTCCGTGACTATGTATTTTCTCCCAGAATATATCTGATTTAAAAGTAAATTATACATGGTTGAATGTGATATGTTAAGGGTAGGAAAATTTGATATAACGATCGTATTTTAATTAGTAAAATAGATCAATTTAGAATTATGAGGAGCGATATGGGATGAATTAAAAAAAAAATACAATCATTTTCTCTAAGTATATATATATATATATATATATATATATATATATATATATATGAATATACGATAATTTTTATAAAAAAATTTCAGTGAAAAATTGACGAAAAAAATTGAATGGAAAATAACCGAAGATAATTCAAGCCGATAAAGCGCGTAATATTTAATTTGATTTTCTCTCGAGTCGGCGTTACCGTTATTCGAAAATACTCAGAAAATATTTGTACGGCCTGGTTTCTTGACACTAAAAGGTAAGATTTAACAATGGGTATAGAAACGTGTACGTACGCGACACGTTTCTATTTACGCTCTCTATCGACGTTTGATCCAAATCCATGACTAAAATTGACGTTTTTCTTCTTCGAGTCCTTTTGTTCATTCGTTCGTAGATTTGTTTATTTGTTTGTTCGTTCGTTTTTTTCTTTCTTTGTTATTAAACACGTCAATTATTCTTATCGTCGGAACCGAAATTCGTTCTATCATTATATCGTGCCTCGTATACGAAATATTTTATCATTCGAAGGACGAATTGATAGCTCGTAAAGAAAGAATTACAAAAGCGGATCTTTCTTTTCGTAAATGCTCCAGGATCAATGGAACGAACAATACGATTTTATGTTAAATTCAATGAGGAGAGAAGTTCTTGCTCGGTCGCTCGCTCGTTCACTCGCTCTTATGTTACCATTCAGACGAGAACACGTAGGTACCTAGCATAGAAGATGCTATCGAAATACGTTGTACATTCGTCGCCTATCGGAAGTATTTACAGGTAGAGAGAGAAGCTCGTAAAAAATGTAAATTATTCATTAATCCACACGTGCACAAATGATTTAACGTTACGCTTCTCTTAGTTTCTGTTGGTTTTTTATTCTCTTTTATTTTTCGTTTTTATTTTTATTTTTATTTTTACTTAGCCTTTTCTCTCTCTCTCTCTCTCTCTCTCTCTCTCTCTCTCTCTCTCTCTCTCTCTCTCTCTCTCTCTCTCTCTCTACACGAAAATAATTTTTTGTCGATCGTAACGACAATCACATTACGCTATCATTATATCCCCTTTTCTTTCTATTCTTCGTCACGTTATTAAAAGTTAATTAGATTATTAGTTTTCTGTCATTATTAAATTCGTTTTATAGTTGATTAGATAAACTCGTAATATTTTTTATTTACGTATATGTACATATATTTACGTACGAGTGATATTTACCGATAGTGTTTATTATTACTAATATATCGCATCAATAATTCAGGTTTAAGTCTGACAATCTAGATCTTTGATCGCTTTTAAAGCTTAGGAAGATATAAGATTAAATTACATAGACCAAACCTATCGTTTGAAATTAGATTAACTGTAACTGGATATCAGTTACTATTTCGCTTTATCTCTGTAGATCTCCCTCTCTCTCTCTCTCTCTCTCTCTCTCTCTCTCTCTCTCTTTCTTATGATAATTTTTTTTTCGTTAACATCGAAAGAACATAATTGCTTGTCATACTGTTTCGTTGACTATACCGAAAGAAAAAAAGGCGAGTAATGCTTAATAGAACGAGACAAATAATTTCTATATATGTATATATACATATATATGTATATTTTGTTTGTTTTCTTCTTTTTGTTTAATCATAAAACGTTATCCAATCGATTCTGAGAGAAAGATCATTATTGTTCCACACGCAAGATTAACCCCTTGACCTACACTATATCTGCCAATTACGCGAGCTATAGTAAACAAGAAAGTCGGTCGCGCGCCGTGCCATTCAACTGTTCAGCCGTGTACCCGAACTGGCGCAAAATGTTATATTTATATAACATTTTATAACATTTTATCTATATATAAAGAAAAATAATATATATAATTAATATTAATTATATATATATATATATATATATATATATATATATATATATATATATCAAAGGAAAAATATTCGATGTGAAATAACTCCAATCGCTTGTTCTAATAATAATACGCGGCATCTTATGCACAAATTCCTCACCACGAGTCTGACTCGTGGCTTTTGTTTATGACACAAATTCTTTACCACGAGTCAGACTCGTGGTTATAGGCCAAAGGGTTAATCCAAATTCAAGATAAACACATTTGTGGAAACGAGAGAGGTACACGTAAAATAATCGAAATGAAATAAAAAAAAAATAAACAAAAAATATATATATATAAAAAAAAGGAAAAGAAAAAAATGATACCATTCTAATTATTCTTTGGAAGATAACGAATCTCGTCCATAGCATGGAAACACGATACTGATTACGATCTCGTATAACGCGATAGAGTTACACATATAAATTTGAGATGATAGCGGCTAAATTCCCTACTTTCACGTCGCAATGTTTCATAATTCAAGATCTGTTTCTCGTAGGATACATTTAACGGGTATCTACATTCTCACCATGCAAGACATTATAACTTCGTTAACCATGCGTGGTCAATACTTATCGAGCAATTGATCTTTTTTCTTCTTCTTCTTCTTCTTCTTCTTCTTCTTCTTCTTCTTCCTCTTTTCTTTTCACGAGTTAAGAACAAAAAGGAAGAAACGAGAGAGAACGCAAGAAAGAAAGAAAGGAAGAGATACGAGAGACAAGCGATATCAGGGAATGTAATTAGAAGTCCTTGTTCGATTGGAACATTTATCTTCTATACTACGATACTCATATCGAATAATGTAATGGACAATCGTTTTAATTATTCGCACTCTTTCGTTCTAAATTATAACGATTTTTTCGAACTATTATCATTTAAATCGTTTTATCGTTTAATCAGTTAAAAAAAAAAAAGAAATATTCATTTAATATGAATTTACATTTTCAATTTGAGCCATTCGAACGGACCCAATTAGGCCACTGTTGTTTGTTCGGGAAAACAACAAAAGAGACCTTCGTCGATATCGAACATATGTTTATTTGAATAATTGAACGTTCTGTTTGCTATCTCTCTCTCTCTCTCTCTCTCTCTCTCTCTCTCTCTCTCTCTCTCTTTCTCTTTGCTCTGTTGTTCGCTTTATTTTGTATCCTGCGATCGACAACAGGCAAACAGGCAGCAAATGTTTTGACACTACCGTTCCGAATCGATGCGTTTGATTAGGCTAAGAGCAAGCACATCTACAATTTCACGAGCATAGTATATATACGTATGTATGTATATACAGGTATATGTAATTCGTCCATTTCACTATAATAATTACAAGCAATGCTTTGATCAGTCGTCAATGCACTGAGAGACCAATTTGGCCTCTACCATTACCCTAAGAGAAATTTGCACGATGTAAACGCAAACTCAGATTAATAAATCGTCCGTTCCCCGCTTCGTGCTCCAAATCTTCTTTATACTTTTTGCTTCATTAGACGTATTAGTAATTCGTATTTCCCGTACATCATTCTCATGTCTTAGCTCGTTAATACTCGTATGTACACTTCCCTCCTCTTTTTACTACGATCGCTCGCGAAGAGAAATGTTTTCGAGAAAGAAGAAGCGATTAGTTTAATTCCATAGAACGTAACATTTATCGATCAATTTCCTATAACGTAATTAATAATTATTTATTATTGGTATTGATGATCGTGGTAATGCATCTGATTAAACGTACGGTGCATCTGATAGGACAGATCTGAATGAAGTAAGAAACATAAAAAAAAAAAAAAGAACAAAGGATCAATCGTTGGCTTCGATCTATCACGCCGTCCATCGACGAATGATCGAGATGATAGATGAATTGGATTCAATATTATAACTCAAGTAAAGTATCGTTATTCTGGAACGTCAACTATTAAATCTTTTTCATGACTCGAAATCAATTATCGAATGGACATATGTAAGTCCCTCTTTATGATTTCGAGGTAACATACAAAGAGACTATTTATTTAAATTATTTTCCATCCGATCGACGAATAAGTTTTTAAAATCGATCTTATCTCGTCGAGTTATTTATCGGATCGATTTGTTCACGACGAGACGAGGTATGTCTTGCCGACAAATCATCTCATTGATTCACGATAGAGTATACTTAGCGATTGTTGAAAAGGGAAAGAAAACCAGTCGAGTTTTTCTAATTCCGACGATAGACGTTCTATGAGCGTTCGCTTCAACCGGTCAAGCATTTTTACGGTCATCTCGTAGACCGTTAGTATCTATCCTTCGATTCGACGACCGACTCGATTCACTTTGTTCGATTTAAAGTTGATTCGCTGAATGGGAAAAATCCTCTCCCCCCTCCTCATTGAACGCGTTCATCGATTGAATTTTGATAGGACGAATCGTTGATTAAATTAAACGACCTACCTACCTACCTATCTACCTACCTAGGTGTGTGATCGAAGAATAAAAAACGAGAGAAATTAAGATATCTTTCACTTCATCGGGAAAAATTAATTCGTTCAACGCAAATGACGATTTCTAATTCGAATCGGTGAACTACATTCGCCGTTTCGAAGGAACGGTTTTTCGATTTGGAACGGATGGTCGTCGGTAATACCGAACGATCCACGTAATCAGGGGGAAAAAGGAACAGATCGGAGAAATTAGTTCATCTAGATTGAGAAATTTAATTCGATTGAGGAACTACGTTAGCCACCTGCGGAGGAGACTCATTGAACGTATTTATCGATTGAATCTTGATCATCGAATGACGATCTGCGTAGTTAGAACAAAAAAAAAACAAATCGCGACAAGAAATAAGATTTCTAAAGTAGGTGAATGTATTTAATTTGAGAGAGAGAGAGAGAGAGAGAGAGAGAGAGAGAGAGAGAGAGAGAGGATAGCAACTAGAACCGATATCGATCACGTATGAAAGCGTTCGAAAAAGTCTCACAACGTCGATTTCGATTAATTACGTGATTAGTACACCACCTGCGACGTGATCTTATGGTCGTATCGTATACGGATAGTACGGTTTCCTCGTTGTTAGCACGAACAAGAGCGTAGATAGATTTTATCGTTCGGCAGACACCGTACGTGTCGTGCACGGAAGTTGAAAGAGAAAAAGACATACATATAGGTCTTTTCTTAGGAGACACATATATGTATATATATATATATATATATATATATATATATATATATATGCCTTTTGTCGTTTATTATATGAATATAATAGATAGGTATATAATATGTAGTATTTCATTTCAATTAAGTAAACCTGTTTCTATTTGAAAATTCAGGAATAAATTTTTTTCCTCTCATTAAATATATTTTCTTCGATCAATTACGAATCGATAATGACGACGATGACGACGATGACGAATTTGCTCGTGCGAAATTACCATTCGAGTTACGTTTCCTAGATCCTCTCTGTACTAGCATGATATCTTAATGAGGTATATGAACGTCAGTCATTAGGTAGATAACATCTATCGTTCGTGCTGAAACAGACTTCCCAATACCGCCTATGGTGTTTCTAACGCCTATAACAACCAACGATCGGTTTACAATTAGATGAATATTGATTGCTTACCATTGGAATTTCTTAATGGTACTTGGCCAATTTGCATTTCATAGTAATCACGTAATAACGGATTTTCTCTTCCTTCCTTTTAGCGTTGATTAGATATCCCTTAAGAGTTATTTATATACTTGGACTTCATGCGGACATTTATCCGTGGCGAAAGCTGTTACCGATACTTTCACAATAGGGATTGCACTTTGAAGTACGTCGTTTGTATCGAAAAAAAAAATTTTTTTTTTTTTTTTTTTTTATTCAAACACTCCTCTTTCTCATCGAATTTTTACGTATGAAATTATCTTTTTAGAAACGGTGGTTCGCTATCTCGTGAATCCAACCATCGTAAACGATCCAACCATGGTAAACGAATCGTAAACCATCTGTCATTAAATCGATAAAAGTAGCCTTAATTGCATACGAATGTGTAATTGTAACATATGTTAACGTTATAATGTAATTAACACGTATACGTAATGTACATACATATATATGATTTTTCATTTAAATAAATTTGATTAAATTGCTATTGTAAACAAGAATCTGTAAATTTCGAAAAAAAAAATTTTTTCCCAATATAAACGTTTGTTAATATCGAGATCAAGAATTTTTTTCTGTATGAGGATTAAAGTGGCATCGATCGTTAATACGCGTGTACTTTGCGTATTAATAAAACGTATCTATCGGTCTTCGTAAATTTGATATTGCAAAGATTGGTGTGATGACCAATTGATGAATGACCGAAACATTTTCCTTCTCGAAATTAAATTGCGTATGTAGTTTCATCCACTTTCCGCCATTTCGTTTACGAATGAGGAAAGATCAAGGGAGAAGTTAAAATAGAGAGAGAGAGAGAGAGAGAGAAAATAATAAAAAAAAGAGAGAGAGAGAAAAAAGGAACAGAAAAATGGAGGTACATGCATCCAAAACTTAAGCACCGAGGCGAAACGATGTAACCTCGTAATTTATGCGCATAAAAGATTTTACGTATTCGTACTAGGGGATTACTCACCGTACGGTACGGTATTTACGCTCGGCTGATAACACACTCGCATCACGTTTTTTTGATGTCAGTCGACTTTAAAATAAGAAACGACGATGAAAAAGGAGAGAGAGAGAGAGAGAGAGAAGAAAAAACGTCAGTTTAGACTGCAAAATGTTGCTCGGACTTTCGACGCTTCGTTTACGACGTAGCTACTACGACCTATTTGCTTTTTTTCCTTTTCGGTTCCTTCTCCATAACGGTTCGCTTCCTCCACGCCAATTTACGAGATTCAAACCCTTCTCTTTGTCTTGCCAGTTCGTTAAAGAGTTTAGAGGGATCTAATCGTCGCTTCGTTTCCAACGAGATTGAGAAAAGGGGTGGGGTGGAGGGGGAGAACTGAGATGATTTTTAATTTGGTCTCAATCGTGACTCGGACATTCTCTGATAATCTTTTTATTTTTTGTTTATTTTTATTTTTTTTATTTCATTCCTTTTTATTTCCTTCTTTTGGAGAGAAAGAGCGTGTGTGTGTGTGTGTGTGTGTGTGTGTGTCTTAACTAAAGATTTTCATATGTTAGATCACGCACGGCCAAATATCTCATCATCTATGAATATATTTTATTAGTATGTATTAATCCTTATTTTATTTTTAAGTAAAAAGAAAAGAAGAAAGACGAAAGAATTTGTTGCATATTTATATTTTATTGATTTCAAGTCAATATAATTTAAATAATTTAAACAAACTTAAGAGGGATCGAGAATACACATAGAAAAAAAGATAATGTACAATAAATATTATAATTTTCAAAAAAACAACGTACGCACACACGCATATATATATATATATATATATATATATATATATATAATATTAAAGTTTTGAAGGAAAAAATAAAAAATTAACGTACAAATACTCGTCAGTGTCTTTGAACAGATTAAATACCATTTCGTTCAACTTTCATCTAATAATAACGCGAAGGCTTGTAAAGTATACCAACGAATGACTACACTTTCACATTCTTGAAAAAATTTAGGAGAGAACACTTTCCGAAAGAGAGAGAGAGAGAGAGAGAGAGAGAGAGAGAGAGAGAGAGAGAGAGAGAGAGAGAGATAAAGAGAAAAAATGGAAAGGAACGATGAAAATAAGATAAGAGAAAAAAACAAAAAACAAAAAAACGGAAAAAAAAAGAATAATGTGGATTAATCGTTTGCTCTAATCCGGTTGGTCATCTAACAAATGCTTCGCCTAACTATGGCTGGTCACGGTTAACGGAGAAACTCGCTTGGTTACGTTCAATGCAATGATGATCGGCATGATAATTTAAAGGACAGAACGATCACGAAACCCTGACCTAGACGCGCAAAGTAGGTATGGAGGTAAAGCCGTGCTCGTGTAGCACGGCGAGTAAGTGCACGCGTAATTAATCGTAGAGAGATATATATGTAACTATAGAAAGGTCAAAGCTATTCGTCTCGTTTTAGTTTTCTCCGGTGAATTATCAATGAGGAGAAAATCTATGTTTACGTACGTACGTAAGAAGGAAGGAAGGATATCACGCGTATGTACACACGTATACGCGTACCTATTCGCGTGTATGTATATACACCGTGTAAGCATTTACGTGTACTCTCAACGTTGATCCTTGGTCACGAAGTCCTTCGTCTCTTTTCTGTTAACTAGGTATGGAGGTGAGAGCTAAGTAACGTTTTCTTCTTCTTCTTCTTCATTTTCCACGGGAAACGATTTGTCATGCACTTAAACAGCGATGAAAGCCGAAACTTCGTGACCTCGCGCGCTTGAAAGGTCAATGAAAGTCTCTCCTCTGTGATCGCTCATCAAAGTAAAGGTCGTGTGTTGGAAGGCCGACTCGTTCTTTTCATTCACTCTCTTCTTGTATCCCCTTTGAGATATGTTATTAAAGAGAGGTGTTCCATTGATTGTAAGATTTTTAAAGACCCGACGACATCGTTCGATCCGATCAATCGAATTTTTAATTTCGATTTTTTTTCTACGCGAGTAGAAACAACTGGGGATTATTTCAACAAATTAAATGACATTAAAATCGCTAATAGTTTCGTTTTTTCTTCAATTATAATAGTTTGCACAAATTAAAAATGTCTTCACATGCGGGTTGACACTTTTACGAGATAATTATAGCGAAAAAAGGTGTCGATATCGCGTTTAACGAAAAATTGAAATTGCATTTTAAATGAAGAACTTTATATTTGGCGTGACGTTTGATAAGAAGTTTCCATGATTCTTCCTTGTAATCTAATTTTCGTTCGTGTCCAAAAGTCAATTATATGACATAAATTTTTTTAATATATGTACATTTTTCTTTCCCGTATATAAATATTAATTTTGTAACGTAATTTATACTATAAGAAAAACTCAGTTGATATACTATATTAATAACATACTTAACATACATACATATATATATTTATTTATATTTATTATATATATTATATATATATATATATATATGTATTATATATATATAAAAGTATATATGTTTATATAATTGTAATTGATATAATTTAAATTGATTGTTAAATTATAATAAATATATAAAGTTACGATCGACGACTTTTATCCTGGGAAGGTTTTATCTTATTTTATGTGAAGGAATTTAACAATAACCTCGGACGTTCGATATACTCGTGTTCGATCGACGACCTTCCTTAATGATTATTCTCTTACGTAGCTCTCTCTCTCTCTCTCTCTCTCTCTCTCTCTCTCTCTCCCACTCTATATCTCTGTCTCTCTTTAATTTTTCAATGTTCCTGCCATCTTGTCTCGGTTAACTTTAATTAACCTTAATGTACGATTTCCCTTAAGCATGCGTGCAGAATTAAATTATTATGTTTGTTGCTCGGTTGCGTAATTACGTCCTACTTCGTTTAGAATCGTCTAAAGAAAGTTAAGATTGATTGAACGAACATGTGTTTAACAAAGCTTATTGGCTTTTATGGCTTACATATACGGGTCGCTTTTACGATACTTCCTTTATTATTTTCGATAAAAATTCGATCGATTGATTTTATTCGATTAATATCGTTTGAATTCACTCTTTATGCTTAATTAATTTTATTTCTATATAATAAATATGTGAAATAAATAATTCGTAT
>OU964961.1:16224146-16290572 GCA_918808275.2 Dolichovespula sylvestris
ATCTTTGTATAAATTATTTCTTTAAATTAGTACTATTACTATTATTATTATTATTATTATTTAATTTTACTATTATTACACAAGATAATTTCTAACATCAATATTTCGCTCGCGACGTCAGAAATTTGATATTTATAATATATTAGACGGAGTATACGAATACATCGTACGTAGACGTGAATTAATGCAATATGATCGATGAAAAAGAGAAAAATAATTACATAAAAATATCTTTGCGTTAAACCTTTAATATCTTCTTCATAAATTTCTTTCCTTTGAAGCTAATCTCGTTTGCGATATAATTTAACTCTTCGATATGAATTCTAATATTTTCCATTACTCATATACGTATGTATATATCCAATCGAAATTTCAAATAGTCGTATTATATCCTATATACATACATACGTATACAATGGAACGATTCCTTTTTGAAGAAGGGACGGAGAGAGAGAGAGAAGAAAGAGATAGAAGAAGAAAAAAGAACAAGAAAAAAAGAAAAAGAAAAAAAAGAACATGTTCGACAGAAGCGTGAATATTCGAGTAAGTAGTGCGCACGTTTGTAATACGACGTCGATCGATCGTTTCTCGGATCTAACGGATCGGCAGGTTCTCGCGATCTCGTGTAAAGGGGTACGTACGTACGTTATATACGTATATATAAACGTACATACAGCATTTAAATGGGTATGCGTGTCCTACGTGGCTATGTATTTACGTATGTGTGTAAGTATCTCGCGCACGCATTCGCGGTAGATCGTGCTGCGGTCTTGGAGGTAGTTTTTCGCCCCAGTACTCCACTTACCGGTTCGCCACTTACAACCAACCGAACGTTACGATTTATGGAACGCGACTCGTTTGTCGTGCTCCTTCGCGATCGATGACACACATACCGCTTATATACTATACCTTGTTACTTGATCTACCGGGATCGTGCGTGACGTACTTACATGTATTTCTTTACGTCCGTACGTCGTTACTTTTTATTTTTTTTATTTTTTTTTTATTTTTTTTTTTTTTTATTTTTACCAACACAAACTTTTCGACCTAATTGTTCTTTTATTTCTTTCTTTTATAATAATAATAATAATAATAATAATAATAATAATAATTATTATTATTATTATTATTATTATTATTATTATTATTATTATTAATATTATTATTATTATTATTAAAGAAATTTGCAAATGTATTAAGGTGCGCGAATAATTTGATTCTTGTTTGTATTTGTAGGATATGTTTATCAGAGAAAATCATGTTTATTAGATTGAATTAGATGATTAATATCATTATCTAATATATTTTCATTTTTAATCGATCGAAAGTATTGAAATGATATCTGAAATATTTATATTTGTCTTATATAAAATAATTTAAATATCAACAATATTTTTACTCTAGGCACTTATATATTTAGAAAAAATCGAAACTGCATGTATGAGGGTTGTGTGTGTGTGTGTGTGTGTGTGTGTGTGTGTGTGTGTGTGTGTGTGTGTGTATGCGTGTGTATGATAGGTGATGAAGTGAAAGTAAATATCGATATTTAAACAATATTTTATGTAAACTATTTATCTAACGAATTATCTATATATTTCTATCAAACATACCTATGATCATTGAAAATTGATAAACTAAAAATATTTTTTATGTATGTATGTATTTTTGAAAGAGACATTATTTGAATAACGTTACTTAAAATAATTGTATTTAAAATATATTTTATTTAAATTATTTTTATCTATCAACGATCAACGGAGATATTCATTGTTGGTACGTGATAAATAGAAAAAGAAACACGTGTCCTCTTGTCACGATTCGTTAATAAATAATCAAAACGATATAATAAATCCTGATCGACGTCGACGTGGAACGCGTGAAAACATTTCTATGCCTTTTGCATTCGCACGCTTTGCCGATAATCATTTTGCTTTGTGGTGCTCGTATTCTGGCATTCGGTATCTATTATGCGGATCAGGTCGCGTTCGTCCTCAGAAAAGTATCGTCGACGTTGAATTGAATCGGGAAATACTATTCGCCATTTTTATCTGAGGTCTCTTTGAACGAAGATGGAAGGAAATTCTTTAACCGACGTCGTAAATCCGCACGTGCGGATCTCGGATTCTGTACATTTGATCGCGCAACTGTTTTCCCATGGAAATTCATTTCCGCATTGAAAATTCAATCAAAAAATAAAAACGATGATGAGTGATTCAAAAGGATAATGTTGAATGTAAACAAAATAGTGCATCAAACAACCACAAATTGAATATGTCAATAATCATTTAATACATAAGCTGTTTTTTCTTTTTCTTTTTTTTTTAGTTTATGGCAAAAAAATATTATTGTACGTGTATGTAGTATATACATACAGGAATTTCAAAACAACAATTTTATGAACTTTGAATTTTGATTATTATCCCGAGCATATCGATAACAATCCGTGAAAAAAAAATCTTTTCGGGGGCACGTAATACTCGACGTTTCACGAATAAATTTTACGAAAGCATGTCGCCAAAGTGAGATACGCGTTCCTTCCTTTTCTTTTACTCTCTTTCCGTGATCTATTACGGACAGAGAGACAATAAAAAATTAAATTCATACTACGATTACTCCCACTGTCATCCGATCGTCGCTCATCTTAGCATAGGGATCCGTCTCGCACGAATAGAAACGGCTCGTACGGATACAACGGATAAAATCTAGAAGCTCAATTATACCGACGGACAGAGAGTAATGCATTGAGAATTTTTTTTTCGAAGCATCGATACATTCCGTTCTGCTCTCTTGATTCTCTCGTTAGTAGTGTATCCTATTGAGATTATGTCGGCATGCATTTGATTTTTTTCAATTTTTTTTCAATTAGCTTAAGTAAATAAATAACGCAAGTCAAGTAATTACAGATGCTCGAGAACTACGTGTATATACATATATATATACATATACATATACATACATATATATATACATATACATACATCATACATACATACATACATACGTACATCGATATAGTAAATTCATCAATCGATGTTCTTCTGATCGTATTGTTAAAGGTCAAAGATACCAATAAAGAAACGTATCTTTTTTTTTTGTTTATCTCCCTCTCTCTCTGTTTCTCCTTCGGTTTATTAATCTAACTTAATAAACGTAATTGAAGGTCGAGTTAAAATTAATCGTACTATCGATACACTGTTATACCGTAATAATATTCGTTTCTAGCGAATTTAATTATTAGTTTTCCGTCATTAGACTTTTCGTCACTGTCTGAAATCCAATAGCTAATTCCTCCTAAGTAATATATACTGATGTACATACAAAAATACATACATTCATACATACATACATACATACATATATATATATATATATATATATATATATATATATACATACACACATATATATACAGTTATAACAGATCTCATTGAACCGGTACTTCATGATTAACATTCGAAAGCTTTGTTTCCTTTGAATTCTAGCCAGCCATCTATAACTCATCTCTCTCTCTCTCTTTCTCTATCTACCTCTCGATTTCCACTCCTCATAAAAGCGAAGATGCATCGTCATGACGTTCCGACGGAACTAACCAACTTTTGATTAACAACTATCCAAGATGGGTGTTGCCGGGATTATTAAACCCACGGCTTATTCTCGTTTATCTCTAATCAAAACAAGATCTGAGTTTTTCGTGTACACGTCCGATAACTTGGATTAGATGGATACCATCTTGGATACCATCTATTTGTAATCTTACTTACTTACGTTTTCTAACGTAACTCTCACGTCGAAATGACATCCAATGGTACTCTAAGTTCAAGTTAAAAATCATCTTTCGTACATCGTAAAAGCCTCGAGAATCGTAAATATCCAAAGATAAAGTCGTTATCGGTGGAGGTTTATCGAGGGAAAGTTCATGGATTGGGGAGGGAAGGGGATGGCTCGATCGGTGGATTTGATCCAGCACGATATCGATAAATCATTCGGTGGTTGCTTTGCCTAGAGTCATTTCACAAGGAATATTTTTTAACCTTCGAAGAAGAGACAGCAATAGTAGTAGTAATACTGATCTTTCTCTCTCTCTCTCTCTCTCTCTCTCTCTCTCTCTCTCTCTCTCTCTCTCTCTCTCTCTCTCTATCAATCTATCTATCTATCTCTCTCTCTCTCTCTCTCTCTCTCTCTATCAATCTATCTATCTATCTCTCTCTCTCTCTTTCTCTATCCGTTTCTTTCTTCTTTTCTCTTTCACTGTTATCGTAGTAGGACAATGCTGTTCCCTACGAGGAAGACTAGATCGTTTCGTTGAGATTACGCTCGTTCCTGTAACACTAAATATATCTTAGCAAGTTGACGTCTGACGTAGGACGTTTTACATAGAAAATCTGAAATCGTTCCTATGATTCATTCGTTTCAGTCCAATGTTTTTTTCCGACGCAACATCAATCATAATAATAATAATAATTATAATAATAATAATAATAATAATAATAATAATAATAATAATATAATTTTTTCATTTGTATATCGACTGTCCGTGTTCACTCTTCTTTCTCCTTTACAATATCACATAATTTCAGTATATTTCGTATAATTAAATTGCGAGATAATTAACATCGTTATTTTTTGTCTTTTGATATTATCATGATTACGTGAAAGGTCACGAATTTCCGGGATGAGAAGTTTATGAAAAAAATGGAAAGGATCTTTTGGAAACAATGGAGGAGTCTCAATTAAGGATTAATTATATTCACTTAATTAATTTATAGTATAATATAATTAACTAAAAGTTGATATAAAATTGGAAAAGAAAATGCCTAGGATATGCAAGAAGAAGGAGATACATTGTAACGTATGAGAGGGAAATGCGAGGAGATTAAAACTAAAAATCAAAAAAAAACCTGTAAGTCAGAGACAAAATTAACGAAAAAAATAGAGAAGCAAGAGAGTGAAAGGATGGAAGGAAATGGAGAAGGCACTGAGAAATTAGAGAGCGAAGAGAATTAAAATTACACGAGAAGAGAATGAATAATGTAAATACAAAAAACCATCGTTAAAAAAGAAAAAGAAAAAGGAAAGGAAAGGAAAGAAAATTAATGTACAATATATATAACTGGATATTAAAGCGCGTTGTAATATGAAAATAATAATTCGGTTGAAAGTTAATTTTATTAGGATTAATTACGATTGCAAAGAAACATAACGTAAATCGGGACGTTACCGGAGTCCGTAAATCTTTTTTATCGCGCCTAAATCCGCCGGTTTATCGCGATCCCATTCATCTTACGGATCTCAAAAGCATTACTAGCACGTTGAAAATAAACAGGCTCGTATATGTTTCAGCACGTTTCCATTTCTTTTTTATTCAATTTTATCTCGGAACAGAGCTCGACAGTAATTCCTCGGAAAGATTTTTTTAATCTTTGTACTTGTGATCCTCGCCGCTTTGTCCATTTATTCGAATAAAAGAAAAAAAAAATATATATATATATATTTCTTTCTTCAATTACCTACTTTTAAAACATATTTAAAAATCACGTACGTTACGAGTTATTTTACGATTAAGAGCTCGTTCGGACGACGAATAGATTTTTTGTTTGTCTTAACTATTTTATTTCATTTGGATTATTACCAATGACGAATTTGTTACAATGGCGAATACATTTAATTTGTACTTGTTCAAACGACACTACTTTCAAACGTTCACATTAAATTTACCGTCAAAATAAAGGTCTTCGGACGATTCGACTATTTCATCGATTCTGACCGGTCGATGTTTAATTGTGTTCAAGTAAAAAAAGTTTCAAAGAGAAGTTGCGCGTACGGTCAAAAGCCGAACCGTGTTTGTAAGTTCGCAAGACACACTTTTCGACGATTTCGATGTTTCACACGAATCGACCTATCGATACTGTCAAAACATGTACCGAGTCAACGTAAAATTATATGTTGCTTCCTTTTTTTTTCTTTCCCCCGCGACGTTTTATTACATTTTCTAGACAAAAATTTGTCAACTCTATTTTCATCGTGGACGGCAGAACATGAAATATCTCAAGTTAAATTTTAAACATATATTAAAAGATCTTTGTTTTAAATAATTTTTCTAAAATTAATAAATAAAATATATATGAACTATGGATTCCTCCAATATACGTTTATATAGATTTTTCTATTCTTTTTTTTTTTTATTTAACAAATCGATTAATTAGATCTTGACGGATCTTAACGATTGGATGGTTCCGTAGAAATAAACAAAAAATTAAGAAAAAAAAACAAGCAAAAAAAGAAATAATACAATTTTCGTTGTCGAGAGTATCGAGTTAAGTGAAAAATGTCGTTTTTAATTGACACGGAAGCTCGCGTGATTCTGCGCACGAAGTTAAGCCTCGTTAATCGAAAAAGATAAAGAGTGAGAAAGAAAAAGGGATAGAGAGAGAGAGAGGGAGGGAGCCAGAAAGAGAGAGAGAGAGAAAAAGAAAGAAGATTGCAACGCTTTACGGGACAATGCTGTGAGGAAGAAAAGATCGTTTCGCGCGATTAGTGGCACGGTAAGAAGGAAAAGAAAAAATGAGAACAAGATAGAGATAGATAGATAGATAGAAATACAGAAAGAGAGAGAGAGAGGAATCTTCTCTCGAGTTTACATAGACTGTCTTATTTACCAATACAATTAAAAAATTAAAAAATACAGTTAATACGAACAATAGATCTTATCAAAAATAATTTAAACGAAATATATATTTGCAGTAATTTCTCGTAAAATGGAAACAATGAAATTGATTCGTTTATTCTTTATACATCTTTTTTTTTTTTAATATTTTAATTTCATAATATTTTCTCATATAAAAATATTTCATATACTTTAATACACATGTATATTAAATATTATTATATTTTAGATAAATATAAGTATGTCGTAAGAAGCATCTCAATTCACTTTGAAATAAATTTTGTAATATTTATTTTCCAAAAATTGATAGATACTAATACAGTTTTCGTATAATTGTTATTAGTTGGATTTATTGAAAGTATTAATTTACGTTTTTTTAATTTATCAATAAATATATTTTGTATATTGTAATATATTTACACGTATCGTAAAATGTTCGAAATTGTAAACCTGATATCTGTACATCGAGTATAATTAATAAGAAAATGAAAAAGTATATTGATGCATATAAAAACGTGAACGAGTTAAATAATCAAAAAAAAGAAAGTAAAAGAAAAATAATAAACTAACAACTTGAAAGGTTCACAAGAAACACGCAACATATAGTTTACTCTTACCTACTTGGGCTCTATCGATTGTGAATAATTTATATAACCATTTCTCTCTCTCTCTCTCTCTCTCTCTCTCTCTCTCTCTCTTTATTTTTTCTCATTCGATAGAACGAATCCCTCGGATATAATGTAGCGGAAAAAGTAAACAAGAGGAAAGAGAAAAGACACACGCGATTCCGAGTTCACTCGGAGCAGATCGTGCGCAAGGATTGTCAGGATTGTCGCGGGAATTAATTGATTGCTTATATTCCGAGAGTTCTTCGGTTTTATTTTCCGCGTGGATAAACTGGTCACGAAGACCGATTTACTCTTGAGAGCGAACGCGCTTTCGCGGCTAAAAGATCGCGACAAGGATCACGTACTATCTCTCTTTCTCTTTCTCCTTCTCTTTCATTCTCTCATATAAATCTTTACACACACAAACACGCATGCGCACACGCATACAAATATAGTGCTCCGTTTATTTCGAAAAAATTGAAATACAGATCTCGTGAGAAATTGAAAAATCTAACCAAAAAAATATTTTATATTTTTATTTTCTAAAGAAATTCTTTTGAATTTCTAAAGACGCATATATGTTTAATAATCCTTTAAGGCGGAGTATCTTACGCAATAAACTTCGTTCAATTGGATCGATAATTTTGACAGGCATAAAAGGAAATAAGAAGTTCGGCTTTTAGTTTACACAAAAATTTCTAATATGATTTATAACGTTTTACAACAACATGAATAACAATAATATGGCGCATCGTCGTATTCGTTCTCGACAAATGCCGTCATACTGTTGATTTTGAAATTTTTTCCATCATACGACTTGTAAAACCAAAGTTGGCACAGTACGCTAAAAGGTTTCGTACCAAACAAATCTGGAAGAAAAAATTTTTTTTTTTTTTAGTAGATTCACATACGAGATATTCCAATTTTTCGAGATAAACGAAACACATATATATAGATACAAATTTATCTTATGTGATCTCGAAAGTTTCTTTTCGATCGTAACATCGATTGTAACGAGTTTGATGACTCTCAGCGAAAGATTAATGATACCGATGCTGCTAGTTCGAAAAATAATGGGCTAAGCAAACATAGAGAAAGAGAAAGAGAGAGAGAAAATAGAATAAACGGGCATGTAGACAGAGGTGATCGTAAAGAGTGCAATACCGTTAGACCTCTCGAAATGCATATATTGGTATATATATCGTTGACTTTTACCTATCCTTACTTACAATTTAGCTATTCAGGTCTTTCAGGGGAGGATATAGGAGCGGGCCAATACGAGAAGGAGAGATACAAATCAATGATATTTGCTGGATTACTTTGGTACCGGCAACTATTTCGATTTTGTTTGCTGCAAATAAACTGGCCGGGAGGAGAGAGGAAGAGATAAGGGGATAGTTACATCGTTGTCTCTCTTTCTCTCTCTCTCTCTCTCTCTCTCTCCTCCCCTTTTTCTTTCTTTATCGTACCACGACAGAACGCGTTTCCGGAGATCGAATCGCATGGCTTTGCTCGATCGTATCTCGAGATTACACGATTGTAATACGAAGCCATGGTTCGATCGCATTAACGTAGATGGTTGTCAAAAATCAACAATCTTCATGATCTATATCAGAGAAAAATAATAATATCGACTTGGAGATCTACTGATCTGTCTTTCTTTCTTTTACTGTCTTTTTTTTCTTTCTTTTTTTTTCCTTTAATTTCCTACGTAAGCACGCGGATGATACTCGATCGTTCGTATCTTTAGCGCAAATTCAATATAAAATTCTCTATTGCCATTGCAGATTTCCACTTTTATTCTATCGAAGAATAAACCGGTTGTAAATGGGTGGAATCTAGTCGGCGACATCGATGTATAATCTCGTGATCGTTGAATCGAGATTAAACGATTGCGACTCGTTCGATTCGAGAATTTGTTCTATGAGAAACAAGAGAAAGAAAAGAGAGAGGGGAGGACAGGGAATTGTACATTCTTCGTAAAATTCCATGATTAATTCGATGTAATCGATTGAAATAGGTATATTCGAGAGAAAATAGAAAGAGATGGATAGATAGATAGATAGATAAATAGAGAGAGAGAGAGAGAGAGAGAGAGAGAGAGAAAATTCAATAAGCTACTTTTCGTTTAAACTCTCGGAATAAATAACGAGTTGGTCAATGATCATTCTAAATAAATGTCATTTCTTGTTATTAAAAAAAAAAAAAAAATAGAAACGAGATAAAAGAAATAGAATAGAAGATTCCTTTATGTTCTTACTTTGACATGACTTTTAATAAAGCGGTAATATAAATGACAACATCATACCAATTTTTTTTTAAAGCGCCTCATGCACGTTATTCTCGTAGATCTTTATCAACACAAAACTGTTCGTTCGTGCTAATACTTTTCTTGTATGATTTTGTAATTAAAAAAAAAAAAAAGAGAGTACCAATATTTTTTATTATTGTACCTTATTATACTACATTTGATTTAACATCATAATCACCGTGGTACTCGGGGAACGAAATAAAACGTTCTAACGAGGCAGAAACCTAGTTAGACTTAGCTGTAACTCTGACCATTCATTTTCTCATGATATTAGAGTCTAAATTTACGAACACGTGCATACCTTACATTAGACCTGGTATTCGTGCTGTATCATCCATTATGGCACGAGCGAGTCTTTCTCTCTCTCTCTCTCTCTCTCTCTCTCTCTCTCTCTCTCTCTCTCTCTCTCTCTCTCTCTCTCTCTCTCTCTCTCTTTTCTCTTTCTCTCGTAAAACATAAAACTCTTATTCCCCTAACTTCGATCTAATCTTACCTAGAACGACTTAGCCATTACATGCGCACGCGAGATGAAGATTCTCTTTTGAATTCACACATGCACACACGCACACACACACACATACATTATCTATCCAATTACATTTATATCCGTGTTAGTATTCATTTTACCATTCTATCGATCGTGAATATCGATATTCATTAATTTTTATTTATTTATTTCGTTCGTTTTGTTTACCACAGTTTATTATTTATATTACCGAGAGGAACGCCTGCGATCGATCACATGCCATCAATCTTCCTAATCCTTTTGCGTAGGCAACAATACAAGGGATATTTTTTTGTTTAAATCGATTCTCGTCTGCCGTCTCGAGAGATCGAGTTTTACGTAGGTATATATACATATATACACATATATATACATATATATATATATATATGTATATATATGTATGTATGTATTATATGTATATAAGTATATATCGAGATACATACGTATACATACCTACCCCCATCTACATGCTCGAATAGCACTGATCGGTCTTGGTGTCACGTGGACGTTATGCGCTTTTCTCAGAAAGCCTTGCATCAAGTCAGTACAATAAAGAGAATTCGTTCTCGCGCGTCCTAAGTCGAGGCATCATTCACTCCGGACATTTCTCTAACGTCTCGGATAGCACTTGGCGCACTACTAACCACCACAAAAGGTGACGTATGGAATACACCTATGTATGTATGTATGTATGCACGTATGTATCTCGTGCAAAATGGATGAGCTATATATACAATGGGTACAGTGTGTCGCAGAAATGTTCGTTGATTTTTCACCGCTAAGAGAGAAAAGAAAAGAAAAAAAGAAAGAATCAATTGTTCAAAGTCGATAATGAAATTAATTGACGATTTGATCGATAATTTTTATCGATTCGGATTAATTCGCAGCGAAGCGTTCAGTTTTACGTTCGATGATTTGATTTTGTATTCTATACTCGTCGAATCTTCGTTGATAAATAAAGAAAAATTGTATAAAGTTGGTGAATGAATTGATTAAATGATTAGTACGATTCGTAGCGAAGTGTTCAGTTTAACATTTTACGTGATGTTTCAACGAGAATACGATGATTT
Source organism: Dolichovespula sylvestris (assembly GCA_918808275.2). Classification (NCBI taxonomy): domain Eukaryota; kingdom Metazoa; phylum Arthropoda; class Insecta; order Hymenoptera; family Vespidae; genus Dolichovespula; species Dolichovespula sylvestris. The sequence continues at coordinate 16,235,308 of OU964961.1, forward strand.
TAATAATTACTTTTCGATACGATACATATGTACACGAGTATAGTGATTGAAAATTTATATATTCATTTTATGAGAAATAAATTGTTTTATAAAAAAAAGGACATGTTACGTTTCTTGTCGTACAGAATACAATTTATCACAATTTCCTTTTTTTTTATTTTTGTTTTTGTAAATCTTGACAAGCTTCATACAAAACATTAACCCCTTTATATAAGAAATTTAAATCGCTTGGCTCGGTTTCGAGATATATCCAAATATTTCTGCGACACACAGTATATGTCTAGAAGCTCGCATATATATATATTTATTATATGTATGTACATATATGTATGTACTTATATATGTCTTGCTGCGGATATTACGAGGTGCGTCGGGCAGATTATAACGTATCGTACCTACTTCCGATGAGATCACTTGCCATTAATTGTTTTACGGATCACGATGGATTTAATGCTGGCATAATATATTCTTGTTACCAGAAGGTATCGTATACTTATACCAAAAATGGGATTGGTTGAAACAAATATTCAATAAAAATCATCATCGTTGACGATCCTCAATTTATCTTTCCTCTCTACGGGAATTCTTGAACGCTGTTGTTCCTTATGAATCATTATATGTTTCCACGTGATACGATTACTTTCAATGGGACGTAACAAATGAGCGTATTCATAAAAATCATGAAAATGACATAAGATCTTTATCTATGACACCGACCGGAGAGAAATAAAGAGAGAGAGAGAGAGAGAGAGAGAGAGAGAGAGGGAGAGAGAGAGAGCGAGAGAGAAATTTATTTATGCTTGTAAAGATCACAGAATACCTGCAATAAGTGCATATAAAAATGTTGATCAAAAAATTATTTCAAAAGACTACAATTAAAGATCGAAGAAAATATGAAACATTAAAAATAAGAAAAAAGAAAGAAGAGAGATTGAAGAACGATAAGAAAGTTTTCATTAAATTCGGATGTTAGTTCGGATTAATTTTTTATTCAATCGTTTTTATTCAATATGGATTAAGTGTGGATTTAGTGTAAAAAATTATGATTATATAATTATATAATTTGTTTATGATTATATAATTTATTGTGATAAAATAATAAATTCCAAACGGATCGATCGTTCGAACAGTATTATTAATATCATGTATGACGTATACTAAATACATGAGTTTCGTGCGAAACCAATCAGCTTCCCTTAATTAATTCACGTAAAAACTGCACGTAATCGACAGATACGCGTTCCCATAATTTTCTAATTGCAGAAACATTCCACCGGCTAGACCGATTTCTCTATATCCTATAATCCATACCCATAAAATGACTCCGCCTTTCCGGTCATCAACCTCTCTCTCTCTCTCTCACTCACTCACTCTCTCTCTCTCTCTCCTCCTCCTCTTTCAGAAAGAAAAACAAAGAAAAAAAATGAGAAGACACAAAAATCTAAAGAGTTGCAGCATCCACCCGGTCGGTACATCCTTGCTAAAGTTCACCGACCCGTATATATCTCACATATGTACACGTATACACGTATATATACATATATACGTGCATATGTATATACATACATACATACATACATATTTTTATATACATACATACATATATATATATATATATATATGTATGCATATACGTATATACATATTTCCTTCCTGCACCCTCTTTTCATGCATGCATTGTGCATCGAGTTCAGCATGCATGCACTCGCGCGGTCGTATAAATTCTACGGGCTTATAATTCGATCGGCATTGTTCGCCAATCGCTACCAAGCCAGACGTCGGCCGCTTATTGCCATAATTGATTCACTTAATCGTGGGAGTGATGGACACCTCCTTAGCCTCTATATGTTCGCTCTATCGCCACTGTCGCTGCTAGCAACATGCTAATCGTAGGGTTTGCATCTTGATTGACGTCGAAAGGGGAGAAAAGGTGGTATTCCGTTGTTTCGTCTCCTAACTCAAATTCTATCATCCTTATTAAGGTTAGACCTATGATCCGTTAAGGTGATTTCGAACGAAAGAAGTATCCCTGTTAAATGTGAAAATGTACATTTTGAATCGTTTGAGATCAGAACTGTCAAAAGACGATACGAGCCATTCAATTTACGATACGAGAGATAATTATTGTTCTATCGGTCAAAGGTTTAAATTTTAGATATATACTTTGTTTCGAAGAATTATTTATTAGGAGAGAAATGAGAAAATTTTGATCGAATTTTTGTATTTTTCCCCGAAATAGTTTTCGAATCATAGAAAATTCTTCAAATGTTCGATCCTTGCGAAATGGAAAAGGATTAGATATCTCGTTAGTTAAAATTAATGTTTTAAATATAGGAACGTTTTATGCGAAGTTAGACGCTTGAAATATTCTTGAAGGTCTTACAGCGAACATATTTAATATACCGAGAACACCAATTTACAACATACTTACGTTCTATCTAACATTCAAACGTGATAAGATCCTCCTATAAATGACTATTTCACGACCTATCAAACTCGTAGCCGAGAGTATCTTTCGAGAGAATATTTGTGAATAAAGTTATCTTTCACGCCCCAGGGTTATTAAGGGCACTATCGTAATAGGGATCTATAATCACTTAGAACATTAGACGAGGCGGTTCGAAATATTATTTTCGAAAATCTCGTATATGGAATATCAAGGGTTTATCCAATACAAGTTTCTCAACTGCATATCATTTCGGCTGTAATGAAATTTCATTATTGGTTTTTATTAGGATTAGTAATATTTTTTTTCTCTCTTCCTTCAATATCAACGAGATTTTTAATTTTAATTATTCCATTCGATCCGAATTTAACGTTCAACGTTATAGAGCAAGGTACACTTTTTCTCCTTCGTGGTTTATCTTAACTGTACTTTATAATATATTATATATTAGATGACCCGAGGTATGTATACCTACGTATACATAGATATGTATATCTATATACAGGGTGTCTCAGCTAAAGGAGGCCGCCTAAATATTTTCTTTCTTTTTTATGATGCGAGAAACAAATTTTTGTTTTTTACGATGCGAAAAAACATTTCATAACATACTTCTTTTTAAACCATACAAAATATCATAAAAAACAAAGAAAATATTTAGGTGGCCTCCTTTATCTGAGACACCCTGTATAATATATATAGAAATATATATATATATATATATATATATATATATATTTCTATATGTTTATGTATAGAAGGAACATAGTAAATCCTGTGTGCTGTTGACCCGACGATCACTGAACCGAGACCAGGTGTACCGGACCTAGACGGTAGATCTTTACTCGATCGGTCAGCCGGAAGCAATTAAAGTTTCGACGGAATCTCGCGAAATAAATATTGCTATCTGCCACAGACGGTGCCACGTCATCGAGGTGAATGTCTCGCAGTTGTGTCCTCGACTATTATACCCTCCCCCCTCACTACCGTGAATTCGCACTTAATTGATCGTAATTAATGAAAATTGTAAAAAAAAAAAATTCCCATGCTTCGTACGAAGTGAAATGCATTCGATTAAAAATATGATCGTTATCGATTTTTAATAATTTACGATGTGACACATGCGTACGTTTCGTAACAGCATCAGCCAATCGTTAACCTTTTTCGACGTAGTAAAACAAAATACGCATAACGCGTGATTATTTATTACAACTGATTTTAATTTGTAAATTATTTGTATATTTTTTCAAACAATTACGTGTGTAATAAAAGGATCGTTCATAACAATAAACTATCTTAATTATTTGTTAAGTAAATCGATCAAGTCATATCGATTGTTGATTTGACATGATCAGGAAATAAAATTTGTATCGAAATCGAATGTTTGGGTTACATGAAAATAAAATAAAACGCGGTGGTATGTGAGGTACGAAAGATGAAAAATGAAAAAGAAGAAACGAAAGAAAGTTTGCCATAAAGGATGTGACTCTCTTTGCTTATTATTATTCGAAGCAACAATTTTTTGTTTCCTCGACTTTACTCATTACTTCCTTCGTTGGCGAGTATTATTACGGACGTTGGCAATATTATTACTATTATGTCATTACGTTAATGCGGGAGTACCTGGTCGAAGAGAAAGAGAAAAGAAAAGAGTGAGAGAGAGAGAGAGAGAGAAAGAGAGAGAGTGAGTGAGAGAGAAAGGGCGAGGCAAGGTAGAGTGCGATTTTGATGGGTAATAATAAAACAGAGTAACGGTCGTCTTATTTTAGATGCATCTCGAGTTAATTGCTTCTCTATATATGTATGAATATATATATATATATATGTGTGTGTGTGTGTGTGTGTGTATGTATGTATGTATCTACCGCTTCGTTTCTCGGTCGACACGAAAAATCGGATTGCACTGATATTTACGACTGAAATTTTCAACAAGAGATCCCACTTACCGGTACGAGCCCTGTAGGATCGACTTTGTATTGGGACCTTCTCTCTCGGCCGTAACATATCCCTTTCGTATCATAATAAACGGTATCGATTTTTTTTCTATTTTTTGTTTAGCTTTATCTTTCTTTCTTTATTTTTTTCGTTAATTTCTTCTCCATTCTTTTTCTATTTGCAGATTATGTGTCCGGCGCGTGTCCTCGTATATGTCCACCAAGCGGGGAGCCGGTATGCGGCAGCGACGGTATCATATATGCTTCCCAGTGTGAAATGCGGAAGAAGATGTGTGGAAAGGGTAAGGAGCTGTTAATTACATTCATTATAGCTCGTTTCTCGCACGTTAATATCTATACGCTCCATTTTCATCATTTCCTATCGTCGCCGGTACTACTGTCCGGCTTCTTTAATTCCGATCCACCTGCTTTATTTCAAATCGATTAGATTTCAAGTCAATTTTCTGATAGATATAATAATATTGACATTAAGATAATTCTAAGTTTTATAGTTTCAACGTACATACCCGTGTATCGTACATCAAGATTTATGAATATAAATTATTATTATATATAAATATTAATATATATATATATATATATTTTTTTTTATGTAAATAATATTATATGAAAAAATTTACAGGATAAAGAAAAAAATATTGGAAAGATATTCTGGTAATATTATTGAAAGAATTTCCGTAAAACTTCAAAGCATCTGATACGATTGATAATAAAAAGTGAAAAGTAATTAGTGTCTTGTTTAAAAAAAAAATTATTTAACAACAAGAAGAAATAATAATAAAAATGAGATCGTTTCACCCAAATGTAAACGTCTTGTCTCAAATTTATATTATATTTGCAAAATAAAAAAAAAGGAAAAAAATATTAGAAAAAAATATCTGTAGTATTAGAAATGATTTAAGTTGTTCGTTAATAAACCTAACAGATAAGAGTAACAAAATTCTTTTCAGGCGTTACTCTGGCGACAGAGAAAACAGCTTGCCTGAGGTCGTCGGGCAGCAAGTGCGAGCATCGTTGTTCCGGCGATCAAGATCCGGTATGCGGTACCGATGGTCGAACTTATCTCAACAAGTGCATGATCAGAGTTGAAATCTGTAGGGTTGGAATCGAGCTCTCCCACCTCGGACCCTGCAATAATATTTCTGCCCACAGAGAAAATTGTCCAGTTTCATGTGATTTTGCACCACTGGACGGTCCCGTATGCGGTAGCGACGGCAACGTTTATAAGTCGACTTGTCAAATGAAGTTGCTCACTTGCGGGTATGGAAAAAATTAAAAAAAAAAAAAAGAAAAAAAAACAGGAAAAAATCTCTCTCGCTTTCAAATTAGATCATCGATCGAAATTCATCTTTACATTATTTTAAGGAGCACCATTTATTTCGGTTATAAATTAAAATTTAATCGATTTACATTAACAATAATGATCTCTTTGAAAATTTCTTTACAAACATTATTTGAAAATTTAATCGATTTATATTAACAATAATAATCTCTTTGAAAATTTCTTTACAAAAGAATATATTAAATTAACACATGATTACATTTATGTTAATGTTTTCATAATAAATGACCAATTAATCTATTTTACATTATAGTATTTATTGTTCATAGAAGTAGTGAAGTTACGCTAATGACAGTGAGTTGAACTATATTAACGTTAATAAGAGAGAAAGAGAGAGAGAGAGAGAGAGAGAGAGAGAGAGAGAGAGAGAGAGAGAGAGAGAGTGTGTGTGTGTGTGTGTGTGTGTGTGTGTGTGTGTGTGTGTGTGTGTGTGTGTGTGTGTGTGTGTGTGTGTGTGTGTGTGTGTGTGTGTGTGTGTGTGTGTGTGTGTGTGTGTGTGTGTGTGTGTGTGTGTGTGTGTGTGTGTGTGTGTGTGTGTGTGTGTGTGTGTGTGTGTAAAATTAATATATGATTTATCAAGACAATAATTTTAAAAAAAAGAAAAAAAATCCGATAATTAAACGTTAAAATTATTTTTTCTCGTATATAAATAATCGCTTTGTAGAAGATAAATTATTGTTCTTTGAGTAGAAGCCATTTCAACGATAAAGGGCGAATATTTGTGACCCAAAAAAGGATGTATATATATGCATATATACATATATATTTATACATAATATGTGCGATTGCCTGAAGGAAGTACATTCCAAAGATAACCCTTTACGAAGTACCGGTATTAGTTTTCAAAGAGAAAGCAAAACCTAGCGCGACTTCGAATAGCTCGTTGCAATAAGAGATAGATAGATAGATAGATAGAGAGGAAGAGAGAGAGAGAAAGAGAGAGAGAGAGAGAGAGAGAAAAGAGTTATTCGACGGGTTAGCAACGAATAGTCGCGCTAATCGAATCGGATTTTTATCTTTTCTTTTCTTCTTTTTTTTTATCTTCAACAGACAAGGAGTTGTGCGTACGAACAAGAAACACTGCCAAACCACAAGACATTGTCGTGAATCGTGTTGGCGTGGTGCTAAGCCAGCCTGTGGTAGCGACGGTATCCTCTATGCGAACACCTGCAAAATGCGAGCTAAGAATTGCGGGTAAGAACGGTAATCCTAGCTTCAACTAGGATTACACTATTACGGTATATTACCTACCTACCTACCTAGCTACCTACCTACCTACCTAGTATGCATATAATACACACACACACACACACACACACACACACACACACACACACACACACACACACAATATCGTAATTTACATTTCGCCAGAAGCAAAACGTAAGTTAAGTCTCCTGAGGTCCTTCGTACTACCTCACTTCTCTTCCTTGTCCTCTTCTTTCCTACTCCTCTTTTATTTTTGCTCTTCCTCTTCCTCTTCTCTCAGTTGGCAAACGTGCCTCGTTATTAACGAGCCACTTCGTGTACCTACTTCGTTAACGTTGCAAGAGCACATACGTACGTTTCTTTCGAACGTTCGTTAGTCGTTTTTATATACATTTCTCATATAGTTTCGTTGCTTTATTAGTATGAAGAGATTTCGTGTTCCGTACGTTCGAAAAATATGTTCTTTCGCAAATATGTTCGTACGATTTTTTTGATAATTTTATCACGAACTATTTGTGTGTGTGTATGTGTATGTGTATCATTGATTGATCGTTATCTGGATTATTATTAAACAATCTCACGTATTCTAAAAAAGGTACTATAATATTATTCTAATGTTTCGTTACGATATATGAACTGCTCACTTGTTGAATCTATTAACTCAATAAAATAAAAAATTGAGACATTTTGTGAAATAATATAAATTATATTTTAGAATTTCCTTTAAAGTATAAATTCAAATGAACATTGTAGAACGTACGAAGGCCTTGCCGCTGCGTTTGAATTGCATTATTGCAACGATTTACTTTAGAGTATGGATTTAATCGGATCGGCTTTTGAAATAAATTACATTTTATTCATTGATCCAAAACATTTTGTCATTTAATGGTGTCAAATAATGGGAATTAGAGAAATTTATTATGAATATAAAAAGAGAGGAACCATTAAGCGCTTTTGACTTTTAAATTTTAAAAAAATTGAAAAAAATAGAGTTAAACGATTTGGCTTGTGAATGACTGATATTACGACTATGGAACTTTTAATGGATAATTCATTCATTTTCTTTTTCGATTTTTAAAATAATTAGCATAAAATTTATATTTTGAAAATTTATTAAAAATTTGTAAATTAAATTGCATTAAATTTATTGATACGTTGTAAATCTGCGACTAGACGTATTTAGTATTATCCCGAATTGAACGTTCGACGGAATTTAAATAAACAATGACGGGCATTAGTTAAGACAATATTTAAAACTTTCCGAAGAGATGTCTTTTATGTATTCGTTTACGTCCGATAAATTGTTCGAAATATCTTTTCAGAAAGCACGTGTTCGAGGTGCCAATGTCATTCTGTGTTTCGCGAGAACGGACATCCGGAAGTCAGTCGAACGCGTGTCCGCTCGACTGTAGGCACGAGCCGGAAGTACCGATCTGCGGATCGGACGGAAATATCTATAGGAACGAGTGCGAAATGCAGATGCTCAACTGCGGGTGAGTGAATTGCTTTTAATATTCATCCTGAGAAAAAGAAAGTATTACGAACAATAAAATAAAATTAAAAGAGCGATTAAGACAATTCGCATTGTTTTCTTATTGTTTAAAAGGTTTTACGATTTAATCGTTTAAATAGTTCTAGTTTTCAGGTACTTAACATTTATAATTAAAATTTATGTTTAATATATAATTAAACATATAAATGACGTTAATTTTTATTCTATGATTTGAACATACTATTTTGTTGTTATTATTATTTAAATATATCTTTATATTATTTCATTAAGCGTTTTAGAAAATTGTTTAATTTTCTGTATTTCGTTTGAATTATTGAAATATTTTTTAAGCTTGAAAGGCATTAAGCATCAATCGTATTGTTCAGTGAGTGACATATTATCGAGAAATATTTGAAAAAGAAATTGATTCATTAGAACGTGAACATGATTTAATTAACTTTTTTTGCTAATTAAACAGTATGCGTCCATCGAGATTTCCTTTCTCCTTAGGAAGTTTTTCCAAAATATTATTTCTTATACTATGTAATTTAATTTCTCGACTATTCATTTCCACTTATTTCAATTAGTTAAACTTGTTAAATTATTTGTTAAAGATTGATGTGGATTCAGGTTCACTCGTTCCTTCTTACGCTATCTTTTAATTGGAATTATTAGTTTCACTGTTTTATATAGCCATTGAGTTTATTCATAAATAAGAGCCATTTTATTGTAATAAAATTTTTATTTATTAATTCTAAGTATCTTGTAAAATAAATGATAAGTATATATGATTATTCTGATCGGTACAAACGATTAAGTTTCAGGATTACGTCACATATATTATGAATTGATATTTTATTATAACTTCTGACTGTTTATTGAAAATATAGACGTAATGTTTAAAATATTTCAAAATATTTTCCTAACAAACAACAGCATCTACTTATAATGACACTTATTTATGAATTAACCCGTAATATTTCTATTCTCTATAACCACTGTAGTACTGATGTAGATTTTCAATCAATAAGGATAATAGCATTTTTATCTATAGAATTCTCAGAGGAATCGGAACTTGTGGAATTTCAAACGACGTATATGAGTAAATTAAGAAAGTAACGTCTGGAAGTTTAAACATTAATTTCTTAATCTTAAAAATGATTAGATAGCCTTTTTAGCTAATAACGCAGCCATTTGTATACATTTGAAAATACTTTTTCAAGATTAAAATTTTTTTTTTCATTTCGAAGAACTTTTTTTTAAGAAAAGATTCGAGAAAATTCGACGATGTAAGATAGAGATTACTTGCAATATGATGAAACACACGAACGACGAATTCGACACATATACACACACAACGCGAAACATCTGCCCATGAACAGATACAGAATCGGATGAACATTTATGAATCATTTTATCGAAGAGATGTTAAATGCGTACCTACAGTTCAGTGTACAATAACTGTTCGAAACGAGCCTTCTTCCGCTTGGACAGACACTCTAAACCGTTTTGACGTCGAACGTTAACGCTTTGATGCAACGTACGGGTATACACACCGGTTGAACTCTTTGCTAACACATTACGATGATGCTGGTTGAAGGTCAAACGTGTCCACTCAACTTGAAGATGAACCATGTTCGAACGTTCGATGTTGAACCAACAAAATAAAATATTTCAAGTAACGTCCTGTTTGCTTTGATCTTCTGATCATCCAGCATCGAGACTAAACATATCTCCGACAACAAATTTATATAATATATTAATTTTTTATATATATGATAACAATTCGGACGAGGAACACTTGTTCCGATACAAAAGAAAAAAAAAGAATAATGTCGCATAAGTGAACGATATTAAACGATTCAACGAAATAATATGGTTAATAAAAAAAAAAAAAAATAAAAAATGCAAAGTAAGTTAGGAAAAGGGAATCGTGTTAAATCGATTGAATTTAGTTCAATAGGCAAACCACTGAGGAAGAAAGTTGAACGACAGTCGTCGTTATAATTAAAAAACAAAAAAAAAAGAAGACAAAAATTCCTTATCGAGAAACGATACAAAATATTAAAAAAAAAAAAAAGAATATATATAATTAAAGAGAATACGAAGTAAGTTAAGAAGAAAAAAGAAAAAAGAGTTTATGTTAAATCAGTTGAACGGTTCAACAGGCAAGCTAGAAGGAAGGTGAACGTAGTGGACTTCGAGAAGTGTCGGCCACGTTTAACGAAGTGCATGAAGCAACAGCAACGTTGTGGAAACGAAGTAGATCCGGTCTGTGGAAGCGACGCTAGTACATATCCAAATCAATGTCACCTGAACGTGGCGATCTGTCTGTGAGTAGTACAAAATAAAAATAAAATTATTTTTAACAATTAAAAAATTCGTATTCGATTTGATCTGCCTCTATCGAAGAAGTTTATTGAACCAAAAAAAAAAACAAAAAAAAAAAAACAAAAACAAATTAGCGAGGACGAATTAATCTTGATATTTGATGGTAAACCTTTTCAGAAAGGGTATCCAATTGGCTCACATAGGCGAATGTACGACCTTGAAGGAAACCGAAGAGTGTCCTGAAGATTGCAACGAAGTGCCAGAGGAACCAGTTTGCGGAAGCGACGGGAATGTTTATCGGTAATTAAATAATATTTTATTTCTCTTTTAAATCGGCCCTCGTTAAAAATTTCATTTGATAAGACTTAGACGGTTCCTAATTTTTATTTCTATTTTTAGAGGAAAAGAATAACAATATTACTAGTTTACAGCGTTCCTACTTATGTATATCTATATACTTATTTACTATTTTATTGAAGTATGCAAATAATTTGTTTACTATATATATATATATATACCAATTTATTAATCTAACAGATTAATTTATTAATCTGTATACTAAATACTTTACACCAATACTTATTGATACATTGGTGCAAAGTATTAGAGTGATATAAATATTGAATGGTATATATTAATCTATTTCATTATATTTGTATAAATTATTTATATAAATTATCGTATAAATACTTAGGTAATAATGATTTTATTAAATTGACTTAAAACGATCGTAGAATATATTAAAATCGAGTGTGGAATTTTTCCAGAAAATAATTTAAAACTTGTAACATTGAATTAAAACAATTGATTTATTTTTCTTCAAAGCTCCCTTTGTCACCTTCGCCGCGAGACATGCGGTCAGAGGGTAGTTCAAGTTCCCGCTCAGCACTGTCGTACCACAGCGCTTTGTAATCAAATCTGTAGTGGAGAACGTCAATTCGTTTGCGGTTCCGACAACAAGCTTTATCGTAACGAGTGTGAAATGAAGAGGGACAATTGCGGGTAAGCTAATACCATAACGTAGTTAAACGATTAATTTAATCGACAATATCGTTATTCCTATCAAATATTATGTCATAATAATTTTTACTTGTTATCATATTTAATCGTTACATTAATTTTTTAAAGCTATAATTAGAAATTAATCTCAACTATACGTAATACTAATAATTTATTTACGTAACAATTTCTTTATTAATTTTTAAGAATTAAATATTAACTATGCATCATGATGACAGGTTATAACGATTTCTAAAGAAATATGAATTTTAATTAATATACTTGAAATAACCGATACATTCGAAATGTTACGTATCGTTTCAGGAAACACGTGTACGTGGTGCCAATGAAAAGATGCGTTCAAGGTTTCCTGTTCCGTGGCTGTCAAAAAATCTGTCCACCATATTACGATCCAGTTTGTGGCACCGACGGAATGACCTACAGCAACGAATGCTTCTTGGAAATAGAAAATTGCCGTAGCAGAAGCCTCGTCTCTAAAAAATATCACGGCGTGTGCGGCCAACCGACGGAGGAGCCGAAAAATTATTTGTATTAATTCGACGTTCGATCGACGTTCAGATCAATCGATAGATCGATTGAGGGAATCGATTTGAGAAAAAAAAATAAAAATATTAATAATAATAATAATAATAATAATAATAGTAATAATAATAATAATAATAATAATAATAATAATAATAATAATAATAATAATAATAAAAATACGTACCCCGGGCCACATCGAAGAGAAATCGATCGGCGATGCGATACTAAACGAAAAATTGTCCTTGAAAAACTTTTTACGAAACGATCTGTTTCGTCGATCGATCTTAGATATATGCAAATGATCGATCGCGCCTCGTCTTTCGAAAAAAATGTTACTTCAAGCGGATACGACGACGCGTATAACGTGTATATTAATCGCTATGAAAATTTTAAAAGGCGCGCAGTGCCGTATTTACAACGGAGATCCGACGAAAAAAAAAAAAAAAAAATCTCACGAGCGACAAAATCATCGGTCGTTCAATTATTATATTATTCCATGTCAATTCGATCAATTTCAATGGGAAAATCTTCATCGTTTAATACTTTAAGCGAGCTTGCCAAGAGAAAATGATAAATTTTATAATATTCTAAAAGTCTTGCCAAGTTAATAGAGGTACTACATATTGTCGTTGAAAGCTGTTAGATAATCGACTTTTAATGGGATCGTTATACTATACTTGATCGCTTTCTCGAATCTATTGTTTCATTGATCTTATGCGAAAACATTCGTGAATCCATTGTATGATGTTGCTTTCAATATAAAATATTTTTGAATAATTAACCCTCAAATGCGTATGTATGTATGTATACATGACAATACATACGTTACAATATATTGTAACCTATGTAGCACAAAAATTTTATTTCATTACGAAGTTCAAATTTTTCGATAAATTATGATAATATATCTAATAATTTTTTATTTAAATATTATATAAAAAAAAATTATAAATATAAAATATTTTCTCTCTCTCTCTCTCTCTCTCTCTCTCTCTCTCTCTCTCTCTCTTTCTAAAAATTTCTAAAAATAATCATGCATTAAAGGGTTAAAAAAAGAGCTCTTTTTTCGCAGAAAGTCATCGTTACACTTGTCGAAATTAATAAAAATTAAAGTGATTAAACAAAACGTTAATATATCAAATTAATCATAATCTTCGACGATTCACGAAAGCGGTCAAAAATCGAAAAGAATCTTCCGTCATTCACTTTCTTCGCCTTCATCCCTTCTCCCCGCCTCCACTCCTTATCCCTCGTATTTATTTCTTCAATTATCGTTCTGCAACGTTATTCCAATCTCTCGCGACGAACAATCACGACGTGCCAAGATTGATGAAAGATCGTGCGAGGAAGTATTAAGAATCGCGTATAAACACCGCATGGACTTCTAAAAAGATTTCGTATTCGCGAAGAGAATAGAATCATTATTTTATTTATGTTAGCTTTCCTAGCGTTCTTCTAATTATAGAAAATCATTATTATTTATTCTACCGAAGGATATTTCTTTCTGTCTCTTTATAAGTTCTTTTTTTTTTATACACGATTGTTCACCTATGCATGTAAACATACCACATGCATACATACACATGCACACATACACACATGCATACATACATACATGCATACATACATACTTATATACACACTTAACACGTATATATAAATAATACATACAGCTATGATTATCGTTCTAAGCGATCCATTTCTCCTTCTAATCGATGTAACAACGTAGACAATAAAATACGTTTTTTTTCGAAGTAAGGAAAAAAGACTTTCCAGTTTAACATAACCTTCCGATGATAATGCGATGTGTGTTCATATTATAATTAATATTACATATTATTATTAATCATTATCGTGTCTTTAATTTATTTTATCGAACACGCGAGAATCCATTTTTGTTTGTATCGAAACTAACATTGTGTACACGCTTGTCAATAATAAACCATATACGTATATTTTAAGATACGAAAGCATAATCCATAAACAAGTTCTCATACTCCTCTCGTAAGTTCTACGCTTTTAAATGGTCATTTTCTCTTTTATTAAACGTTAACGTTTATCCTATATTGTCAGAATACTTGGAGATATTAAAAATACTTATGTCGGAGTAATATTAACGATAATATTTATCGAAAGTATTTGACGCGCGTAACCGTTTGAGCCGAGATAATTTGATATTTGATCTCAAAGGAATTTTCTTTTCAATCGACATTATCGACTAAGAAACGTCGAAATAAAGGTACGACGAGTTAAAGTTTTAACGAATAACATTAAATTCGATTTTGATTATCTATTAGAACGAAACAATTACAACGTCTGATATGTATCCTCTACGAAATTATTACACGAAACGTAATATTAATTTTATCTTAGAGGGAAAAAAAACTAATAAAAGATCGATAAACCGAATTGGTGCAAGCATCATTCAAACAGTTTACGTTCTCGTTAAAATGAATACTAGGTTCGATTTTCTACCGTCAGACGGCGTCACGTATGCCAACTAGCCGTAACGCGTACAGATGGCGCTTCGGTGTAGCGCTATTGACAGGTGCCGAAAAAACATGGCGCTCAGTGTTTACGACAACTGATCGCTGCCGATCGAAATCATACGCGACCGTCGCGTATTCTTCGTTAGATTTAAACGCCCGGTTCCACCGACAAATCGTTACCGTAGATTATTAATTATTCATGTGAATACTATATATACGTTAACGGGATTGCCGCGATAACAACGAATAGAAAATCTCTTACGATAACGCGTGGCCCTCTTGAAAACGGCAAGATCAGGGGGTGCGAGGATATCATCATCGTCGTCGTCGACGAATCAAAAAGAAGAGAGAAAAATAAGTGCGCTTTCGGAGAGTTGTTAAAATCAACACGTTGCGTCGAGAACAACGACAGAGTTATCGTAAGTAATTGATATAGACAATGCTTTTTTTTTCTTTATCGTTTCATTAAAATTCATCGAGTCCGTTGTGTCGACAAAGTGTCGTCCGATGGACATCACCTATATTAAAGGAGAGGGGGTTTAGCATGAGCGTAGCTAGAACGGCGGGAGAGGCCATCTTTAAGTGTCCCCGTCGTAAGAACGAAGCTCGTGCCGGGGAAAAAGGAGATAGGAGAGAGAGAGAAAGAGAGAGAGAGAGAGAAAGAAAGAAAGGAGAGAAGTGAGAGATTACGCGAATCGTATTACATAAAACGTCGTTGCTTCGGCCTTCTCATTCGACGATCGGCCAACGAACGTTTGTTGTTTTAAACTTCTCGAGGACGATTTTCTCTCTCTCTCTCTCTCTCTCTCTCTCTCTCTCTCTCTCTCTCACTCTCACTCTGTCATTCTTTCTCTGTTTATTCTGTATCTGTACTATCTCTTTCTCTTTCTCTGTCTCTTTCGTTCTTATCTCCCCGTGTGATTTTCGATATATGTACGTACCTGGAACCGAACGAACGTGTGCGCCAGTTTCGTGGTGTTCCTGTTTTCACGTATGTATATCTCTCTATCTATGTATATGTGTGTTAGTAGGTAGTATCTTCTTTTTATAATATTTACGAATTTCATCTTAATGATTTTTTGTCTAAATGTATACATAATTTATATTATTACTTTTATCGTGAGGTTATGTAATCGATACTTTCCGAATCTATTAAGGATTAATAAAGATCGTAAAATAAATGGTTTATTATTCGTAAACTGAAAATGGAACAACTTTACTCGATTAAATGACGCGAATAATAATAATTTCGAAAGGGACCAATGACCTTTATATTATTTATGTTATTCCTGGAGTCAATGATTTACGTACGTATGTATATAATATTAAAGTTCTTCTCTCTTCCAAGGAAATATGTATATATTATATGTATGTATATACATACATGCATACATACATACATACATACATACATACATACATACATGTATATATATATATATATATATATATATATATATATATATATGCATATTGCTTTTCTCGCCTCGCAACAAGATTTAAATTTATTCCTCGAGAAATCGATACTTTCTACGGCTACATTGCGCGATTCTTTGGTTATCGATTTGCCCGATGGCGCGCATTTTGAATTTATAGAAAATCGATTAATTTTTTGTCCGGATTTATTACTCATTATTTATGATACGATGATATAAGAAGACTTCTCTTTTTTTTGGTTATTTTTCTATGATAAAGAAAAAATTAAAGAAGAAACGCGTTATAAATTTTTTTTTTGACTCTTTAAGGGGTTATGTACATCTAGACGATATAGAAAAAAAGGCAAGTTTAATGACTATTTTCTTTATAAAAAATTTAAAAAATCGGATTTTTGGGGTATTATCGATGTCGAACCAAGCAGAATTTTTGTGTACAGTGTATGCGATGTAAATAATATTTCCTCGGGGTTATTATCCAAAATCGAAAAAAATTAAAAAGCCTTTAAAATACATTAAAAAGAACCAATACTTCATGAAGCCGACTTCTAATTTATTTTCGTTTAATAAGAAATATGAGCAATTGAATTTACTACGTGATTTTTTATTAAAAAAAAACATTTTTCTGTAGTTTTTAATGATTAAAAAAAAAAAACTATGGACTTTAAGAAAAATTTCTATATGACACAGATTAGATAACGATATGAAAAACGATGATGCCAAATTTCACTTATGTCGATTTAATTAGTTTACCAAATATTGTCGGCAAAACATGAGAAACAAAATTTCGTGAAAACAACAATACAAGTTTAAGGTACGTACCTGTAAAGTCGAACTCATCGAGGTAGAATTCTAATAACTGTAACTTTGTCAAATTTTGATATTTTCTGAAAAAATTTTCGAAGAAAATTATTTGAAAAATAATATCAACGAATAAAAATATTTTTGAAGAAAATCGATTTTTTTTTTAACATTTTAGATGTATAACTTGAGGAAAAGTTTTTATAATTTCGAACGATCATAAGCGATCGTATTGACGAAAACGTCGGAGTTGAAGATAATTGAGGATAACAGAAGCAGCTAAAATTATTCGCACGATCGATTTAATTTACGACGCACGCCAAAGGATGTTGTCAAGGAGTTTACGAGTCACGACGGTTTCTCGTGTCTTGTTTATCGGTCGTGCGTTGACATATTATTCGTTGAGGACACTTTTTTAGATCATGGATGAAGGTCGTATAAGGAACGTATAGAAAGTGTGTGTGTGTGTGTGTGTGTGTGTGTGTGTGTGTGTGTGTGTGTGTGTGTGTGTGTGTGTGTGTGTGTGTGTGTGTGTGTGTGTGTGTGTGTGTGTGTGTGTGTGTGTGTGTGTGTGTGAAGTGCATGTATATATATATAGATATGTATATTTATGTATATATATAGCTATGTCTAAATATATAAAAAAGGATAATTTTGAAAAAGGAAGATGCCAACGATGCTTGGATATTATTAGAGCAAACATTATTTGCTTTCATTATAACTTATGTTTTTCTGAAAACATAATATGTACGTGTATATTACTGTACTAATAATAATATATTTATATTAATATGTGTGTATGTGTATATCTATAGATCCTATGCATATATATATGTGTATGTATATGTATAACTAATAGTATTTAATTTAAGCACATACACATATACAAATTAAATATGTACACACACACGCACGCACGCGACACACACACGATATATATACATAGTGGTGGACAAGTTTTAAGTATACGTATAGTAGGAATATGTAAATATGTTTTGTACTGAACGAATATTTAAGTATCCTTACTGTATATACCTGTATATAAATATTTAGTTTATATATATGTAAATGTTATAAATAAAACGTATTATATATATATATATATATATATATATATATATATATACGTATTATGTACGCACGTTGGACACATACATATATATTTGTACATGACTAATGTTGTGTCCAAATTAATCGAATGTAGTTTGATGAATAGGCGAAAAGTACTTCACACAGTCTCTACCAATCGAAAGTATTTGTCAATCAGTTGATTCGGAGATTCTTTTACCCTTTTCATCTCATCTCATTTCATTCTCCCTCTCTCCCTCTCTCTCTCTCTCTTTCTCTCTCCCTCTCTTTTTTTCTTTTTTCCCCTTTTCCTTTTCCCTTTCTTTTTCTTTTTCTTACTTTCTTTTCTCCTTCGTTCGTTTCCTTTTGATTGCTCCCATCTAGATTGTTCCTTTTTCTTGATCGCTCGAACGTGGGTAACTTCTTGTCATATTTCAAGAAAATGTATTTCGGTACTTTATGAGGGAAAGAAAAAGAAAAAAGGTATGAAAAAGAAGAGAAAAGGAATGAAGAAAAAGAAGAAGAGGAAGAAGAAGAAAAGAAGAAGAAGAGGAAGAAAGAAAGAGAGAGAGAGAGAGAGAGAGAGAGAGAGAGAGAGAGAGAGAGAGAGAGAGAGAGAGAGAGAGAGAGAGAGAGAGAGAGAGAGAGAGAGAGAGAGAGAAATCGTGACTGCGGCGTGGCTCATGTTTGATCATTTTATCTTTTGCTTTTTCACGCCGGCTTTGACGCTTTCTTAAAATTTGCTTTAACAGATAACCGGTAATGTAAGCTACCGTACCGAAGTTGAGGGAATTTCGTGATAACGCAAGCGAAGTACGGTGAACGAATGCCACGTTCTACCACAAGATACTCGAGTTATCCAATCTGGTCTCTTGAATATTTATGGATGTATGTATATGTTTGTATGCGTACCAATCCGTTACGGAGTAAAGAGTAATCTTGAACGATTATATTTATACGAGATTTAAACGTCTCGATGGATGATATAAATCTTGAAGGATGACTTCTCCGGAAAATATTATGTATTAAAGCGTCAATAATAATCGTCAATAACAAGAGGACGAGATAGTATGTGCGCCTGGGTTGCGTCTGGGTTGCGTGATGACATTTTTCTTGTTTTTAATTTTTCCAAAAAAAAAAAAAGAAGAAATAATTAAATAAAATATCGTTAGATAAAAGTTGTCGTAATTCGTTGGTTTTCTAAAATACACGATGATAAATCAAATTGTGAAGAACAGAATGTTTTTATCATCTTACGTTTGTTTAATTGATTAATAATTTTATCGGCGGTCATGTTACTACTTTGTAGTATGTGTCGTCGTTGAAAATTGAAATAAAAACATATGTCGCACGTTAAATATATTACGGAGAGAGAAAAAAAAAGAGTATAAAAACAATGGAGACCTAGAAGAGAAACGAATAACTGTAATTCCAACTTTGCCGAAGGTAAAAAAAAATATTAGAATAGGTATATCGTATTATATGTGTATATATATATATATATATATATATATATATATATATATGCGAAAGGAGATTGTTTTATGCGCCAGGAATCTCGAGGTAAAAAGAATAAAAAAAATAGAGAGAGAGAGAGAGAGAGAGAGAGAGAGAGAGAGAGAGAGAGAGAGAGAGAGAGAGAGAGAGAGAGAGAGAGAGAGAGAGAGAGAAGATATTGCGCACGAATATTTTTTCTTATGTAGCTGCATTGCCCGACATAGCCCAATAAGCAATATCATGTAACAAATGCGAATGGCGCGTTCCTTCCGCAACGGGATTACGTTATTGATGCAGTATGTCGTGCCAAGGCGAAACGGAATGACGTGTGATGTAAGGCCGGAGAGAGAGAAGGAGGGAGAGGGAGAGACAGAGCAAAAAAAAGTCATCCTCGAAGGATTTCTCTCTCACAAATCTATTCCTTGAAACAATTGAATTGATCCAAATTATCATTTTCCTCGATAATTATATTTCGTGATACTTTTACAGAAAAATATTAATAAAAGAAGAGAGAACAAAAAATGGAAAAAGAAACAACAAATAAATGGATCTTTATAATATACGTAATAAACAAATGTAAAATATATTGTATATTATCTATACATACGTACATACATACGCGACAAGTGTGATTCATTGGTTTTTTCTTTCTTTCGTTTTCATTTTATTTGTTATCGTTATTCAATTAACTTTATTTTGATTCTTTTCATTTTTATTTTTGTTTTTATACTCCGTTTCAAACGTTATCGTTTAATAATCAATGAGGCCGGTTTTCAATTTTTTTTTTCGACTCGCATACCATTCGATAACTAATTTCCTTAAATTGTGATCATTGATATTAGAAAAATGTTTGTATTCCACGTTGCTTAATATTTTTTTCGCGTACACCTAAAACATCAAGCACGTACCTTCTTATTGTTGGGATAGCGTGTCTCAGGTGATAATTTTTCTTTTTTTTGTTATCTTCCGATTTTTTTCTACGTAAAATAAACCATTGAATTTTTCTTTTATTTTTCATCGTATCATCCGCAATAATGGAAACGTCCTGGTAGATTCTAATTCATTTGAAAGCACGTTCTGTCGTTTTGTTTTTTTTTTCTTTCTTTCTTTTCTACCTTGTATATTGTTGATCTATTTTCAATCGTCCATTGCTCTTCATCAGGCCGATTAAAATTTGTCCATTGAAGCTGTGGAAATCTCGCTTTTTTGTGGATCTCCCTTTCTCTCTCTCTCTCTCTCTCTCTCTCTCTCTCTCTCTCTCTCTCTCTCTTTCTCTCTCTCTTTCTCTCTCTTTCTCTCTAATTTTATACGAGAAAAGTGGGCACGATAATTCGCAAACGAATAGGCTTGATGGCGCAACGTAAGTGCCATATACAAACCTTGTATAGTACACGTATATATATATATATATATATATATATATATATATATATATATCTACGCAATGAGCTCTCCGGTATTATTATTATCGTATAAATTGTATAAAAAACTCGTACGTGAAATAAGACAATGATATAAATAAGATAATAAACTTAAATGATTTCACGATGTATAATTTTTATTTAATACTATCTGTTACGCAATTACGTATCATAGGCGACATGAAGAGATGATATATATATATATATATATATATATATATATACAATTAAACATAATATAATATAATACTATATAATAACTGTGTTTCATTATATAGTATAACTGTGTTACACTATAATAATATGTTTTTCGTACGAAAATTTATTATATATATAGTATGTGTTTATCTAAATTTTAATCTAAGTCATTGAAATTTTCAGATAAGAAATAATCGTGTATCGGAATACGTGCATTAGAAAGTTTTCTGATAGTGATGATAACACGATCATCAAGGTCGTAGGAAATCGAACGAAACAAAAAAAAAATGGCATGGAACAACAAGTTTATATATTCCTTGTATTTCGATATAATCAAACGGGTGAACTCTGTCCATTATTTATTTAAACAAATCGAAAGCTCCATTTATTTATGCATATACATATATAATATATGTGTACATATATATATGTACACACACACACACACAGACAGACTTATTTTTTTTAACATAGAGAAAGAGAGAGAGAGAGAGAGAGAGAGAGAGAGAGAGAGAGAGAGAGAGAGAGAGAGAGAGAGAGAGAGGAAAGTACGGTTTTTCTTTTATTCGATTTTCATTTCTTAACTAACGAGCAATCATATAATTATCTTAAAGCGGTACGTAACTAAGATAAGACGTAATTTTTGCTTCGAAAGATATTTCCTCATCCTCCTCCTCCTCTTCCTCCTTCTCCTCATCTTGCTTTTTTTCTTCCTTTCCTTCTTCTACAACTTCCCCGTCCTTCTTCACGTATTCGTTCCGCTACTGCTGAAATTCGAAAAATTTATTTTAAACTAAGCTGGAAAAGGAGATCGATTATACCCGAACTTTTCCACGTCCATTGCGAATTCTCCGCAATGCGGATAACATGAAACGAGTTTTCTCGATAGACTAGATATATTATAACGAGGAAATATTTAGCTTTCTTTTTTCTTTTTATTTATTTATTCTTTTTTGTTTTGAGTTGAATTTTTCAATACGCTGCAACGTTTTGCTCGAAGGAAAATATGATTATTTTGATATATGTATTTTTTTCTTTCTTTCTTTTATATATATATATATGAGAACGTATATATAAGAAAGAGAGTATAAGAAAAGAAAGACTTTTTTCTTATGGATTCCCATAGGTTTCTATGGGAATCTGTCGATATTATTCTTTTTGGACCATTCTGGATACTCTGAATTTAATGGCCCGTGTCTCTTTAAAATTTATAGCGCGTATAATCGAAGGTTCATGTTCGAAAGGTGTTCTTTTTATCTTGGTGAACGTAGTACATCGTACGTTCAATTTGCGGTTTTCTCTTAAACGTCTTTATGATCGTTTCGTCAAAAATTTTTCACGACGGTTTCCTCTTCTGCGTTTCTATGATTTCGTCGAGATAAAAAAAGGCGAAGAAGAAAAGGAAAAAAGGAAGAAAAATTTTAAGCACAAGTTGAAATGTATACACTGTGTATAAGAGAAATTGAAGAAGAGTCGAAACACTGACGTCACGCGTTTTGATTAAAATATTAACAAGCTGTCTGTTTAAATGTTTAAAATTTTAATTCTATCGACGATAATACGAATATCATTTTGAACTTCTGTCGTTTTAATCGATTTTAATATATATTTTTAGAAGAACTCAAAATATTTATATCGATGTCGAATAGATTTCGATTTAAAGCGACTCGCGAAGTACTTATTGTAATCTGAATAAAGAACGATCCAAGAGAAGACTAACGGAAGTATATTTTTTATTTCATCAATAAACACAATTTGGATATCAATGGTATTCTTTCATTGTACGCGTACGAACCAGTGGTTCTCTCAATAATTCGATATTTACAAGAAGCTCGCTCGTTCTTTCGTTTTTTCTATTTTTTTTTCCGAGGAAAAAAATTCCTTCCTTTGAAACGTTATTAACGATCTTTTCGAATTCGTCCTTTAAAATTATTCAACGAGTCCTGAAATTGTTTTCGATGTCGAACTATTCTAAGAAAAAAAAAAAAAAAAAAAAAAAAAAAAAAAAAAAAAAAAAAAAAAAAAAGAAAAAAAAAAGATTGGACGAAAGAAAAATCGCGAAGATCTTTGTGTAGGATTTAATTGGAAAAAAATTCGTGCTCGAGAATAAACATTTTTGTGCGCGCGGTATACGAGAGAGAATCACGATGGCCGGCCGGCCGGCGGAGTCGTACAACTGGAAACTCGGTATTACGCCTACGTGCGTACACTCGGTGTCACAGCGGTTCTCACGCGTTTCCGGTCACGCGATTGTCCGACTCGCTCGATTAATAGCCCACGGTTGTGTTGTTCATTGATGTCGAATCTCCGAAACGAACGGGAAGTTACCGATCACGATTTTTTTACATTATATTACTTTATTAATATTTTTCGTTTGTCCGTATTTTATTACGTATTCGTTCGTACGATTGATTATCCTTTTATTTCTATTGTTCACATAAGGGGGTGGGGGGTGGGGGTAGACTAATGCCCAAGTAAGACTTGTTCTCTTCTGTCTTTTTCTTCGCCTTTTTTTTTGTTTTGTTTTGTTTTTATCGCACAACGATTCGTGCAGCGTAGGGGCCGAAGTACAGGGGGATGGGAGAAGAGGGAAGGGAGGAGAAAAGGAACTAACTCGCGACGTGACGACTCTTCGTTATCGCGGAGCGACGGTATCTTACGCTTTATTTTCATACTTGAAACCGGAAGCGCAGACAGTGTGCTTCTACCATTGTCATGGCCCACAATGTTTGTCCTTTGCGATAGATCTTTTATCTTATCTGAACGTCCCTTTATCCCCTTACCAGCTTTGTTGTTAGTCCTCGAGAGCAAGAAGTTTTAACTATCATTTGTCCCGATTAATTCCATTTTCGATAAAAAAAAAAAAACTTTCAGCAATGATCACAAAGCAATCTTTTTCATTCTCCCTTTTCGAATTTTCTCGTTAAATATTTTATATATATATAATACTCGGATTTTCGGTTAATGTAATAATAATTATATATGTAAATTTATGGAAACGAAACGATATATCGAACGGCATAAGTAAAGATAAATGATTCCTTTCTCGACAAAAGTTTAATAATCTATCTTTTAATTTAATTCATTTCACCGTTATTTCGTTCGTTTCATTTAATTTGACTTGATCTTCCTTCATTTTACTTCGTTCAATTTTCATATAAATTCAAATTTAGTTCATCTTTTTTTGCTTTTTTCGTTTCATTCTTTTTTTCGGTTTCCTTGTTAATTTTAATCCACTTATGTTTAGATTACTCTTTCTTATCTCTCTTTGATAGCGTAGACGTTCGAATCCGTACTGAATAAATTCGATGAATGTCTTCCCCTCCCCCTTTGCTTTTAATCTCTTCCTCTCTCTCTCTCTCTCGCTCTCTCTGTTTTCAATTACTTCATCGCACGTACGTGCAAATAATTTTATTTAAACTTTTAATTTGTATTTGAGAAAAATCCGTGATCGAGTTTGGCTCGGTCTTCCGTTTAATTTTAAATGGTAAGTTAATAAATGAGTACTCACGACGCTCGACCGTGTTACACTACGTGTATCTATCCGTCGTGATAATAATAAAAAAAAAAAAAAGAAAAAAAAACAAAGGAGAGAATGGAGGGCCGGAAAATAAAATAGGGACAAAGGAAGGAACAAAAAAGGAAAGAAAAGAGAAAAAAGGGGGTGGGGAGGACAACTTTCATTTCGAACAATGGAGATTATCAACGGGGGGTGGGGGAGAGGGTTCAAGAACGTGAACGTGAAACGTGGGGAACACAAATGTTTCTGCTTGCGAGCACACTTCCCGTGGAATTATTTGCCAGAGTTCGCGGTGGCTCGTATGTATGAATTACCAAGATGATATCAGTCATTTTGCCACGGTAATTAACGCCGTACCCGTTAGAAGGAGGAGAGGCATCGTGCATGGTACTACTTACGTATGTGTATACATATACAGGATGTTTCATCTAACTCGATGTAAAGTATTTATTTTAGAAGATGTTCGTGATGTTCGATGCATTTTTAAACACGATATTCTCACAATTAACAGAGAAAATTTGACAAAGAATCCAATGTGCGTGTTTGTTATCGCTTCGGAAGTTATGAAAAGTACAAAGAAATCATTCATTAAGCTTATCCGAAAATGTATTGAAGTTCACGTCGTTGTTGAATTTCTCTTTATATAAACCGTGACATTGTGAAAATAAAAATGTGTCGAAATCAAAAGGCAAAGAAAAGAAAAAAAAAAGAAAGAAAGAAAGAAAATAGAATACAAACCAAGGAATGACTTTGAAATCTTAAAATGGAAATTAACATTAAAGGAAACACATTCGTTGATCGTGATGTCAATGTTCCTTCGGTTAAAACAATTTCTTCCTTTGATATTCGTTCGTTCGTTCGTATCGTCGAAGGGAAGACGGAGCACGAAGATTGTTTCAACTATTCATATTGAGTGAAGCACACTGTAGTACAATGCATACAATGTACATGTGTGTAAGTACATAAACGTGAACACATGCGAACATTAACAGAGCAAGTCGGCTTGTCTCTCCTTTAACTTTCTGACCGAACGTAACGCTAAGAAAGACGGAAGCACGATTAATTTCAACTTCCATTAATCACGAATACGTTCTCCTTCTCAACATGACGAAAAAGAAAAACGAAACTAAAGAGCGAAGAAGAGCGGGGGGGGAGGAGATCTTTAATTACGCATTGTAATAATCCTATCCTTACTGGTGAATATTCTTCATGGCTATAACGCGGTGAGTATGAACTCTGTTACGTTTGCGCGTGTTTGATATGGATCGAGTGATTAATATCGTACACATTTCATTTGTTTCAAGTCCTTAATTACAGTACACGAGAAAGGAATAATTATGGGGGATTATTTTATGGCACAGGCATTGGATGGATTTATATTCGTTGGTGATTATCCTAGTAACCGAAAAAAAGAGGAAGACAAAAAAATTATTTGAGAAGATTGTATTATTAATGATATTATGTATTATTAATGACATCTATGCATTATAAATAACTAATTAATTAATCAATAATCTTATCAGACGTGATATATATATATATATATATATATATATATTATATCAACCTGATATATTTTAATATTAGGTATGATATGAAGGAAAATATAAATATATCTGATATAAATTATGTAATGTAATGTTTATTAATAACACGATTTGTACTGGATATCAATCCGTTTCGTTACAAATGATCCTTTTGATGTGATATTTTTTAATTATTTCTGAAGTATATGCGTATGAGGAAATAATTAAAAATAATTATATTGCTAAAAAAAAAAAAGAAAAGAACACAGGGAAGTAGAACGCTCTAAATATACAAATAATACATTTTTTTTGCTTGCGTTGATCAACTGGAATGATTATATGATATTTATCATTGTATAATTATAATCGTTACATCGATTACGTTACTAGTCTCTTGTAGATATTATATATTCTTTTTTTGATTATTTTATAGCCTTTTATATTGTTATTGTATAATAATAAGAGGTCGTTTCGAGTTTAGTATTGATGAGCCAGTTAACGTCCGTCCACCTTAGTTATCGTTCTCGACGAGAGAGAGAGAGAGAGAGAGAGAGAGAGAGAGAGAGAGAGAGAGAGAGAGAGAGAGAGAGAATCGACTCCTTCGATCCTCCAACTGTCCTACCCCTTCCCCCACCCCCTCTTAACAAAGACAGAATAAGAAGAAGGAAGGAACGAGAGTGCAACGAGTCTGTCTCGTGCAGCTATTCAGACATTCGAGCCACTTATTACGTTCGGGCCCCTTCTACTTAGTCTTTTTCTTTTTCCTTTGCTTTTTCTTTTTCTTTCGCTTCTTCTTCTTCTTCTTCTTCTTCTTCTTCGCTTGCCAGTTGAGAAGAGAATTTCTTCTATGTCCCAACCACTAGCCACCATCACTACCACTACTACCCAAACTGACTTCCTTCTCCACTATATTTATTTTCGTTTCTCCCACGATCTTACCTGCCACCCTAACTCTTTTCTTCCCTTTCACTCCCTTTTCGTGTCCAGCGTGTGTGCGTGTGTGTGTGTGTTGCGCGTGAGCGTGCGCGTACGCTTCATTTAGTCGTATAGTGTGTAAACTACAGACTTCTTTTTTTACAAGAATGACAGAATTCTCGAACATTCGTCCTTTCGAACGTATACGAAAAAATAGAGATGGGGGGGGGGGGAGAGAATGTTTAGATATTGGGTTGGCCCCAAGTTCGTTAGTATTTATGATATAAATTACTTTCTTGTATTTATATTTTGGCACAAAAAGTACTGCTTTTAACAGCTAATAAATATATTCTGAAAAGTGAGTTTTTAACATATATCGTTAAAATAAACATCCGTTAAGTATTATTGTGAGTCGTAGAAAATGAGCGAATACGATTTTCTTCTCTTTCTTTTCTTTTTTTTTTTTTTTTGCATCGTATGTTATGTTTTCTTGTTCTTCAAAAATAAAAAGTGCGTTGCAAACAAATGAATCGGTTTAAGTATTGTGCAAAACTACGTTTTTGTTTGCATAAAAGTGTTATCCAATGGATTTGCAAAAAAGAAAATAAATACGAATAACAATTTTTTGCTCGATTTTAATGTTAAATTTTAATATTAAATAGTCAATTTTAATACCAAATAGGGATAATATTTGGAAGAGTTCCGTGAGATTGTAATATCCTTCGGGAATTGTTTATAAATCGATCGATCGTAAAAAAGCTCATCCTTGTTGAATATTCGCAAAACGATGATTATGAATTTCCTTCTTACTCGCCTTGGTGTCTAATGGAAAGACGATACGTTGATAACCGACGACTGGATCCACCTGTGCCTTTTATAAACCCGTGGTGTCTATCGTTACGTACAAAGCCACGTAAGTTTTTCTCCTCATTAATTTTTAATTCAAATAAAAAGATAAAAAAATAAAGATAATTTTCTGCGTGACAATTATAGGACAAATTCTTTCGTTAAAAAAATTAAATAGTAAAAATAATTTATTTATGTAAATATCCGATGGTCTATATAATGTTGTTAAAGTTATTCAAAAATTCATTTTTACATTTTAACAATAAGTAATGTTTACTTTTTAATAAAAAAAATATCTTATTATTTATTTTTATATACAGGTATTTATTTATATATATAGGCACACACACACACACACACACACACACACACACACACTTTTATATACTGATAAATTGCTTTAACAATGAAGGAAAAAATTGCTTGTGAAAGTATGAAGAAAAAAGAGAGAATAATAATAATAAGAAAAAAAAGAATAAGAGAACAAATGTTTTAAATATAATAAATAAAATTCATACGTATAAATAAAGAGATTACTTGTCACTCTTTTCGTCCACTTATCCGTTGAAAGGGAACGATAAAAATGTTAAAAACCGATCAACGCAATCATCGTAAGCATTGGGATTCGTATGGAATTTTTGCGAAAGTTTTGAGACGTTAATATTTACGTTTTATGTCTTTTCTAGTATATGCATACGCGCTGACACACGCATATATATATATACATACATATATATATATATATATATATATATATATATATATATATATATATATGCGTATAAAGTAAAAGAACGCTCGTGGCTCGGTAGTTGGATCTCCTAGAACGAAGCGTTCCTCTAGAGCTTGTACGTGCTCGAACGCGTTGCAACATATGCGTGCAAGCTGTCCAACTCACAGACAGTGTTCGCGAGTTCCTTTTATTTCACAATCAAAGGGATGCAAATGGCTCGCTTCGAAGTACGACCTCAGCCGTTACATTTCTCGGCTACTACATTCTCCAAGCTCTCGTATATATCTACATTATCTTCTTCCTCGCCTCGACGTGTTTCCGCTTCTTAAACGTAACGTTGAAAATTATCAAACGAGATTTGATCATTTATGTTCCGAGTTGTCCCCCCTGCCACCTCTCCCCCTCCCCATCGTAATACTTTAAATTTGATCTATATTTCATACGGATAAGTCTGATTTTAAATATTAACGAACGGTCAGCGATTAATTAACGTTATTGATTTAATTTCTTTCCGTTGATCAAAAAAAATATTACTTTTCGACAGATATCATTATGGATTTATCGTTCGAGTATAATATTTTTATTTAAATTTCTCGTTTGATACGATACAATATGTAATAATACGAACGAATGGAAATCGAATGGAAAATATATTATCAAATTGATCCTTTCGCATAATCGAATAGAAAATTATTCTTAATTTATTTTTCCCTAAGTATAAAATATACTTCGATGTGATTCGCGTTAGAAACAATTTATTTTGTAAATATATTTATTATCTAAATTAGTACGAACATTAAATCGCGATACAAGTTCTGTCGATTTCTTTTCGTGTTACTTATCTTTGCATCGTTCTAC
Organism: Dolichovespula sylvestris; assembly: GCA_918808275.2. Classification (NCBI taxonomy): domain Eukaryota; kingdom Metazoa; phylum Arthropoda; class Insecta; order Hymenoptera; family Vespidae; genus Dolichovespula; species Dolichovespula sylvestris. The sequence goes on from OU964961.1 coordinate 16,264,930, forward strand.
AATGCTTGTTACGTAAATTAATATATAAAAAAAAAAAAAAAAAAAAAATAACGAAGATAAATTCTACGAGATTTCGAAAAATATTTTCGAAGTGGCTAAACAACATTCTGATCGATTAAGTTGCAAGAAGAAATGAAAAAAAAAAAAAAAAAGAAGAGACAAATAAAAATTGTTGAGTTACTTGACCTTATCCGGAAGGTTCAACGTTTTCCATATCATTATCAAGAACATCCTTTTCAATATGGCGAGCCCGCAAATTGGCGTAAAGTGCTCGCTCCTTGGTAACTTCGTCTTCGTTCCATCCTTCTTGCTCTTATTCTTTTCCTTCTCCTCCTCCTCCAACTCCACTTCCTCCACCACCTCCACCTCCACTTCTTCCTCCTCCTCCCACTACTACTACCACCATCATCACCAACACCACCACTTATTCTTCTTCAACTCTTCGTTTTCTTCTTCTTCTTCTTCGTCTCTTCGTCTTCGTCTTTTCGTCTCTTCGTCTCCTTTTTCTTTTACTATTCCCCGCGTTGTCGCGGTTACGGTCATCGTGGGTGGTGGTTTATTTGCAGTGACTCAACCAAGAGGAGGACTATTGTCGCCAACCCGGAAAAAAAGGTCGACGCGACTGAGAATCGTTGCGAATTCACCTATATCTGGTGACGACGATAATCGATGAAGTACACTCTCGAAATACCTCGTGAGATCGATTCAACCTCCCACTCTTACTCCTCGACTTCTATCATTCTTTCTATATAAAAAAAAAAAAAAAAAAAAAAAATTATTCTTGCTTGTGGTGGCGACCGTGATGGGGGCGGGGGGAGGGGACGGGCTGGGGAAAGTTTAGGATCATCGAGAATCGCGTTATAGGTCGATGACGTTTCCTTCGTAGAAACTTTCCAATAGAATTCGATTTCTATCTGAATTATATGAAATATTATAATATCGTGTCTCATTCCTAGAGTCAACGATTAAAGTCAGTTAACATTCATTATTAATTTCAACGGTGTTTAGAAATACTTGGAAGTTGTAATAAAATAATTTGTTAAATATTAAATTTTTTTTTTTTCGAAATAACAATATTGTAGGCAGTTAATTTAATACGGGTTAATGAAATTTATAAAGCGCGCTATAACGATATCTCGAGACAAATCGAAATTCTACGAGATAATTTATTCAATGCGAGTCGTATTATTTCTATCAAATGAAAATAATATTATAATTAATAATGTTTATTAATTTTTCTCGACCGTATAGCAATAATGTTTAGAGATAATTAAGATATTGCATGGGGATAAATTTTGTTTTGTTTTTTCTCTCTCTCTTTCTTAAAGATAACAATATTAAATACTAATTTTTTATAAATTTTTATTTAATTTTTTATAAATACAATAAATCATTAAATACAATATTTTTTACAAATCTCTATAAAAAGGTGCCTTAAATAATGTTCGACGGTCCGTGAAAATGTATAGATATTCTGTGGAGAAATGAGTATCGGTAAAATTTAAATAATATGTCCCGACGTTTTGTCAATTTCCTACGAGCATAGTAACGTCGGAAACGAGACAGACTGGATGTGAGATAATAGTGAAAGCCGATAAGAGAATTGTCCACGTTGTTATGCGACAGAAAGAGAGAGAGAGAGAGAGAGAGAGAGAGAGAGAGAGAGAGAGAGAGGGAGAGAGAGACGGTCTAAGCACGCGACGAGCGTCATTGCGAATTAACGGCAATTCCTGCGAGCAATCGATCGACCCTCGAAAACTACGGCTCTCATTCGATGAATCGTGATTCATTCGCGAGCATTTCTGTCTCTCTCTCGATGCCTTTTAAGTGCTAGAATCACTTTTCTCGAGTACCTCGACCGTCCGTCCTCGAGTATCATCATGTATAATTCGTTCTCGCGCTGTCTTGATCTTTATACTATTATTAAACGCGAGATAACGTTTTGTAAAGAGTTGGGGGGAAAAAGTCTAGGGGGAAAAAAGGAAAGAAAGGAAATAAGAACGAGCGAAGAAAATGAAAAAAAAAAAAGAACAAAAAAACCAATTTATACACATCTCTAAGGCGCTTCTAATTTCCAAGTAGTCTTGAAGGCGATTTGATATGAGAGAGAAGAAAAAAAATTGTTGCACCCTTCTTTATTATCGTAACATATATTGTAACTTCATATATTGTAACTTTGTTAAATATGACATATGTATGGCTTTGTCGTAAATAAGAGATATGATTATAAAGTGTAAATTTTTTTTACGGTACTATGACCAATCTAATCTGAGGAAACGGTTGAAATTCTTTAAACTTTATAGTATATAAAGTCGTTCGTAGGATTTAAATATAATTAATGTTCGTGGATTATATGACGTTCGTTTTCATTAAAACGACACGGTATTAAGATGGTGATAGAGAAGGACAGAGAGAGAGGGGGGGGGCGGGGGAGGGAGAAAGAGAGAGAGAGTTAGAAGAGAAAAAAAGAAATGGTTAGGATGGACCGAAAGGATAAAAAATGTGGTTCGAGGTAAGATCCTATAGATTCTTGGAAGGCTCTTAGGCTATTAATCTTGGAAGCTTCGCGTCATCGCTAATCGTCTCCCTCGGCTTCGTTGAAAAGACGTTCGGTAGTAGGCTCCTTGTTATCCCGTGTTATCGGGTAAGTCGATTTGAGGCGAATTCATCATTGTGTGATTACGGGCCGCTTCCTTTCTACGGTCTAATAAATAATTAATCAACGTCCGTGATCAAGGCCGACGATTCCGCTGGCGCGTTTTCTCCATCGCGCGCGTAACAAATTGTAACGCTGAGATTGCACTTTCGACCTTAACTCGTCATTATTTCCATAAAACGATTCGAAATAATTTTTTTACCGAGTTTGAAAGTTCGATACATTGTTGTTTTCTTTTCTCAATAATTCGTGAGATCATTGAAAGATATTTATACGTTTTTTTTTTTTGAAATTTATCGTCATGTCTAATATATAAAATTATTTATACGTGTTTACGAAACGTTCGTTGAAATATTATTAACAAAAAGAAGAAAATATATAAATGTAACGCCGAGTATAAAAGATAAGGAAAAAAAAATTAGAGCGACAAAATCGATGATACGTATTTTCATTTTTCGATAAATAACAAAATTACGTATAAAGTCTTAATTTAACGAGTCAATAAATACGATAGATTTAAATTAGAATTAAAGCGAATGAACATTTAAATGTTGATTGAACGGTTTACAAGCAAACCCAAAATAATTTCATTCGTTGTGGTGTGTAAATGTACATACGATTTAACATTTTTAATAATTGGACGATGATGAGTTGACGTGAAAGATTATCGGAAATAAAATGGAAGAGATTATTATTCATACATACGTAAGATCGATTTCCGCGAAAGAAAATAATAGATCCTTAACGAAGTTGTCCTAACGCCCGATGGATGTTCTCATTTACATGTACGATGTATCGAGGATACGGGGATATCGATAGGTGTATGGATGTATGTATTACGCATTCGAGAGGATCAAAGGTTCGCAGCCCCCGAGACTTCCGAACAGCTGTGTTGACACGCGCTCGCGACACATAGCCTTTCGAGTATATGAAAAACAGCAGGAGATTAGAAGGGGGAGGAAAGAGAAGAAGAAGAAAAAAAAAGAGAAAGAAAACATAGAAAAAGAACAAAAAAACAAGCAAAATGGAGAAAGAAAGAGATCTCATTTCTCTCGAAACTTTTTTTCTCCCTCCTCACCCCCCCCCTTTTCTTTTTTTCTCTCTTATCGTACTCTTTCTCAACTTTTTTCCCTTCATTCCAGTTCGTACGCTCTTCTGTGTGGCCAACATATTGAACGACTTTTAAAAGATGAGAGAGAAAAATTGTGAGAAAGAGAAGGGGGAATTGTATCGAATATTTATTTTCGTTCCGGATAAACGAATCCTCGAAAAATGATGGAAGACGAAATTTATATGCGTATGCGTATAATAATAATTAATTTCAACTTTGTAAATTAAACGTAACTCTGCTTAGAGAGGAAAAAATACAGATAAATAGACAGATTGATAGATAGATAGATAGATATGTAGATAGAGGGATAGAATTATAAAGTTTATTTACGAGATTATTCAACGAACTTTCACGTCTATATATGAAACGACATTTTCTTTCTAAGAACTCTTTTAGTGGTAGAATATAAATTTTCATAATCATAGCTTGTCTCTCTCTCTCTCTCTCTCTCTCTCTCTCTCTCTCTCTCAAGGGATATTATGTACATATGTATATGTATAATATATATATATATTACAACAAACCGTGTACTCAGTGTACCTGAGTACCCGTTTCTATTTTAAGATATAGAATATTACACCAATCCCACCTGACCCACCGAGTACTTAGTTTACCTCCTAAGATCCCCAGAGAAATGAAAAATACAAATCTAATATATTTACAGATATCCTTGTGTCGCATGTATTATCCATGGACGATTAACGTTCACTTTACTACTTACATCCTAATCTACATTAATCGTATTAAAAACGATGACTAAATTCTTACAGGTGGCGACAATCACTTCATGAATTTTTCGTTTAAAAAGTGTATCATCATTTTTCAGGATCAACCTTTCATTTAAAATATGTGCAGTCGTAGAATTATACGAATCTCGTTATCTCGAGGATCGTCCATCATTTGTAACGGCTATGTTAGATGCCATTGTAATTTTCTTTTTCTATTCTACTTCATTTTTCATGTTTGTGTATATACATATATATATATATATACATACACATACATACGTACATGTATGTATGACTTGTAATTGTTTTGTTATTATAAAATATCTTTAGGACAAATTGTATATCGTTGTGATATGACGATTTCCATATATAAACTTTAAATTAAAGATAAAATACAAAAATATAAATTACTTTTTTTTTTTATAATCACTTATATGAAAATATAAATTACTCGAAACATTGTAAATAACCGGACAACACGGATAGTGTAATCGAGTAAAACTTATTCAGATATTTTTCATTTACCTGGGTGCATTATCGAATATAACCAGACGGGTCGGGTAGTAATAATTATACGTACTCGCGCGCATACACACACATGCACACACACGTTCGATAGTTTATTTGTAAAGTAAAATTTCTCACGGGCGAGGGTGAGCCGACGGAAGTACGCGTTATTTAGCGTAATTCAATTTTAAGGTACATACACAGTTATTACCGAGCATTTCGATGCATTTTCTCTCCCTTCGCGTAACACGCTCCAGCGAACGGTATGGACGAGAGTGAGAGTGAGAGAGAGAGAGAGAGAGAGAGAGAGAGAGAGAGAGAGAGAGAGAGAGAGAGAGAGAGAGAGAGAGAGAGAGAGAGAGAGAGATCATCGAACCCATTCGAAAATACCAGGAATAACTCTGACTACACGGTCGGGCAATCTCTTACATTGTTCTCTTTAAATTTTCTTCGTTATTTAATTTTATCAAATGAACTGTCATAATTAGAAAGAATAATATCGATGACACGTGAGGAAACTTTAAGAAATACACGTTTCCAATCACTACCCAACTTTTCGTCGAGGAATAAGAAAATTTACTATACATGCATACATTTTTTATTTTAATATTATATGTGATAAAATAAAAATACAATATAAGTAAAGCTAAAATAAAGGCATGATTTGTTCACATTGAAAGTAATACTTTTTTTGAGAGATTGTCGTTATTTAACATCTTTTTTTTACTTTAAATTTATTCGTCTTTCAGAAACAGTTACTACACTTTTTATATCATTTATTTTATTTTATTTTTTTTTTTTTTAATTAATCAATTAATCGTAAATTTTTACAAAATTTATAATAGCGGAATTATAAGGCATTTGATTAAATGTACATACACACGTATACGTTAAACATTTCATTGTTTTAAATGTATAACGTTGCTTCAAAATTTTACGGTAGCTTGTTACATAGAAAACAGACAAATTATTCTTATTTTTCCATCTAATTCGCTACTTACCAAGACGATTTAGATCCTCGTCTTCTCGTCTTTTGGATCCTTTCCAAATTACTATTTCGCTCGTTTCGTCGATAAGCTCTCTCTCTCTCTCTCTCTCTCTCTCTCTCTCTCTCTCTCTCTCTCTCTCTCTCTATCTCCCTCTCCTCACCCTCTCTCTTACTATCTTTATCTTTCCCTTACCACGAGGTTGACCCGATTAACGGGCTAAGGGCGGAAGTATTCACGGATCTTTCCTGTTTCTATAGGATTAAGGGTTACGTCGAAACACGTGTAACATTTCGCTCTTTACGCGTGTGTGTCACCCTCCAAAATAAAAATCGCGTGCCTGTGTCTCCTCGCCTGTCCTTTTTTCTCTCTCTCTCTCTCTCTCTCTCTCTCGTATAATATTACGTGTGTTTGGTCGTTTAAAAATAGGATCGAAGGGCGCGTTTTTAACCTTCTATAACCCACTTTTACTCCTGCCTAAGAGAATAAGACAAAAAAAATTACGTAATGTCAACACCTAGCAGCGAATGTTAACCTTTCGATATGGTACCCATATATATTTATTAATTTACCATATCGTATCTATAATAATTAATTTACAATTTTGTATCCGTGTTAATTAATTTACAATTTTTTAACATGTTATTTCAAAATTATATACATATAATATAAGATTAACAGTGAATAAATGACATAACTGATCAAAAGAGTCGATCCCTCCTTTATTTTCATTACGGTACTGTATAATATCTCGTCTTTCATTCTGATTGATTGCATTTGATTTTGAGTATGAATGAGACGTAAGTTTAGATAATAATTTCTACCGCGCTTGTATATAGGATCGCATTATTTTGAGCACGAATGGAATAAAAATATTTCAATAATATAGAAGCCAAAATACAATGGAAAAACGACTTACCGTGCACACGGATTGTTGTGGCACACCCCAGATTTCACGAACTTCTCGACTTTCAATCGATCAAGACTCAACGACCGACATAACGCGGACTATTTCCGATGGGTTGGCACATAAATCTCAAATATTATCACAAATGGCGGACACGCAGTCCTATTTACAAACATTTATTTGTTTTAAAATCGATCTCAAAGTTGATCCGGGGTGGTCCCATATACTCCGTAGTGCACAACTAAGGCTGTTAATACAGGTAACGAGAGAAGTAAGGTGATTATATTCAGTGCCACGAGAAAGAGTACCTTCCTATGGTAAGGTCAGAGGATTATGACACGATTTTCCAAGAAATTTTCATTTAATCTAATATTTCCTTCTCGCGATAGTGATTTATTTATAGATTCAGTATCACCATCAATAATATTTATACGACGTAGAATAATATTAAGTGTTCCCCCGTCTACGTCGAGTTATAACTTAACAACTCATCTGATTTATAGCCACTAACGTTTCTTATTCTTTCTTTCTTCCTTTTCTTTTTCTTCTTCTTCTTCTTTTTTTTTTTTTGTACTCGGCATTATCATAAATAGTCGATATGTTATCATTGTAGCTTAACGCGACATGGAAGTCGCATAATTATATTATGCGAAAATAGCAACGAAATTGTTGGATAAATGTAATGATAAGAAAAGGAGAAAGAGAAACGGGCAATTGTTATACCTACTAACTTGTATACTTATTATACGGTCTTCTTCTCGTTCATCGAAATAATGAAATGATAAGAAACGAACTAATCATTAGCTCTCATTTTAAAACATATTTGAATAATAGTCATTCTGGTTTTGGGGAATAAGGAATTGCAAATTGCCATGACAAAAAAACAAGATTAATTAAAGAAAACTGTTATGACAATAAAATTGTTTTCATCTTGATTTAACAAATGAAATTACTTAAAAAAAGTAAAGCGTGAGGGGGCGGTGAGGGATGGAATTATTATAGAGGGTTGCGTCTGGGTTGCGTTGTGGCGAAGATATCGTAATTTTCTCACCCACATCGAAAATATTTTTTTCGAGGAAAAGAAGAGGAGGAAGAAGAAGAAGAAGAAAAAAAAAGATAATGTAATTTCACATCATTTTGAATTCAATGTTCGTTTAACCTAAAAAAAAGTTTTACGAGTTTATCGAGGTATGCATCATCATAAGGGCCAGAGAAGGGCGTAGACAAACGTAACTGTCGCGAACGTTATATCCATAGTCGTAAAAAAAAATCTCCCTTTCCTGTGGTTTTCACATGACAATAGGTTCACCTCGAACGGGGGACGGGGGAAGGGGGAGGAGGCATCTGACTAGCAGTCGAGAAGGGAAGAAGAGAGGTGGCCCTTTTTTCGTTTATGCCCTTGCTCCTCGTGATGCCAAGGATCGTTAGCGTTTTTATTTTCTCTCTCTCTCTCTCTCTCTCTCTCTCTTTCTCTTTTCTCTCTTTTTCTTTTCTCTCTTTTCGTGAAAAAAATGTGAGAAAAAAGACGCAACTAGGAGGGTGCCATTGTGGTTTTCTGAAAGAGATGAAGAATATTCGTGATTTCAGGTGACCCAACGATTTCCGTTTTTATTTATTTATTTATTTATTTATTTTTTTTTTGAGACGAAAGAAATAAAAATAAGTGAAAACTTTCTCTCTATTTTCTTTCTTTCTTTCTTTTTTTTGTTTTATATAGAAAAAAATTTATCCGAGTCTTCATCTTCGAGGTAACGTCATTTCAATCCTCGTGAAAATTTTAGAACAGTTTTTTTTTTTTACAAATTCTCGACGTTAATGGGATGCAAAAGAATTTCATTGCTCTGGTACCTGAACGTACATCTGCAGATTGAGAATATTTTTATTCGTAAGAACCTAGAAAAGAGTTGCAGAACCGAGGAAACATGGGAGTTAACTTTCCTCGAATTCTTTGTAATCGAAAGTATTTGAAATATACTTGGTGGTTTAATGTGCGAACACACCTGTTAGAAACTCGTTCGTTCGTTCGTTTGTTGAATTACACTTTAGCCAACCTCGCGAAAAATAAGGGAGCATGATTGTTTTCTATTTCGTCGTTCCCTTTTATCCGAACGGCATCGTCGAGGAATCGATGAGGATAAAAAGGATGATTATGTCAGATGGAACGAGATAAAGTACATAAAAGTGTAGTACTAAAAAAGTTAGAGGAACGAATAAGAGGATTAAGGAAGAATGGGGAAAAAAAGTTTCGTGAGAATGTTTTAATTTAGTGTTAAGAGAAAGGAAGGAAGAAAGAAAGAATGAAATAGATAAATAGATAGATAGAGAGAGAGAGAGAGAGAGAGAGAGAGAGAGAATTTGTTTTATACAGGATGTTTCAGCTAAAGGAGGCCGCCTATAACATATATAACATTATACTATTATATATATATATATAATTCATAACATACTTCCTTCTAAACCATCAAAGTATCATAAAAAAACAAAGAAAATATTTAGGCGGCCTCCTTTAGCTGAAACACCCTGTATAACAAAATATGACGTAATTTTTACATAATTACAGATTTAATTTCGATTAAAACTAAAATAAATGAGAAGATTCAAAATTCAAAGGAGAGAAAGGTTAGGAGTAAATAATGAAAAAGAAATTCTCATAAGAAAGGATCGAAAATCGTATGTTCAATATTATATATATATATTATTATTATTATAATTATTATTATTATCTCTTAGTTTTGTTATAACACTTGTATAATCCTTATATCTGCGCTATACTCGATACAGAAATAAATAAAAATAAATAAATATATATATATATATATATATATATATATATATACCGAATGGGGGAGTGAAATAAGACCAATAGACTATGAGTACATATAAATAGAAATTAAAGTGGAAATAAATAAAGCGAAATAGAATTACTTGTAGAATGAGGTGGAGTAACGGAGATGGAAAATATGATGGAAAGAGAGGATGGAACATCTGAGGAAGGGTGGGAGACGAGTCTCTAGTCTGTGTATGTGTGTGTGTGATGGGGGAAGGGCAGGAACGAGAAGGAGAAAGATAGAGAAAGAAAGAGACGGAGAGTGGGAGGGAGGGAGGGAGGGAGGGAGGGAGGGAGGGAGGGAGGGAGGGAGAGAGAGAGAGAGAGAGAGAGAGAGAGAGAGAGAGAGAGAGAGAGAGAGAGAGAGAGCTAGTGAGGGAGGAAAAGAGAGGGAGGGAAGTGCGTGAGTGCGTCGTGTGCGAGGGACATGGTAGCTTCTCATAGAGAAGACAGTCGCTGTCTCGCCGCAAGGCTATTCGCATCGACGCGAGAAAGAAACGGCACACACCCTTCCTGTTTTTGGAGTCCTCTCTCTTTCTCTCTTTCTCTTTCTCTCTCGCTCTCTCTTTCTCTGTTTCTCTTTCTCTTTTTCTCTCTCTCTCACCTCTCTTTCTCTCTCTCTCTCTCTCTCTCTCTCTCTCTCTCTCTCTCTCTCTCTCTCTCTTTCTCTCTGTATCGAAACGATACCATACATGTACGGGAAGAAAAAAAGTGATAAAAAATTTGTCGTAAATCGATATTGAATGGATTTGTTTAATGTCGAACAGTGGTGAACGAACAATTTCATAAGTGTGATTTAATAGGTGAATATGAAATGCTTGTCGTTGTAATCCTTTCGACTTTTTGTTTGCAAAAAATTAAAAAAAAAGAAAAAGAGGCAAAAGGATCGGTGAATATATTCATAAAAATCGTTCAGAATATATCATTGAGAAATAAGATCGAAGAATACAATAGGAGAAATTTTCGGGAAGTCTTTAATAAGCTTGCGTGTGGAGATGGACGTGAACGAGGAATTAATGGTGTTACACTGATGACGTACGTATAGTCTCGCAGAAGCGTAGAAGAGAAAGGACGAGTATAGTTCGTGATTGGTGCAGCTTGGCCCTACGGATTGCTCCGAAAATAATCGTCGTATTTTTACCATCGTTTTTATATCCACTTGGTTAGTAACGTGCGCTCGCGCGCAGATAGTGGCGTTAATTTGGTGAGAAGTAACTCACTCTCCCTCTCTCTCTCCTCTCTCTCTCTCTCTCTCTCTCTCTGTATGTCTGTCTGTCTCTCTAATTCTCATTCTACGAAAAACAAGTCAATTTGTTTTGTCGACGTCACAAAGAAACGAGCAACGATCTTGTAATTTCACGAGGAACTTTAATTAACTACCTCCGATCGTACAATTCTTTATATTTATAATAATTTTCGAATTAGAAATACATGTTTCTTTTCTCTCTCTCTCTCTCTCTCTCGCTCTCTTTTTTTTTCTCCTTTCTTAAATCTTATATATTTTTCTTTTATCCCGAACTGGTTTGATTCGATTGATCCGCAATTTTAATTTTCTATATTTATTTTTATTCGTTTGTTTGGTACAATATTTTTTGTTTTTCTTTTTTTTTTTTTTATCGCTTTCAAATACAATAAGGAGAAAGGTGCGATAATACACTTTCGAAATTTTCTTCGCTTGTTCCCTCGGGCACTTATCGTCTTCTTCCAGAAAAGCAACTCGATTTCCTACCTCTTGTGCTTTTCATATATATATATATATATATATATATATATATATATATATATATATATATAGAGAGAGAGAGAGAGAGAGAGAGAGAGAGAGAGAGAGAGAGAGAACGAGTGAAGTCCTTCCCGCGCAAGGGTACCACGACTCTATCAGATCTTCGATAAATACCACTTCCTCGTGGTGCGAGTCGTTTATCGCACAACTTTCCGAACACGATGACAAACTTTTAGCAAAGCTGTGAAAGCCTATTTTACTCTCTCTCTCTCTCTCTCTCTCTCTCTCTCTCTCTCTCTCTCTCTCTCTCTCTCTCTCCTCTCTCGACGCGTCAACAAAGGCACAATGTACGCGTGTTTCTCGATGCCTGGCATGAAGTCGATAAACTGAAACATGCTTTAACGTATGTTTCCTGTGCTTTGTATTACATGCATAGATATATAAATTACCTATAATGTTGTGTATTAAATGTATATATATACACATTATTTAGGGTTTAACTAAATAATATGATAAACTTTAACGAAATCGTAAAATACGAGAAAATAATTCGATAAATGAAATCTCTTTTTAGTTCCAAGTTCACATAAAGTATCACATTATGTTTTGAAAATTCAAGACTCTCTTCGTACCGCGTACGTATATCCAAATCTAATTATATTTTCTCGTCACGTACGATATATACAATCGTTAATGATCATTAAAAAAAAAAAGAGAGAGAGAGAAAAAAAATTTCATTCGATAAACGAGTCGTTTTTCACTTTCGAACTTTTTCGGAAAATTTAATACTACATTTTGATAATTAAAGATTGCATAAGTACGTTTGAATATTTTCAATGTATAAAATATTAGGATCGATTGATTAGAATCGTTTTTAGTATAAAATGCCATTGTTTCCGAGCGAATGAATGGTCGAATATATTTCGTTTTTCTTTCCCATTAAATGCGATTAGAGAGGAATGGAACTCTTAAATATATTAGATTTCGAATATCAACCGTAGAATGTTCTCCGTGGTTTACGCAACAAGGAAACCCTGTACGCGAAAAGAACAATCGAAAAATCTTACGGAGAGAACCGGATATATTGGAGATCCGGATTTACATTCAGGATCGTAAATTTTCATTGAATTCCATGTTGTTTCGAGAGCGTAGGTTTCGTGGCAGATTCGCGTTTGCTCGAACACACTTAATAAAATATCGAGTTCTCCTATTGTTTTCGTGATACAATAACTACTATCGTATCTAAAATAGTGCTCACTTCATACTATACACATATATATACACATACATATACTTATATATGTATATATCATTATATGCATACGTACATAGATCATTATGTACGTACGTAGCTTAATTAAAAAAAAAAAAAACACTTCAAATGTTACTCCAATTTCAAAGATCTAAGCGATTGAAAGTAACGTGCATCTCGAACGTTGTTTACAAATAACACTTTTTCGATGGAAGAAAAATAAGGAAAAGAATACGATCGTCGACGAATAAGAGTCAAAGAGCTTTAATTATAGATCGTGGAGCTTCGATAGGGTCTCGGTGATCGTACGAAAAGATCAAGGCCGATGAGAGTCAAGTTCGTGTGACGTAATGCCACTTTGTGAACAATTTTCGCTTTTTTTTTTTATTTTTGGCACGGTTAAATTTTCATTTTATTTTTCAAAATCGATTTTCAAATCGGATCATTGCGAATTTCGAACACGCATATCAAGCGAATACATACATACGGACGTTATCATCCGATCGATACGTTTTTAATCTATTTGTAAAGAATTTTTTTTATCGAATAGAATATACGACGTAGTCGGTGATAAGAAGAAACAAAAAAAAAATAAGTTTCGACCTACCTTCCTCCCGAATAATTTTATTCCTACTTTGTTTCAAGAAATGCTCGAAGAACGATCGATTAAATCGCGAAATTGAAACACGAAACAAATTTGCAAAAATATTATCTTTAAATGCGTCGTTCAATGAAGGATCTAATTAAAAGGATATATCAGGTATGATGTAATCTGCGAGAAAAAAATTTTATGCTAATTACTTCGATACGACTCACGTTTATCTTGTTTATCGAAAACATGGCAGGGTCGACGAAGCGTTACAACAACAACAACAACAAATACAAACTCGAGCATACGTATGCGCGTCAAGCAAATTCGCCAAAATATTATCGTCGTATCGATAACTCAACGCTTATTGCGTTTAATCTATAATGGATTTGAATAAATGTAGAACTTATGACGTAATCATTGAAAAAAGAAAAACAAAAATTCTAAACTACCTTCTTTGGCGGAATATATTCATATCGTGTTGTATGATATATATCGTATTATCGCGATAGGAGACATTATTCAATCGGACCAAACGATTTTTTAAGAATAATATCGTCTAATCGTGTTATCTAGTCGAATCTAATCGATGAAGGATATTATCGAATGAAACGATCGAGTTTCGGTTTACACGATCGGGTATTTTGTTCAGGCTTACGTCGAATTATCAAAATCCTAGGCGACTCTTGAGGATGAGGAAAGAAATAGAGAGAGAGAGAGAGAGAGAGAGAGAGAGAGACCACTTGTACTTAGATTTATCAGATCAAACGTGTCTCTTCGATCAACGATTCGCGATAAAGTCACTTGCTTTGCACGCTTGTACGTAACAACAGAAAACTTTTTGCTTTTTTGTCTAGCCAAATATTTTTTTCGATGATACACGATCGGACAACGGTTTGTTACGCCCACGTATCGAAATCCCGCAGGAAGTCGTCGTCCCGTCCCGTCCCGTCCCGTCCTACGAAATTCTCTCGAGTTCCTCTCGACGAACACGATCGAAAGAGAAAGAGAAAGAGAGAGAGAGAGAGAGAGAGAGAGAGAGAGAGAGAGAGAGAGAGAGAGAGAGAGAGAGAGAGAGAGAGAGAGAGAGAGACTAGTCGCTACTTCTAAACGAGTAACGGGAACTTGTATCACGGATTAGACACGACTCCGATTATCGAAATTTATTCGTATCGAAACGGACGAAATGATAATTTCGAATCCTTTTCCTCTCTTTCTTTCTCTTTTTTCCTGTTTTTTGTTTTCTTTTTTCGTTCTTTCTCGTAGTTTTTTATTACCATTAATTTTGTTTATTTTCTTTGCTTAAATTAATAAAAAAAAAAAAAAAAAAAAAATTGGAGTAAATTCATGGGTGATAAGTAATATTGAACTTCGAGTATTAACTCGATTTGATCGTCATTATCGAAACAAAAAGAATACAAATATTCTGAAGAAGTATTAAAACCTGATCGACGAGTTATGAATTATTTTAGACTCGTTGGAAACTTTATAAAATCGACGCGATCGTGAAAAAAAGAAAACAAAATATCTTTCGTATGTTAATTTTTTGATTGGGAAGACGAATCGATCACACACGAGAATTTGATTTCTTTCGTGACAAAATAACGAATTAACCGTTTGTTTCTTACTTCTATTGGGAAGGTATTGGTAATTTTAGATTCATTAATTTATCCGAAGCTACAACCTTCCAGAAATAAATCTTATAAATCTGCATTGATCGATCGATAATTTCATCGGTTGACAGATTAATAATAAATTGGTCCAATATTTATTAGCAAAGAAGACAATTCTAGAAAAAGTTAAAAAAATCTACGCTTTTTTTTTATTTTACATAAAAATTAATCACTATTTTGTGATGTTATGAAATTCGACGTGATGAAGAGAGAGAGGGGGGGAGGAGGAGGGAGGGGGGGGGGGGAGAGAGAGAGAGAGAGAGAGAGAGAGAGAGAGAGAGAGTTTATTACACTTCCATTCTAATGTTCAAAAACTTTCTAAACTTTCAAGAATGTTCAATTACAGTAAAGCTATTAAATTTTTAACTCGATGATGTTCAAAGTGATCATACCAGATATTGAATAATTAAAAAGAACAAAAACGATTATGTTATCTGGTTACAACGAATTTCCTGGATATCGTAAAATAACATTTATCCTAGTATAAATCTTGAACTTTTTATCGCTTCTATAAATAATCACTGAACATGTACATATACGTGTGTACGATCGTAAAAGTAATCGACCAACGCGATCAGCGTTATTATCACACTTATAGCTCGAAGAAAATCTATCGTTTGTTTTTCTCTCTTTTCTTTTTCCTTTTTTTTTTTTCTTCTTAAGCGTCCAATTATACGTGATTCGTATTTGCGAATGCGGGTAAACGTATTAGGCACGGTCAATGCTCGTGGATTGACGAAGAGCGTTGAATAAATAAAGAAGTTCGATGATCGAGGACAAAAGTCATGATCACGGTATACGTTAGGACCTTTGATCTTTATTGAAAATTTAATCATCGTTAGCTGACCGTTGTTGCAATATGCTTTCGACGTTCAACCGGACTTAAATTTGTAATTCGCGACTAGTGATTAAATGGTGCATTTTAATGTGTAACACGATCGTTCGCTTTTCGTATTATTTTCTTTTTTTATTATCGTTATTTTATTTTATTTTATTCTATTTTTTTTTCTCTTTTTTTTTTTTTTTTGATACCGAATCGCTTGAAAAGATATTAATGACGAGTAAAAGAACTTACATGTATATCAGACTTTAGAGTACAGGAACAAATGATTTCTCGACTTTTGATCGTCCTGATTCATCATGAAATACGTTCGGATGACTATTGTTTCACCATGAATCACGTTGATCACGCATATAATTCTTTTATATGACGAGGGATATTCATTATGTCATTACATGAAACGATGACAAAAAAAAACAGAAAAAGAAGAAGAAGAAGGAAAATGGATTCGAATAAGTTCATACGATAGTTTCAATAATAAACGATTTGTACTAATTAAAATCTCGATCGATTATACAGGGTGTTTCAGCTAAAGGAGGCTGCCTAAATATTTTCTTTGTTTTTTATGATACTTTGAATGGTTCAAGAAGAGGTATGCTAAGGGGATAGTTTATATATATATATATATATATATATATATATATATATATATATATATATAAAACTATCGGTCTCCTTTAGCCGAAACACTCTGTATTCCTTGTTAGTTTGAAAAATTCTTCGAAAGATAATAACTCACGAAATGAAAATTCTAATAACTCGTCGACATTTCTCCGATGATCGAACTTCTTACTTTTCCCTCCTCCCCCGCCCCGCGTTAAATGTTACTCGATCTTATCAGAGGAAACCAAAATACCGAAGAAGATTCTAAGAGATAGAAGTGGCAAGAAATTCGAGCATTTTGATTACGATCGATCTTGTTTCGTTCCTTTTCCTTTTTTTTTATTTTTTTTTTTTCTTTAAATTGGTACGAAATCCACTCGAGACACTTCTATATTTATTTTCCGTCGACCTTAACAAGAAGTATTTAACGTTCGATGGATAGTACGAGTAATAAGCTTTTGTTAACGCAATACCTTTTTTTTTCTGTTCTCTTATTTCATTCTCTTTTATTTTTTTTTTCTTTCCTTTTCCTCTCTTTCTTCTCGTATCCCCCCCTTGATTTATTCGGCTTCCTTTTCGTTCACAAATATTACATTTTTCAAAGGGGAAACACAATAGCGTGCTAACGAAATAGTACCAACCGCGTCGTATCGCATTTATCCCGATTTTGCGTTCGGTTCGTCAATTTTATTTATCGACAATCCACCCTTTCCCCTTGTTGGCATCCCTCACCACCCTATTCTCCCCGATCCTCTTGCTCTCCCCTCTTCCCCGATTAATCTCGAAAAGTATTTTATCTCGACGAGCTTGACCGTAATCCAAATTTATTGACACATTTTATCCTATGAATTAATAAAACGCTCGTACGTTACCCGCGTCGCGTTTTTCGCGCGTCATTATCGTAAAAAACGTCTGGTTAAAATTTCGATTCGTATTATTATTTTGAATTGATAGAAAGTGATTTTTTAGCGATATAAGTTTTTCGTTTAGAACGATCGATCGATTAATTCGCATTTAAGCTCGGCGTTCTTTTATAACGCCATTGTAGTAACAGGGAAATAATATCGCTCAAAATTGAAAAAAAACTTCTAAACCTCATGTAACCCCGCGTGAATATTTAGAGAATTTTCTCTCGAACAAAACGTTATTTTTTTTTATTGCTCGTCTTTAGTTTCCAATCGTTCCTATGTTTTTTTTCTTTTTTTTTTTTTTTCGTTTTTCGTTATTGTCACAGATATCGAAAAACTTTGTGAGCAAAAAGTTGCACGTCTTAATCCGCTTTACCGAAAAAAAAAATAATAATAATATTAAAATTAAATAAAATTAAATTAAATTAGAAAAGAAAACAATTGCAAGAATTTACAACCGGAAAGTTGGAAAGTCGTATGAAATTTATTATATATATATATATATATATATATATATATATATATATATATAAATAATAAGTAACTATAAACTGGTAAGTACTTATTGTATGTGTTAGAAAACAATAGAAGGGAAAAATTATAAAAAAAAAAACGAAAGAAAAGAAACTAGTCCTGTCCACTGGCGTTGTCCCATCACCATCATCATCGCCACAATCCCTGTTTACTTCTTTTTCACGGTGTACCCAGTGCAGGTGAATGAAACCCGCGAGTCTCACGGTTTGCGTTCGCCTCTTTAGTCTGTCCAACGACCCTAACTAGCTATTTATATACACGAGATTCCCGCCTCTCTGCGAGGCTGTGCGCTCGCGCGTTCGCCACACGTTTCTACGTGCTCTCAAGATGCGCGTTTACGTGTACGTACCACCGTCCGTGCACCAGTTACAAACTTTGACTCCTCTAAGTTCATCTCCGATATGTAAAACCAAGTCTTTCCCCGCGTATGTGTTAGGGCGCCTCGGTCAAAGCTTAAGCCGTCGTTTGCGTCCAATTATGAAAATACTTAAGCGCATAGACGTGGCCACAAATTGCAAGCTTGCACGTGAGTTAATATTCACGTGGATGCAATTTTTCTTCTCTTATTTCTTTCATCGGTTAAAAGAAAAACTAATTTGGACGAATCAATGACGAGATAATAAAATTAAACATTACGCGCACACGCGCGCACGCATGTGTATTCTCTTCTTTTCAGTAAAAAGAAAATCAAAATTGGACGAGTAAATAAATAAATAACTATATATAATATTTAATTTTTAAATATTTAATCAGGTAAAAATAAAAAATTAAATTTTGTATTCATATCCAAAGGATCAATGCTTTCTATAAATATAATTTATATTTAGTATTGGTACAGTTATAATATACGATTAGAAATTAATAATTATTATAAATATTAGTTATCATTAGGAAACTAGTTTTTGACTTTATCGAATCGAAAACGTAAGAAAATTTTTTTACATAATATTTATATAAAAGTTATATCTTAAATACTACGAAATATATATTATATACTATAAAAAGTTATGGTATTGATGTAAAAGATATATTTAGAAAATTACGCTTGAAACGTATAGATGCAACGGAAATATTTGTATCAAGTCAGTTAGGTATCCCGAATGTTTTCATCGAGTCAGTTCGGTATCGCAAATGATTTCATTGAGTCAGTTCAGTATTTTAAGTTTCGTGGATAATCTCGTTGCTTCTTTTATCGATGGAAATTTTCGTAAGACCGGAGTAGAGCTTCTCTCTGTCTCTCTCTCTCTCTCTCTCTCTCTCTCTCTCTCTCTCTCTCTCTCTCTCTCTCTCTCTCTCTCTGACTTTCTCTTTTTCTCTTCGCGTTTCGCTATATACTCCCTTTCTCGTTCTAAATCTGTAGCAAAAAGGAGGATCCCATCGTAGAACGAGTAACGGTACCGTCACGGATTTGGAGCGAAGCTACCCCGGCAAACGTGAAATTACGCGTGCGGTTCTAATCGTTTTTACCATGAGAATACGAGCACTTACTCTACGTGTAATGTGAAAATTACTCTACAATTTCTACTTCTTTCCTTTTCTTTTTCTTTTTCTTTTCTCTTCTTCGAAATTACGATCGATCGATCGATCCACGGAACCGTCGCTCTCTTTAAGAAAATGTGAACAAAATTTGTCTCGAAATTAGAATGAAACAAAAAAAAAAAAGAAACGAGTATTCCTTTTGTTATTTGTTTCGTGAAAATAAGAACCATGTTAAATGATATAACTACTGTAGTTCGGAACAATACTCTATTACTAAGAAAAATGTATGTTAATTCGAAAAACGAATGTTAGATCGCCTCGTAAAAACGTTCATACTTCGAATTGTGATAGGACTTAGTCACTCAAATTTACTTTATCGCGGTAAGTTCATGATTACCCGAGATAATACTTATGTCATTTTTACGTTCTCCATCAGATTTTCTATTGGTATTGAAACGAGTTGAATACAATATCGTATAACCTTCTAACGATAAGAGTTATAACGAGGCTTAGAGATTTATTAATCAGATAATTTAATTATTTGGTTAAAGAATTGAAAAAAATTGACAAATAAATATAAATCAAATAGCTATAATATATATATATATATATATATATATATATATATATATATATATATATATAGCTATAATATATTACACACACACGCACACACACATATTGATATAGTAATGAATATATTATATTACTATAGAACCGGATTACACATTATCGTATCGAAAGGATACGTTATCATTGAAAATCGTTAATATCTCATTACATTTATAATAAATCCGTTTGAACACGTTTGTCCGATAAACGATCGACAAATAAGATATAAATTTTTATTTAGGCACAATAAAATACAATTAAAATATAACGTCGTAGCTTAATATGACCACATGAAGATAATATATAGAACGAATAAACTGAATATGAGCAATGAATTGAAGAAAAAAGAATTGATCGAAAAAAAAAAGAAATAACGTTTAACGTTTTAACGGAGTTCGATTGAAATCTTTTGCTTTTGATCTCGTCGCATTACCTGCCGATCGCAGTGACGAGAGTGTCCTCGAACGAACAAAAGGTGAATTAATCGAACATCCGCCACGTTTGAACCGTACGTCGTCGTTGGAATATACCCGTCGCATAATTATGAGGGCGCAGCTGCTAGAAGGCACGTACACCTTTTTCAAAACCGCTATATGCAGAGCCGTGCCTCCTCGTCCAGCCTATCGATCTTTCCTGCTAGATCTACTACGAACTCCTTTTCGAAGGCATCGTCGTTCTTGGCTTGGTATGCGTTCTATCGAAGTCACAGGAAGTACCCTGATGGAATCGACGATCCCCTTCTGTGATACTTCGATCGATCGATCGTACGTACGTACGTACCTACCGGAAGTATTGCGGTCTGATCAAAAGATTCTCATCGAAGTGTTTCATAATTTCATTATGGGAAAAGAATGGAAGAAGAAGGAAAAAAGAAATGAAAAATGAAAACGAGATATATTCTATTCGGAAATACGAACTAACACATGGATTTAAATCCTCTTTCGGTTGTAAAAATTTCGACATAACTTGTTTAATTATTAGTCATTGTAATGTGTTAACGATGGATTGTCGAATAATATTTATTTTAATATATTTATTTTAATATATTGCGATACTATCACACTTCAATAATAATTATTTGATCGATTTTAATCAACGATATTGGTTTTAAGTACGATATTAATTATGTATTAACGAACGATCGATTTTACTGTTGTTATAACAATGAATGAGAATTATCGTTATATCGATCTCCAAAAAAAAGTATAACGATACTCATAAAATAATTGACAAGACGTATAATATGGACGATAATTCTTTTTCTCTCGCGTTTTAATTGCCACGAATCGTAAGTGATGACACTTATTTTTCTTGCGGGGGATTTATTATTATTATTATTTTTTTTTTCTCTATTTTTTCCCACGCTAACGTCACGTTTTCAAAGCTCGATTAGTTGTGTCTAGGCGATTAAATCACGCGTCACGATCGACCTGTTATTTTCTTCGATCGTAAACGCAAGAGTAAAGACGAGGAAGAAGGTCATCGATCGGTCGAACGATCGATCGATGATGAGTCAGAAACTGGGAATTGTCCAAAGGATAATGCGATGCATGAAAATTCCGTTGTGAAAAGAAGCTTACAGCTCGCAATGCGTACATAACATCGCGTGCATGCATCTCGAACGGAACTATGTATTTACATCACTGCCTCATTGTTGTCCCGTATCATTCTCCTTATTTAATGCGTGTGTATCTCTCTCTCTCTCTCTCTCTCTCTCTCTCTCTCTCTCTCTCTCTCTCTCTAATTATTTTATTTTTACGTTAACAAAAAATATATATTATGCAACGTTAAATCAACGGTATAATTTATACTGTACCTATTAGATAAATCAAAATGACTATACAAATCTACAATGTTTATTACCACTGTATAATTGACTCTACGAAAAGTAATTTTTATATCTTTGAAATAATTGACACTAGGAAGAATAATTTGATATCTTCGAAATAATAGTTTAAATAAAAATTTTTATATAATTTTTAATAACTATATGAATATTATAATTATATTAAAATTTAACTATAATGTAATTATATTGTACACGTTATGAAGAAACATGAGTGATTGAGCCTAGGAAGTTGGCAAAGACTTTTTAATAAAAATTATGTAAATGCAATATTTCCATATATTATCGAATAATTTCTGCAATATTTTTTTCAAATAAATCACGTTACACATTATGATACAGATTGTGATACGCATTATCATTACAACAAAAGAGAATGTAACATTTAACCCATTAAGTGTGTTTAAGACGAATATAGGCTGAGTACACGTCGTGAGAAGATGGCAATCTTTAAAAAAAAAAAAAAGGAAGAAATTACCTTTTGCCATTTGAATTACAATTTTTATTTAGAACTAAAAACTATTTTCGTAAATTTAAGATATATAAAGATATTTTGAGAAAACCACAACAAAAAATTTTTTGTTGAATAAAGAAGAAAAAGAATCCACTAAACAGTCAGCAATTATTGTCGTAAAAGTTTTTTTTTTTTTACGATTCAATATCCGAACATCTACTATAATAATTTCTGTGACGTATTCTATTGGATATTGACGTTGTTTCGTATAGTTGGTTTATTGCGTGGGCTAGTTCAGAATCTGAAACCTAACTTAAAGAAGAAAACGAATTTGATGAAGATAAAAATGACAGAATATAGTATAGAGTTTGAAAAGTGACAGAAACTTCGTAATGTTTGATTTCCATTTGGACATGTCTCTCACAGACAGACAGACTGTCAGACAGACAGAAACAATCATGTTACAAACAAGATACTACATAAGCACGACACGTTCATAACGTAGAGACGATGCGGACACGATGCGAAAACGTTCCGGAAACGACTTAGGCACGACATAGATACGACGCGAAAACAAGGTGGACGCGACACGGAAACGACGCGGACAGGACGCGGAAACGACACGGACACGACATGGCAAAGCTGTGTTTGCGATGGGGATGCGTCTTATTAAATTTTTGTTTCTTTCTGTTTATCCCATTTTTCTTTCAAAATATTCTAAAATGTCTGTAAATTTACGAATGATATTTAATTTTCATGAAAAATTTCGACTCAAATGGCAGATAGATAATATTTTTGTTTTTTTGCCTGATCGAATATATTCGTTGTTACGTAAAAAGATCGTCATTTTTTTTCACAAGTATACTCGTCCGACACGCTTCATGTTATTAACTTTGTCAAAATATCGATGAATTTGACAGATAAAATTTTTGATTTTTTCGAAAAAGCCAATCACCATTTCGTTGGAATACAATTCAATTTTATAACGACTGCGTATATCTGGTGTTCGGATTTATTTAATTTTTCCTGCACAACGTAGATACGCATTTATTAAAACAGACTTACACAGTTAACACATTACGAATGTTAAAATTGCGTATTGTTTATCTTCAATTTATCTTCCATATATAATTATTCTTTCATATAAATTATTATGTAATAGAGCACGCATTTTATGTAATTTATCTTTTACATCAATGATATAATAAAGCGATGAAAAAGGAGAAACAATTGTTAATCAAAATCGATACATTAATAGGAATTGTACTATCTTTTTTGTCTTTTTTTTTTTTTTTTGGAAAAAATACAATACATATTTATTTATTTTTAACAACAATAAAATGACTCACTCTGTATATAACATATATAAGCACAATAGTTCGGTGAACTTGGAGAAAGCTTTTGTTGAGTCGTGAATCATTATGGTGCGTTGAATTTATCTTCTTCTTTGAGCTCGAGAAGAGAAAAGAGAAAGAAGAAAGAAAGAAAGAAAGAAAGAAAAAAAAAGAAACTTTCGATTGCATTCGCTTGCTCACTTGCTATCGTCGAGAAATTACAGGATTCTCGAATGTTTCCTCAATGATAATAATTAACGTCCCGTTTCTGCCACATTTGAGATTAGAGTCAATCGCATTGCGATAATGCAATGGCAGCTAGAATTGTGTCGTTTGTTCGCAATAAAGCGTTGAGAACGAGAAGCGTTCTCAATTCGCTTGTTTGATTAATTCGAACTTTTTCGTTTTTATATCGAAACAATGTGTGTATAAAAAAAATGTATTTTGAAAAGTAACCAAGAGAAATGTAATAAAAATTAGGGAATACAGTTTATTCGATAATTTATACTATAATTTTTTAATATTTCATTATTTTGAATAAATAAAATTTTCAATAAATAATATATATATGTGTGTGTCAAAAAGAACTTTCAGTAATTAACAATGTTAAAACTGTATGAAAGTGGTCGAACGAGTTTATCGAATTAATCGATAAAATAATTATAAATTATTTACCTTCGACAATACCAAATTGAATACAAAAGACAACTTGATTTAATTCAAACTAAATGTGACTTTACACGATGTACATATATATATATATATATTCTCTTCGTTATCTTAAAAGGACACTTTTAGTATTTAAAAATGTTAAAACATAATGCGTTCATTGAAGCTACAAAATTAGATTAATATCGGACTGATCGATAAAGTAAATATATAGATTAATTTTTTTTATAACATATCTCAAATCGAAGCTTTGCCTTCGCTATCTCTCTCTCTCTCTCTCTCTCTCTCTCTCTCTCTCTCTCTCTCATAATATACTATATACTAAAATAAAAAATAAGATTATTAAATTTTCTACTCAAACTAAGATACGCTGATTCGCGAATGTATCCAATCTTCTGCGATGTTTCTTTTTAATTTTTGTCTTATTTTTCTTTATTTTTCCACAGAGATAGTAATCCAATCTTTTATTATGGTTCGCTTTCATTCGTGAACTGTACCCTATCTCCTGTTCTAACGCTGCTCTCTCTCTCTCTTTCTCTATTTCTCTCTCTCTCTCTTTCTCCCTCTCTCTCTCTCTCTCTCTCTCTCTCTCTCTCTCTCTCTCTCTCTCTCTCTCTCTCTCTCTCTCTCTCTCTCTCTCTCTCTCTCTCTCTCTCTCTCTCTCTCTATGGAAATCTTTCAAAGACACCTGTTCTGACAGTTTCTCTTCGAAGTTTGAGAAACTCGAAGGCTCGAACGGGATTCTTTCCAAGAATCGATGTGTGTCATCGTTCTTCTTCGGTCAATTTTCTCGACTGTAAAATAGAACCTCTGTTATATCTTCATAAAAAGAAAAATAGAAACAAATAATTTGTGAAAAGAATAAGAAACATCTAAATGACATCACTTAAGTGCAATAAAATACGATTCAGCGGCGAATTTTATTCACATTTTCATTCATATTTCTCTCTCTTTCTCTTTCTCTCTTAGTCTTTTTATATGATAGGTATAATACTATTATACCAGTATAAATTATACTATCTAATATAAATTAGTGCAAATTAGTACAAATTATGCTATAAATTTCCCATTATATAATTTTTGTGAACGCGAGAAAAAGAAAAAAAAAATAGAAAAGACAAAAAAAACAGGAAATCGAATTATAGGGTATTAATTATTTGAAAACAAAAAAAAAAAAAAATAAAGAAAAGAAAAAATCTTAAATTACTTTCCGAGACACTTTTCCAATTACAATAAAAATTGTCTCTCACAGATGGAACCCAGAGAGAAAACCCGTAAGAAAAGTCCCGAAGTATATCTACAGGTGAATAATATTAATCACGTCAGGCATAACCGTGACAAATAATTCCGATCGGTAGATTAAAATATCTACGAGACACCTTCGAGCTCGTAGCTGTAGCTCGT
>OU964961.1:16290772-16385772 GCA_918808275.2 Dolichovespula sylvestris
GAGAGAGAGAGAGAGAGAGGAGAGAGAGAGAGAGAGAGAGAGAGAGGAGAGAGAGAGAGAGAGAGGAGAGGAGAGAGAGAGAGAGAGAGAGAGAGAGAGAGAGAGAGAGAGAGAGAGAGAGAGAGAGAGAGAGAGAGAGAGAGAGAAATTGAGAGAGATAAAGGGTAAGTCGGGTGAGAGGGAACAGATGCGATAATTGTGGGATAAATCGAGGGCCGCGGATAACGCAGAAACGAGCGAAGAGTCGCTGTTCATTATCCGTCGCAGACCGGATGGCATGTTGTGCACTTTCGCTGCACCGAGGGTTGCACTAGTCTTCACCGCGATGTCTCGTGCAAGTTCAAGGCTGTTTTCTAATGTGTTCCAGAGAATACGTATTAAGAACAATTGTATAAAATCGAATCGAACTTGTACGTTTTATTTATTTATTTATTTATTTATTATTATTTTATTAATATTTATTATTACAAGAATTTTTAAAATACATGCACATATATATGTTTATATATATATATATATATATATATATATATATATATATATATTATTGTTCTTATTATAAAAATCATGTCTGGAGCAAGTCAGTTATATCGTTTTAAAACGTAAATGGTCTTGACGGTACCGCACGTTTCGTAAGATTTTTTCGAAACCAAACTTACAAGGTTTCCCCATTTCTTTCATTATCAGCAGATAACGTAGTAATCTTTTAATTTAACGTGAGAGAAACAAGGGAGATATTTTATAAAAATACGTTTTCCCCCTATACGGTAGAGTTGGAACATTTCATCAATTTCTTTTTCTTTTTACTTTTCTTTTTTTTTTTTTTTTTTTTTTTTTTTTTTTTAATTGTTATAAATTATAGGGAACTGTTGTCGCAGTCGCGTTATTCATTGCAATTTCTTGTTAGTACCAAAGTTGTCTCCTTTGTTTCAAAAGGAAAACGTTTGCCGAGGGAAAAACGTTGTTCTTGGAATAGTATTTCGGGATACAAAGGGTGAATTTGTAATTAGCGACGGGGAAACGAAACGCCTCGGCGTAAGTTTCTCTTTATGGAGAAACAGAAGAGAGAATTGGGTTCTCGATTAGGTTTATCTCTTGTAGGTTAAATTATATACGTAGCAGAAAGGAACGGTCATTAATCAAAATTAGTGCATATATATGAAGATATACATGGTCGAGAATTTTAAATGAGCAAATCTGAAGATATCTGATTGTACATACCAAAGAAAGAAAAGTAATAACGATTGCTAATACTTTTTTTCTTTTTTTTAAATTAATAAAGCACGATTGTTATAATTATCGGAGAGATCTCGTTGAGTAAATTTATAATTATCAAAGAATTGTATATTGAGATCACGTTCAAGTATTTCCATCTAAATTATTCTCTCCTATATGTAGTATATATATATATAAACACACGTGCGCGGGCGCGCACCCACCCACACACACGCACACACACAACAACAAAATCACTTTTATTACAGTTTATCATTTCCGGAAGAAATATTAAAGCAGGAAATTCGATAAACGATAGAAACTAATGCGCCGGAAGAAGAGAGTCAGTAAATGTATCCTCGTGGACTGATGGCAGCAGGATAGAACATTGGTTTTATGGGGATGTTGGAGAGGGTGGGGAGTGGAGGGAGAAAAAGTATACCAATATAGATCTTTCATCTCGCGATGAAAAAGCACCTCAGCCAGCCAGTAGAAAAGGGGAAGGGAAATTCTGATACCACGGTACCGTGGTGGTAAAAATGTTTTGACTAGCGGAGCATGGAAGACTTCCTTCGATGCCTTGATACACATTGCCGTCGGTGCATCAGGCATATCGTAGCACCGTAAAATCTCACGGTTTTCTAATCCCACGAAATACGTTGCTCTAAAATATTCAGTCGAACGAGCCAACAAAGTATTTTACCTTTACAAATATAATGTTTCAAATTATTTATAAAGTATTTATTATTCTTAAAAGTGTTACTGCAAGCAATAAAGCGATGGAACGGTAAGGATGATTGCGAAAAAAAAGAAAGAGAGAGAGACTAACAAAGAAAGAAGTAGTAAAATTATTTCAAGCTATTTTCTTTATCGTTTGTTTGTTTGTTTTTTTTTTCTTGAGAATCGTTTTAATAGTAATTATTAAATAATAAAATCTATTATGTAATATGGAAGTCAGCCGCATAATTTATATTTTTATTAATTCATATCATATAACATTCATTTAAATTATATGTATCTATTTAATGCTATTTAAAGTGTGTGTGCGTGCGTGCGTGCGTGCGTGCGTGCGTGCGTGCGTGTATTTTATGTCTTACTTCAGTTGTTCGGCACAAAATTAATCGTTAGTTAATATACAAAGTTTTCTAAGTATCTGCGACTAAACGTTAGCGAGTGAAACTTCAAGTTTTAATTTTCAAATTTTTTTTTTTTCAAAGACTAAAGACATACGATTATAGCGTATTAATGATCGCATTTAAAAATTGTTGAATTATCGTATTGAAACGTCAATAGAAATAATCTAAATTTTTCTTGAAATTTTGTTCACAAAGGTATACATTTTTTAACGTTCAAATTTATTTCTTTCATTTAACTCGAATCGAATAGCCGCAAATGTGTGACATCAACGGAGATAATTCTCCGCCGTTATGCGCCATTCCTTCGTTCGTTTGTGCCTTTGACATTATCTGCGCTTGTAAATCTTTCTTTGTTTCGAAAAACAGAGTAAAAAAAAAAGCTCCGCCATTACTCGAAAGCTTCGTCATTAATTACGAGGGTTTTAATTACCGGCGATGCTTTGACGAGAGTTTCTGTACGATTGGCCGCAAAACGAGAATCAAAAGCAATAGACATCGACCCGCCTTTATGTTAACTTTATCCGATTAAATCGTACCTTTTAATTTGTTCTACGTAACATTTTATACGATTATTATTCGTATTCAATATTAACAATACTGATACTTATATAATCGTAATGGGTATAATAATTTATCAAGACACGCGTCCTGAAAAGAAAAACGGAAAGGAATTTAACTGTAATTCATTTAATTTCAAAAAAAATATCACTTCAATTAAATCGTATCTATTGTTCGAAACTAAAAAAAAAAAAATATTTTATTATAAAAATTTCAGACAAACAGGCTTCCTTGTTCTTATAAAATTTCGAGTTGAACTCGATTAAATTCGTTTAACCTCTCCTATCGATATCTTTTCTACCAACAATCAAAGTTTTACTTTAATTTTATTATCCTCTCAGTAAACCGATCATATATCATAAACTTACTTAGTTACGTTGGCTTCCTAACTATCTTAGATAATTAACGCCTTTGTCGTAAACCACACATTCTCCATTCGAGATAAAGGCACTCTTTCACTTTATATCAACTCAAGACACCGTCGAAACGGATATCTTCTCTTAACCGTGGTAGTTTTTAAGAAGACAAAAAAAAATTAGAAGAGAAAAAAAAATAACGAAAAAAAGACTATTGTTTTCCATTTCCCAGAAGAATTTCACAGCATCCTCGTGAGAGACTTGAAGCCGAGCCGGGCTTCGCGGATCGATAAATTCGATATACTCGACCAATGCGACGAAGCGAGCAACCATAGATACGAGAAACTGAGATAGAGAGAGACAGAATGAGTGAATAAGAGAGAGAGAGAGGGAGAAGATAAAACGCGATATCGGTGAGAGCTAAAAAAAAAGGACGTGCGAAAGATAAAAAAAAGAAAGAAAGAAAGAAAGAGAGAGGAAAGGAAATGAGATGAAATCATGTCTTTTATGTGGCACGCTGGCCGTTCGCATTGAAACCAAATCCCCGTTCCGTTAGGGCTCATCTATCTTATGTAGGGTGAAATGGCAGAAAGGATAAGGGGGAAGAAAGAGTGAATGAGAGAGAGAGAGAGAGAGAGAGAGAGAGAGAGAGAGAGAGAGAGAGAGAGAGAGAGGAAGATAAGAAACGTTAGAGAAGGGTAACGATATGATCCAGGCCTCGGAAGAGAGCTCACCCTAAATTTCCTTTCGTTAGGGCTCTTTTCAAATTAAATATTATCTATGGCTTCGCATTTTTTTTCTCTCTTTATAGTTTAAAGGGTTTCGTTGCAGTTAAAGAGTTTTGTAAAATGACTTTATAATTTGCAGAACTTCGATAATTATTTCAATCGTTTTTCAATTAAATGCTGTCCATTGTTTCGCCTTTCTTTTTTATTTATTATTATATATTCTTTCTTATTTTTTTATTATTATTATTATTATTATTATAGCTTAAAGTAGACAAATTTTGAAGAATGATCTTTGTTATTTGCGGAATTTCGATAATTAATTCAATCGTTTTCCAATTAAATGTTGTCTATTTCTTCGCAGTTCTTTTTTATTTATTATTTTTATTTTCTTTTTCGTTACAGTTCAAAGGGGGGGGGGGGACAGTTTCGAAGAATGACTTTATATATTATTTTTAGTACTTCAACAAGTTATTTCATTCGTTTCCAAATTAAACGTTATCTATTGCTTCGCATTTCTTTTTTGTTTCAATTTTTTTTCTCTTCTTTCCTTTTTGTTATAGTTTAGAAGAAAAAGTTTTGAAAAACGGCCTCATAATTCATAGAACAGAACATCGATAATTACTTCAATCGTCGGAAATTAATGGCGATTCTATGTTAATGAACGAATATTCGTGCTGATTTTGATAGTAGCCAAGTGATTTGAGTGAAAATTTGATTTGAATATTAGCGATTTTTAAATTTTTACGTAATGATTTTCAATCGATTTTATTTTGTTGATTTGAATAAGGGAACTTTCATTGAATATCTTATTCTTAAAAGTTTGAACGAAAATTATTCTTATGACAAAAGATTCTAAAGAGAGAGAGAGAGAGAGAGAGAGAGAGAGAGAGAGAGAGAGAGAGAGAGAGAGAAACGTATTTTTACAGATGTTAGTTGACATCTTGTTATTTTTCTTTTCTTTGTTTTTTCATGTATTATCGAGAATTTATCCTGTCGTACTACAGGATGCGCCAACGTCAAGATTACGTACGTGTTGAGAATTCTATAGAGAAATAGAGAGAGAAAGAGAAAGAGAGAGAAATCGTACAAATCGAAACCTACGAATTTCAATTTTCTTCGGTTTCTATCTTGAACGACGAATTTGTTTTAACTCCAAAGAATTTCGAATTTAATCGAATTAAAATTTAGAACCGGCATCCTAGACTTCTTTCAGAGAAATTTCTATCGGTATCCTTTTCGAATCGTTCGGAGAAGAAAAAGGAACGAAACTCCGAAGGTATTCTTTTAGAATATCCTTTCGTTCAATTTCAATGGATGAAAAAAAAAAAAAAAAAGAAAAAAAAATGAAAGATCGTTAAAACGTTGGGAGAATTTCTTTGAATCCGATGACAATTGGATTTAAATTCAATGACAACAATACGATTTCGCTATTGTTCCGCGATGAATGATAATTTAATAATTATCGTTATTCGTTTTGACGCTTTTACGCGTTACGTACACACATTGAAAAACAATTTTACACTCTCAACGTTTTGTCCACGTTAAACGTAAACAAAACGTTAAGTTTTAAAAACAAAACGAACAAAAATTTTTTGGAAAATTAATGTGTACGAATTTCCACTCTATTATTACATTTACATGTTGTATTAAATGAATTGTCGAGTTGCAACTTTTACAATTTTAATTGAATTTTAATTTTACAAAATACGATTATATCTCTAGATGCACAATGACGCACATATAATCTATTTTAGTAATTTTCACTGAAAGTTACTCTAAATTAGTTTTCACTAATCGTATAACTGCCACAGAGAGACGGAGAGAAGCGTCGAATAAATTTAATTGTCCGCGTGCCAGGAGTATACGATTTCTTAAAATTAAGTTCTCCCCGATGGCGTTCTCCTTTTAATCAGTATTTCCGCAAAACGAGTGCGTTACCTTAAGGGGTACAAAGTGTTCTCGTAAAACAATTTAACGAACGTTGCGATAAAATTTGTAAAACCTCTTAACGCAAATGTCAATGAAATACGTCATTCTAAATTTTCTAATTCGTATCAACTCGTTTGTTAGGTGCCTTTTAAAATTATTTTTTCTATTTTCTTTTTGGTCTTTTTTTTCTATATTCTTCATTCCATAACATTATAAATGATATTTGATTCGTATATTTTATATTTCTTATCCTCGTATCTGCCAATTCAAACATTATCTTTTTCATTTTGCTCTGCTATTATCCGATAAGAACGTAACTCGTGTAGATCTTATCTTACCTATCTATAAATCTTTGTTCTGTAATAATATAATTAAGTAATATTTTTATTATTTATTATTTTTTTAATCGAAGATTATTTCTTATTAGCTTTACTATTTTCGATAATTTTCGATACTATACTACCGGGCGATATGGTTTACATTATTTTTTTTTTTTTTTATATCAAAGATCTTACTACCCACGTATGCTTTACACGCTATGTATGTTACATCGCAAGTAATCCATTATGATCGAGCGACGTGTGACGTTAACAGCTCTTTTCTACGTTGACATTGATGATCCCAATTTAACGATGATCTCTATGCCAACTTCTATGCCACTTAAAACGAATCCTTTCTCTCTCTCTCTCTCTCCTTCTTTTATATCAATTGATCAGTTCATTACACATTTTTTACCTCGTGTATTTTATAAAACCATCGTAAAAAAAGATTTCAAAATTATTCCGACACTTTTCCTCGCATCAGTTAGTAGCACAAGATTATCTTACGAGATTATAAAAAGTCGTTAAAATTTTTTATATTAAAATTTTGGTTCTATTTAAAAAAAAAAAAAAAAAATCGACCATCCTTCCTCGCTGAACATTTTCTCAGATTTGTGTGTATTAATATTACAATTGATTTTATGATTCGTTGGTTATAAGTATGGATCATACAAAAATGAGGAATAATCGGTAAAAAGATCAATTACTTACTTTTCCGTTTGTATTTAAACAATTCGTTATTTTTTTCCCTTACGACCACCAGCCGTCGTTGTGAAATTTCAATAATCGAAAGAATTTTTATTATTTAAAAATATCAGATAGATTTAATTAAAACTTTAAAAAGGTATCAATGATGGAATTATTTCTTTCAAAAAAGAAAAATACTGTCAACCGTTCTTTCACAATTATTTTCGCGGATTTACACTCATTAATATTAATGAACTAATATTTTTAAAGGGATTGATCCCCCTTCCCCCCTCCCCGTTGACCGAGCGTACAATGCAAACGCAAATTCGTACGATGTTAAGGGAGAACGCGCTGTACGTACAAACACACGTACACATACACACACACACACACACACACACACACACGCACAAAGCATACGCGTACGCGCGCGTACACACAAATGAACTGACCCTTACCCTCCGATATTGCGCATCGGTAGCAGGGAATAGCTTAGTCGTACTTACAGGAAACATCGAGGGTTATATATGCACGTACTAGGATCGAATAGGGTTGCATACACCCTCCTGGCCAGCCGGCTTTCCGGGCTCGTTGCTGCTGCTGCTCTGCACGCGTTCAGGGCTGATATGCACGCGTTCGCGAGACCAGATGCATCTCGAAAACTCGCAATACGCCCCTTCCAACTTATCGTTCGATAATTCGTACAAAGGGGTGGACTTCACGTAGAACATTCGAATGGATTAAATCGTTGATGATCAGACTCTGATCTTTGAAAACGACATATTTATGCAACGAATAATGGTGGGATTGTTTGAATTTATTATTACGGAAATAAAAAAAAAATTGTATGTTATTTAAATATCGAACGCTCGATCGGATCACTAAAGTCGATTGTTTTCACACGGCAATTCATTCGATCGATAATATATTCGAGATGACGAAATAAAATTCAAAAATCATGAAATTGTCGAATCGTTTCGAAATCGTAATCGTTCGTAACAGTTTAGAAAAGTTTTGGAACGGGGCGCATCTGAGGGGGGAAAAAGTGCAGGATGTGTTTACTCGGAGAATCTCGCGAAGTGACTCGCTTTATCTCAAACGGTACATGTTTTAAAGGATGGTTGAAAAGTTTTCGTTCGATAACATTTTGCCGATTTTCACTGAAACGAGTTAACTTGTGGTACGTTTTCGAGACGACAGATAGACTGCGAAAAAGAAAGTGAGAAAGAGAGAATCAGGTTTTTATTTATTTATTTATTTTTTCTCCTTTCGATACTAAATTCATAAAAAAAATCCACGAGTAATCATATATTACTTAAAGGATAAATATTTCGATGAGTATACCTAAATAAATTTTACAACAGTTTTATCGTCGAAAAAGCTCGATTGAAATTCGTCGAATTCGCCCTACGTTTCTAGACTAATGCGAACTCTTCAAACTGCATTTCCAGTTACCGTTCGATAAATCCCTTCCATATTTAAGGTACATTGCTGCAAACAAAGAGACGAGTCGAGTGTTCATAGCGTCAATATTCGAACCTCGAATGCCTGTTACAAAGAAAGAAAGAAAAAAAGAAGAAGAAGAATATTAATAACTTTGTTGTTTACAAAGAAATATCGAAAAAGGGGAAAAAACGATAAAGCCGAGACTTACTTAAATGTAAAGTTTTCGTCTGAAGGGGGGGGGTTAAGGTAAAGTCTACGAAAATTCAGATTTTTAAAGATATTCATGATAAATTTTAGGTTCGTTTTGGAAGGTATTCGTGGCCATTTATAATCAGAACTGCACGATTGCATCGGAATTTCAACAAGAAAAGGAGGGTTCGGGTTTTGTTTTGTTTTTTGTTTTTCTTTTTTTTTTTCCCCCACTTTTGCAAGAATAACCGGCTGACTTGCCTGGCTGAAACTCATCGTTTTCTCATGTAAAAGAAAAAAGGGGCGGCAGTACGAAGGGAAAGGTCGGCTTTCAACGAGCACATTACGATGGAAACGTAAAAAGAAGGCTCAAGGAGGCTCGGGAGTAGTATAGTAGCGTTTCGGGGACGCATTAAGGATCGATCGCGACTCGTTTGAAAGTGAATCGTCCTCGATTATCGCATAGATATATCGGATATATTCGTTTATATAAAATAAATAAATAAATAAATAATAAAACAGAAGAGAATAAACCACGTGGGGATAATTATTTTCAAACATTTTCCTTTTTTTTTTTTTTTTTTTTTTTGGTAACTCGCAGAACACCGTCGCGAGAAAAGTTTTCGACTTGAAAAAAAAAAAAATTTTAAACTCTCATAGACCTCGCTCGAACGAGACCTTCCTCCTGTTGACGCACGAACGAACTCGAACTTTTCTCGAACGCGTCATTAATTCGAACAAAGTCAGAGTTATAGAGCACATTGCCCAGAGGCATGTAGCGTCTCCCAGTGTGAAGTTGAAAAAAAAAATGAAAAAATAAACGTTCGCAGAATAGTTCATCGATAATACGACAAAACGGACCTTTCAGCTTGATTAAATTCCATTAGATTTACCGAAAAGAAATAATTGATATAAGAGAGCGTCCCGAAAATTTGTTTCGACGCCTTTGAAAATCTTTTTCCTAATATCCCAACATGAGAGACAACGATAAAGCCTAATATCGTTGAAATGTTCGAAAAAGTATGATAAATACACAAAATATTTCTTGCTTTAGTTCTTTTTTTTTTTCTTTTATTTATTTTTGTTTTCTGAGAATTTTCTTAGAATTATATCGTAAACAAATTTTTTCATAATAATAATAATAATAATAATAATAATAATAATAATAATAATAATAATAATAATAATAATAATAATAATCAATGACATAATGATACACGCAATAATTTGTTTTATTACTCCATTTCGCATTTATCTCTTTTTTTTCTTTTTCTCTTTTCATTATCGATGAATCTACTTAAACTTGATTCGAATCTATTCTTCCTTGCATTTCTCCAAATACTATAATCCGCGCGCGCGCGCGCGTGTGCGTGTGCGTGTGTGTGTATGTGTAATTATATCACAAAATCTCTTTAACTCATATTGAAAAACTTCACGACGTGTAAGATTCAAGGTGAATACTACAGGAGAGTATCGAGACAATACTTTTCTTTCTCCTTTTTATAGAAAATAAACGCGCTCTCTGCGTATATCGTTAACGTTCTACCTATAATTTATATACAATTTATAATAAAAATCCTCGACTATTGGGGTAAAGTTGCGAAACATAAAAATTCAGACGAGTGACAATACTTTTTGTAACCACTGTAGTTCAAACCAAACACATATACCTAAAAAATAACACGTACGCGCGCGCGCGCGCACACGCACACACACACACACACACACACACACACAAACAAACAATCTCACGAAGCTTGTTCGGTTCGGCCGTTAACTTCGGGCTCGCTCGCGCGTTTCAGGAGGGGCGGTGGCATCGGTGGTGCCGAGTCTGATGCTCTCGCAATGGTGATGGCGATGGTGGTGTAGTGGTGGTGGTAGTAGCAACGAACGTCGAGTAGGAAGAAGGACGCGTGCTGTTGCTATTAGTATTAGTAACGGTGGTAGTGGGGGTGGTGGTGGTGATGGTCTAGTAGTAGTGGTGGTGGTGGTGGTGATGGTGGTGGAAGGGACGCCGGGCGTCGCGGCGCAGGCTGCCGCACCCAGCAAAGCGCCTGCTCCCCTTCGGCCGGTAAAACGTATACCTACTCGCATATAGTCCTCTATATAGTACGTTGACTGAAGAGAGAGAGGGAGAGAGAAAACGCGCGTCCTTGTCGCGAACGTCGACACACTGCATCGCGACAGAACGCGTCGGTCCAGCGAGACGAAGACGAGAACTTCGAAGGAAGGAAAGGAGTAAAGAGAGAGAGAGAGAGAGAGAGAGAGAAGAGAGAGAGAGAGAGAGAAAGAGATAGAAAGACATTTGGCTGTTGCTAAGCGGGAGCTTTATTACTTCCGGTATCCACGGTATTTTCAATTTTGAGAACGAGACGCGATCTGGCCTTCGCCCAGGTCCCCAAGGTCACGACAAAGGGAGGCCACAAAAATGTTAAAATAATCTAACTACCGGTATCCGACGATGATCCTACTCGTCGTTCGACTCGTCATGATTGGTTACGGTGATATCCGATGTGTTGTGTTTACGTTTAGATAGGATTATTTTCGTGAATTTAGGCGTATTTAGCCAAGGTAATATTCGATTCGATCGATCGTTGTGTTGACTAGATACATCGTGATAGTTCGTTCGTGCGAGGAAAGTGTTTGTTAAGTAGTTTTCCCTGGGATTGCGGAGGATATTCTTCCAATGATCGGGGACGAAAGACCGTCGTGAGTGTAGTTATAATATGGGGGAATAATAAGGAAGTATCCGAGATGGCGGGAGAAATTTTATGTGTTCCTGCCGTGTCAAGGTTGCACGACCTTGGTTTTACGTCGGTGACACGCCATGCCGGAAATCGCGTTTACTGAATTTCGCGCGGGCTCTTTCGCGAGGTATCACGGAGAGGCTACTGTAAAATAACGTTTTTACCTTCAATAGATATTATATATTATCGTAGAATTTCCTATTTGGCATGATCGTTCATCCAACAAACCCTACAAGTGAAAAGTTTTCGTAATGCTCCTAGAATTGTTCTCGACTAAAAGTTCGAAAGAGTACGACGAACCAATAGCTTTGCTATTGCCTATTTCAAACGACGACGACCACTCGAAAGTTCGATACGATTTCATTAGTTCGCGAGTAAACATCGATCTTTTCTAAGGCCTAGCCAAACTAAAGAGAGAGAGAGAGAGAGAGAGAAATCTCGTGCTGCTCTTGAAACTAGCAACGTGAATTCGCCGTGAAAGATATAAGTGCGAGACCGATCATCTTGCCGAAGATATCATCTTTCTCCGTCCGTTCGTATGGATCTCGAGTCGATCAAATAAATGTTCGTCGCTGATAAGAAAAAAAATATTTAACAAACGTATCGCGAGAGAAGTAAAAAATCATTCCTTCCAAAAGGAAGGTAGAGATATGAGAAATAAAAAGATACAAATAAAAAAGAAAAGAACAAGTTCCGAAACGTTATTACAAGAATTATCAAAAAAGAACAAATTAATAATTAATTAAACGAAAAGTGAAAATAATGTGATGTAATTTTAAGAATAAAAATGTCTCGTTTAACAAGGAATTTGATTACATAGCAGGGACGAGTTAACGGGTATAGTTGCGTGACTGTTTAATAGACCAAACTGTAGGGTTCACGCGTATCCGGTAATGCACGATCGATATTCACCTTTCCCAAGTTAGTAGGCACCCGCGTTTCGCACGAAGGAATCCAGGAGACAAGGGGTTGATTGCCCTGAGTCGCGGGGGGTAAGACTGCGGTGGTCGCTGCTCTCTGTCTGCCTCTCTCTTCCTCTCCCCCCCCCCCCCTCTCTCTCTCTCTCTCTCTCTCTTTGCGGAGACTGCAGGCGGGTTTAGGCGGTGCCCACGTCGCCATCGTCGTCGTAGCGTCGTTTCGAGATAGGATAGCTTTGCCCATGCATATATGCATTCGCACGCAAGCTTCTTATCAGGCCTTCTTCTTCTTTTTCTTCTTCTTCTTCTTCTTCTTCTTCGAGTACCGGAACGTACGATTCATAGCGGATTAACGGTAGCCACTCGAATAAAACCGAGCTACTTCAAAATTCGTCATCTCTTCGTCTTTATGGACTTCTGTTTTATCGATATTTCCGATATAAAACGGAACGCCGACTCTCGTTTCTTCTTTTACGTTTGCGTGTAGTCTTTAGATCGTTTATTATTCGATATTTAATTACATTAATGCCGGATTTATTTTTATAGAAATATTTAGGGAAGATATATATATATATATATATGTTATTGTGTTAGTTTATTAAATAAATTATATTAGGGGGAGACAGTGGGAAAATTGTTTTATTATAATTTTTAATACACATGAAAATTGTAATCTTACGATTACATGCATTTAAGGGTTAACCGACATACTGTTATTCTTTGTTAGAAGAAACGTTCGAACGGGAGAAGGCTGCGAAAATGAAAGACTGATTTAACAAAAAAAAATGATCGTTGTTCCATCCATTACCGTCTGAAAATTTCTAGTAAATAATCTAGAATCGTTTCACTCCGCCGTTTAAATCGTCGAAAAGGAGAGACACATATAATCACGATTTGTTAATATGATCGTAACTTTTACTTTAGATCATACGAGATCATTCGAATAATACGAAAATTTTCTTTTGATCTGTGTGCTTGTATTTCAAATAACCGTCCTATCGATTAATACGAATTTTTTGCAAAAGAAAAAAGATAAGTGATAAAAGGATCGAAAGACTGACTAAGAAAGAAAAGGAACTGTCGAAATAATCGTTCATACAAACAAAAAGAAAAAAAAATTCGTTGATAAAATTATTCGTGATAACAGTGCTGTGCTACAACAATTACTACTACACAACTACTACTACTACTACTACTACTACTACTGAGGACGTAGTGATAAGTGGTGGGTGATGATAAGTGACCCACCGTTTCGAATGAAGTGGTTTTAGGATGATGGTGGAGCGTGTCGAGGATCACCTCTTCATGTATCGACGCCCCGTCTACCGGGTCTTCCAGTACCTCGAAACCACCGAGTGAGTATTCGCGACATAAACATAAATTTTCTTATATCTTTAAAATTTTCTTATATCTTATAAAATTCTCAGGGAGTAATAACGCGTGACTTGTAGTAATAACTTGTATTATATATTTGCGTTCGACATATCTTATGATATTTTTTATCGAATATATATATATATATATATATATATATATATTTATTTATTTATTTATTTATTTATTTATCTATTATTACGGTTATTAAATATATATTATCGTATTTAATAACTTTATTCGTGACGATACAATTTTTGTTTCTTTAAACCTTCCATGACATTTTCCTACACAATGGCGTGTGTCTATCTTTCATACTTTATTTTGTACGATATTTTTTATTTATTATATCTAATGTATTAGCAATTATATGTTATCATATTTAAGAGTTTCCATACATTCTCGAAGCCGAAAAATTCACGTATTTTTGGGAATTATTTTTTTCAGGAAGGAAATAGAATGAATTGAAAAACTAACAATTCCACATTGTTCCTTGATGTTTTACTTAAGATTTATGAAAAAAATTCTTCCTGTCCAAGTAGTTTATATATATATATATAATGAGTTCTGTAATCTGTAACCATGACAATCACTTCATGAAAACTCAGACAGCATCCGAACTTACTCTATGAAAACACAAAATTATTAAAATTCCAATACCGTCGAGTAAAATGATATTATAGCTAAGGATCGTCCAACAAGTTTATAAGTATATATATATATATATCTTCATTATATATCTTTATTATATTATTAGCTTAAGATCCGCCAAAAGCGGCAAAGTGATATCAAAAAGAAAAAATGAAATGTGAAAGAAAATTAATTATAAATAAATTGAATTAATTTATATGTATCGCGAGATGTCTAAATCTTTTAATCAAAAATTATTTTAATATCTTAGTCAAAACATGATTTTTATTATGAAAAACTTTATTATTACAAGTGGCCTAAGAGACTTTTATTACAAATGAACTAATTTTCGTATTTTTATTTAAATTTATAAACTTCAATCGATCCCCCTTAGCAACATCGTTTTACAATACAGTAGTGGAATTTTAATAGCATTGTATTTCCACAGTTAGGACGATGCCAATGGAGCCCGGATTTAAACCCCCAGATAATTGTATTTCGCAATACGTATACGACAGGATCGAATTATCTCTAATCTCTGTGAGAAATTTTCAGAGACTAACGTTGTATTACCCTTCATTTCTCTTATCCTATAATTTTTCTTACCGAATGAAGATTTAAAAATATATATTATTATGCTTAATAATAATATAATTGTGTGTTAAATAAAATTTTCTAATCTCTGATCTCTTCGTTAAAATCTTTAGACAGACAGTTTCTCTCGTCCTTTTATTCCTCGTATATCACAATTTTTCTTATCGACTAAATTTAGAAATATATATATATATATAATTATGAATTTATATCTAATAACTGCATTCGTTATGACAAATTTTCCTCAAACTTTTCCAGGAAGTCACAGGAACTAGCGTGTTTTATCTTTCATTCCTCGTATCGTACCATTTTTCTTATCGTGACTACACATACGCGCGCGCGCGCGCGCACACACACACATTTATAAATATATATTATGATATTTAACTGTGTTTGCGACAGTACATTGATAACAGTTAACAA
This sequence comes from Dolichovespula sylvestris, assembly GCA_918808275.2. Taxonomy (NCBI): domain Eukaryota; kingdom Metazoa; phylum Arthropoda; class Insecta; order Hymenoptera; family Vespidae; genus Dolichovespula; species Dolichovespula sylvestris. The sequence goes on from OU964961.1 coordinate 16,306,022, forward strand.
TAATAATTCACCATTTTATTATACTTCGATTTACCATCGACAACGATTAATGATGGCAAGATTCCATAAAGAATAACATTTTTCTATGAAAATAACGATACGCGAATAATCAAAATAAAAAATTGTCCTGACTCGTACGTATATATTAATTGTAATATTAACATTTATTTGTATCGCCATTATCAACAACAAGACAACAACCGAAGTCGAAAATTATCGAGACGAGTATATCTAATTTTAGATGTTTATCTAATTGGTACGACGTATTTGGCTGTTAAAGTCAGCGCTCAACAAAAAGAAAAGAAAAAAAAAAAAAAGATTTTTCCTCGTTGTCGCCGACGTCGTCGCGCCTTTACTAAGAGGCGTCGTAAAGACGCGTGTAAGGGAACACGTTTTGAAAAGTTTCTACGATGGGGTCGAGGAGTAACCTCTTCTTATGTACGTCGAGCATTCAGCTGTTAGAATCTTCAGAGAGCCACGGGAACAGGCGTTTAAACAAAGGGGTTGCCTCGTTTGAATACCAGCCAGTGGCAATTTGCGCGCATAAAACCTTAGGAGGTTCCTTGTGATTCGTGAATGGAAGAACGAGAAGAGAATAAGAGAGAGAGAGAGAGAGAGAGAGAGAGAGAGAGAGAGAGAGAGAGAGAGAGAGAGAGAGAGAGAGAGAGAGAGAGAGAGAGAGAGAGAAGGATGGAGAGAAGCTCGATGCATAAAGTGCTCGTTTTCGTCCTTGTTACGTCGATGCCGTAGCTGAGTAACCATGGCAAAATTGCCATCATCGACCACGAACTCTCTCTTCAGTAACCGTTGTTAATTGGAACCATTAACTATGTTTCGAACTCGACTCGCAGCATCGGAATCGCGATCGGCCCGTTAGATTTCCCATCTCCTGATTTCTACTAATACATTTATGAAAGGGACAGAGAGAGAGAGAGAGAGAGAGAGAGAGAGAGAGAGAGAGAGAGAGAGAGAGAGAGAGAGAGAGAGAGAGAGAGAGAGAGAGAGAGAGAGAGAGAGAGAGAGAGAGAGAGAGAGAGAGAGAGAGAGCTTTATTATAATTAACTTATAGATTGGACAAAAATGGCGAAGTAATATCATAAAAAGAAAAAATGAAACGGGAAGGAAATTAATTAATAATTGAAATAAATTGATTCATATGTATCGCGAAAGGTTCGAATCTTTAATTGTAAAATTATCTTATTATCTCAATTCAAACGTAATAATTTTTTTTTTTTTCTTTTTTTTCCAAAGAAAGATCGGAGAAGAAGATTCGGTGATAATTGGACGATGATTGAAGATTAATCTCTCATCTCACCCGACTTAACAACCGTATATTATTCATATTTTCTATTATCTCCTTTATGCGTTTAAAGAGAATCTATTTTCTTTTGGAACGTCGATAAATTTTTAAGGGAATATTTCCACGGGGTAAATCCATAGGCTTAGGACTTTTACGTTTACCCTTTATAATTATATATTCATCGTTTTAAGTACATTCCGCCTGTCAAAAACGTACGGACTGTTAATCATATCTCATAATTTTGTTCTTGTCAAAAATTAATTCGCGTAACTTATATATTCTTTTTACGATAGATCGACCGTTTAAAAAAAAAAAATACGAAGTACAGTAATTAACATCTTTTCCTTTTCTTCGCAAAATTATAACATAATATAGTTTTTAAACGAATTATAATAATGTTTTCTGTTAATTTTTTCCCCTATTATTTCCACTTTTCTTATTGTCCGCTAATTGGTGGATATAAAATTTGTTTCTTACAAAAAAATTTCTTTTTAAAATTAAAAAAAAGAAATGAAGAATAAAACATTTAAATATAAAAAATAAAGAATTAACGCAGATGATAAATCAAGAAAGGAACTTACGATCTCAGTGTGTGTGTGTGTGTGTGTGTGTGTGTGTGTGTGTGTGTGTGTGTGTGTGTGTGTGTGTGTGTGTGTGTGTGTGTGTGTGTGTGTGTGTGTGTGTGTGTGTGTGTGTGTGTAATTTAATCTGGGACTCGTTAAAGTTACAATTAAACTTTCCCTGGACTATCTAGACAGATGGTGTCTTATGTAAATACGTACGCGATGAGAAATCGCTCGATACGACTGACTAATTAAACCCATTACCCGTGCTTCCATATTATAGAGATCTAACTTGGTATCTTAGACGCAACCGATTTAAACCTTATGTAAATAGAATCCTAAGGTAAAGAGGTAAACGCGAAGTAGGAAAAGTTAAATTCTATAAAGTTAGCTACGCTCCTGTACGTTATGGTATAATACGCGGATCCACGTATCCACTTCGTTCGCGTCGAGTTCATGCCCAACGGCTAAAAGATATTTTTCAATAGTCTTCGATAGCACTTTAATACTTCCAGCTAATCGCTCGTCGTTAACAACTTGCCATAAGCTGCCGTTTTATCATTGACCGAATTCGTTTCTTTGTTCGTCGTATTCCTATATCTCGCTAATAATATTTCTCTTCTCGTTCTTTCGCTATTTATTTTCATACTTTCTTTTCTATGTTTTCTTTTCTATATTTTCTTTCGTTCAACAACGTCCACGCTATACTAATATACATAGAATATGTATGGATGTATAAAAATTTTGTAAAACCGTCATCGTTTCTATGATCACTCGCGCGTTTAATAGATATTACGAAGAAGCCAGAAGAGAAGCTTCCATAGTGACGGCTCTTATTACGTGATTCTCTCTCTTTTAAACTGGGTTAGTTTTCGTGATGGTCGACGTTCGTCCTCGTTTGTCCAGACTGAGTCAGTGCGATGACTCATACTCGTTGGTCGATGACCTTTAAACATCGATCTCGAAAAATCATGCCGCACGTATTTCAAACGTTTGTCGAAAAAATAATTCACGAAGATGACCGTAATCTATATTAAAAAAAAAAAAAAAAATGATTCATCGATATTATTGAATATAAAAAGGAATTCCCAAAAATCATATCGATCGTGTTACTAGAGTCTGTTTAAAAATAAAATAAAAATCATTAACGATCAATTTGAACCTCAGAAAATTAGCCGTCGATATAATTGAATCTAATATATGAATCGTAAAATGAATAACAATGGGACGTTACGTTTTTGTTACACAATAAGTTTCGAAACTAAAGAAAATCTTAGCTCAAATGATCATGATTTATTTTATTTCTTTTATATATTCTATATATATATATATATATATATATATATATATATATATATATATATATATATATATATATATATGTACGAAACTCCAACCGGAAAATGAGAAAAGTTTGCTCGTAAGATTACCCTTAAGCCAGAAGCCCCCAGACTAGTACCACGAAAAGTTCGAAAAGACGTTCGAGACAACGTCCACAAGTGGCGCGTTCGTAGTTCGAGTTAGTTTCAAATTCTCTCTTTCTCTCTCTCTCTCTCTCTCTCTCTCTCTCTCTCTCTCTCTCTCTCTCTCTCTTTCTCATGTTTCAGGACCTGAAAATTAGAATTATATTCCACGTTCCAACATCTCTCGTTCTCCCGTTTAGAATATCAACGGCAAACGTAGACTACTTATTACATAATTGCCACCGCTCACGTGATATTTTGCGATTATATAGGAGACTTAAAACGTTATACCTTTTACTATTTATATTCGATAAACGAGTACGTTAATCGCCACTGTTTTTATTTATAATTCATTATCCATACTCCCCTATTTTAACATGTCTAACATTTCAAAATCGTGACTAAGCTGATCTATGATCTTCACAGGCTGCATCGAAAGATATCTTTCTTTTCTTTTCCGAAGGCTTATAAGTACCCCCGATGTTCTTATACTCGACACGTTATTAACGGCTTATAAGCTACATATAATATACCGGTTTTAAGTCAATTTTGTTAATATCGTTAATTACATTATGTAACAAGGCTTCGCTAATTTCGTAATAACTCAATTTTATGTTATCCTGTATTAGGAATTATTAGATAAGAATATAATGCAATTTTTATTAATTATAAATGTAACTCTAATAGAATTGTTATTCCTTTATGGTTATAATTGTATCATTTAAATAAAAAAGAAAAATAAGTATAAAACAATTTGCTCCACTACGATTACAATAGACAAAGTCAGCTGATTTTTCATGAATTTTCTAATCTCACTTATACGACGTTACATATATGGATTGTTCATTTCTTCTCGTGAACTTTATTATTTAATTAATTTCATAAAAGGTATATGTACGCGCGCGCGCGTGTGTGTGTGTGAGTGTGTGTGTGTAGTTACTCTAATATAACTTATATATTATAGTAGATATAATAATATCCGCTCATAATGCTTCAAAGAGTTTAAAAAATCGATCGGCTCGTACTGTCTGCGATGGTTGAGTTTCAACGAGCTTTTAAAGCCACCAAGGGTCGTAATTTTAGAATCTAAAAGGACCATCATGTTCATGCATACAACCGATATACCAAAACAAATAGGGACGCCAACGATTATTTTCTAAACCAGACCATTCAGTTTGGATTTTACGGTCCATGTAGGAAACTAATCATCAGGTTGGCTGGATCTCAAAAAAATTTCTGATTAATTAGCGGTTTCCCGCTAAGTTCGATGGTTAAAATGAATTTTTTTTTTTTTTTTTTTTTTTTTTTTATTAATACTCAACCTATAAAGAAGTTACAAATTATATGGGTTCATTATCAACAAAGTACATAGATAAATTTCGTTCTTTTGTTTCTTTGAGAATGCAATTTTTTTTCTTCCCCTCGTGGTTTGCATCAGTTTGGTTTTAATATAACAAAAATTCCATGCTTTGTAAATCATAACGATATTCTCAAACGTTTTAATTAATCGTATCGTGTGACCATACATTTACTACCTTCTCTCTCTCTCTCTCTCTCTCTCTCTCTCTCTCTTTCGCTCTCTTCTATTGATTTTTTTCTTAAAAATAAACATTTACTGCAATGTCGATAAAAATTATCTCTATGTTTATTCCTCAAAGTTTGATGACAATCGATCAACAATTATATTTTAAATCTAAAGTAAAATCATGAGATTTTTTCTTTTCTTTTTTGTTTTACATAGACATTACAATCTTCCTCGAAGCAATTGTTTTGTTGACGTACATTACGTTGTAATATCCTCGGTGATTGCGTTGGAGTAGTCCGATTAATCGATAAAATTATTAGAGGAGGAAAAAATCATGATTAAAAGAGTAAAGCCGTAGTGCATCGTAATATCGTCGAGATTCCTCGTTTAACGAAAGCCTCTTACACCGAGTAGTTCATTACAACTTCCTTTGTGAGAGTATTCCAAGTGCCTCGAAGAGACGTTAAATTTGCGAGGCTGTTCGTGTTTATTTGAGCAGGAGTACGAAGCGGATCCCCAACGCTGTTAACTCCTATCGCGTCGCTCGTCATCGTGGTACGCAATTTACGAGACGCGTCGTCCTCTTGACGTTAGGACGTCGTCGTCGTCTTCGACGTCGAAAATCCTTTTAAAACATTAGAAAGGCCATGTCCAACATGTAAAACTTTCCTTCTTACCGAGATCATTAAATATATCTTCGCACAATCCATTTCCTTCTGTAAATTTCATTTCACGAACATATCGACGTAACTTCGTCGATGAGTCAATAATAATTATTTCTTAATAAATTAAAATAAGCCGTTTTTAGAGTCGAATTTGACGAATTTTGTCTGAAATGTTTTCTCCGTCGTTCGAATCGATTTGATAAAAAATTACGGAATATCTCATTGTTAAATCGACGAGTCGTCGTAAAATGAATTGAGATCAAATGCAAATTGGCAAGTATGATGTGCATTAAATTTGGAAAACTTTTTGGTACTCGTCTTTTGCGAACTTGAGGCGAAGTAAAATGCAAGTCCATCGTGGGGAAATTGTTGAAACCGTATGCATGGATATAAAATACAAACAAAAAAATAAGATTTTAACTCGACTATTTGAACGAATGAAAAAACGAAACGAGAATGAAAAACTATTTGAATACAAAAGAGGTAAGAGTAAAATGTAATACAAATTTGGCGTAAACATTGGAAAGAAAGATTATTATATGTACGAAAAAGAATTTTATTTTCTCTTTCGCGTTGTTATTATAATATGTGCGATCGATATAATGAATTCGCTTGAATTATACCAATGAAAGTAGTTTTCGCAAATAACACGAGTTCAATCGTTATCGTTATATGTCCATCGTAAATCTTGTTCAAGTTAAAAGATGGGAGGGGGGGAAACTCTCGTGTGAATTAATTACTATGTATCTAGTCATGGTAATGGTCAGAAAATTCGAGACTCGCCGATAACATTATTTTTATCTTGCACTTATCGAGATTAATACGCAGTTTAAAATTCTCGAGATATTTATAATACCCTGAATATGGGTTAATCTCGCGATATTTCCTTAGGAAAACTTAATTGCCAAGGGTTTCTACATAGTCGCCACTCCACTTCGCGATTCGCTTCCTTCGTGTTCGCAAACGTGCTTTATACGTCACGGATGACAAACAGAATAATCGCGAACGCGAACGTCGTTTGAGTCGGTCGACTAGAATGCACGACTAAGAAACTGCCGTGTTGTACCGGCGTTACGATAAAATTTCAACGTACTTGCACGGACGTTGAACCCTTCTTTGAGATTTATGCGACGTGTAATTGTCTCCGTAAAATATTTGCAAAAGAAAAGGAGAAGACAAGCGAAAAAAAAAATTAAAAAATAACAATACACGCGAGAAATGAGACGGGCATACTTATGTATTTACAAAAAAAAAAAAAAAAAAAGATAAAAACAAAATAAAAAGGAACTAATTCGAGCTCAGAATTTTTAACTAATTAAGTTTGTTGGAAGAAATCAATACGATAATTCAATTCAATAATTCAATAATTCAATTAAATAATCTTCAACTTCGTGTACGTGCGCAAACGACGAACTTGTGAGGTATTTTATCGAACAAAAGTGTCTGGTCGATATAGCGTAACAAACGTTAATTCGAAAATTAATTCATTAGATTTGAACGTTTAGATTAATGTTCAAAAAGTAATGCCTACTCGACTACAATTTTCTTTTTTTTTTTATTTTTAATTTTTTTTCATCCGATTACACGATCGTTGATTTCGAATATAATTAATTAAATGACAAATACGTCTGTGAATTGGTTTTCGAAAAATTCGCCAGTCGTTTTTAATTTATGAGAATTAATAAATGCGAGTAGAACAACTGTTGTTCGTTATTATGTTGAAAAATTTCGTCATCAAAGTAATTACATGAATTAGCAAGGTTTTATATATATATATATATATATATATATATATATATATATATATATATATATAATGAAAAGAATTTAAGTAAGTTACTTCTTCGCGAAGACTTTCTCCCGAACAATTAAACTGGCCCTTTTCGTCGGAGGCAAACACGAAACAACGACAAACGAGAAATTCTTACGATACCTCTTCTTAAGTATCTGACGTAACGGATAATTAGCGAAAAGATTGGGCGATCATTAAATTTTTGCGAGATACCAAAGTGAAGAGAGAAGAGACGAGTGTTGAGATAGTAATCGAATGCATTAAGGATCGCAAATTGGTTGAAGTCAAAGACACACTCCGTCTTTCTCTTTCCCTTTCTCTCTCTCTCTCTCTCTCTCTCTCTCTCTCTCTCTCTCTCTCTCACTCTCTCTCTTTCTCGTTTATTTTTGTATATATATGTGCATATATATATATATATATATATATATATATATATATATATATTTATTTTTTTTTCCCATTTACTTAAACGAAATTTACGATGCGCCAAAAACGAAGACACGAATCGAATTTCTCGATTCCTCTCGTGCAATCGGAATTCAGGTCGACGGGGAGCCATCGCGTAACAACCGGATTCGTCCTGTGTGTACCGACGATTATTCTGAAGCATCCGTTGAGTTTTCATCGAGCGAGAAAAGGAGAAGTGGGTAGAGATAGATAGAACAAGAGAGAGAAAAAGAGAAAGAGAAGATGAGAAAGAGCTTTCGCGTTCGATAATCAGAAACACGATGCTGTACCTCGCTCGAGAGTCGACTCGTGCATCAAGCTAACGCTCCGGTTTTTCATTCGACGCTTCGTAATTCATTCCTTTCTCATTTTCCATCTACCCAAGCCTCACTACCATCCTTGTCCCTCGCGACCAGTTTCATTTTCCGTTCTTCCTACTACTCTCTTTTCCCTTTTATTCCTTCTCTCTCTCTCTCTCTCTCTCTCTCTCTCTCTCTCACACACACACACACACACGCACACGCGTATACACACTTTTCCTTTTCTTTTTTATAAAAAAAAAGAACGAGATCTCATCATTTTATTTTAATTCGTATTTCTCTATGTACGACGTTATCTCTTATTTTATATAATATTTTCTCTTTCTGAATTTTCTTTATCGTTTATTTTGTATTCGGAAAAGAGGAAGATGTAAAAAAAATGTTGATGGAAAGGGAACAACTTTTATTTTATTCTTTATTTTTGTACGTTTGTTGAAATTATCTTTCTCTTTGTCCATCAATGATATAAAATCGCCAAAAGATTTATAGAGCTCTCTCTCTCTCTCTCTCTCTCTCTCTCTCTATCTATCTATCTATCTATCTATCTATCTATCTATCTATCTCTACCTCTTTCTATCTCTATCTCCTTCTTTACTTAATATTAAAAAATTTTTCTTTCCTTCCTTCCTTCCTTCCTTTCATCCTTTCTTCCTTCTGTGGTATTTTCCTTCGGATCATCCTTTACCATTATTGTCATGGATGTTTTCAAGGCGATACACCTGAGGAACTCAAGTACTATCGCGACTTACAAATGTTTTGTTATCAAGTGCTTCTTATGCGAGTCGTGTCCAGGGACGACCCACTGATCCTCTCTCGATCCTTCCCAGAAGCTCTTCGAGTATCTCGAAATGCAGTTACTTCGATATTTCCTAAAGATTTAGTTCTATTCCATCATAGTCTTTCCATCGATTTTTCTTCCTTCCATTCTTGTTTTTATTATCTTCCGATTTATTATTGTTAACATTGATATTCTCAGGAAATGGATTTTCTGTAAAAATAACTTTATCTTTTTCTTTCTTTTTTTTTTTCTTACATTAATTTAATCTTAAAAATAATTTCTCTGTAAGAATAATAAAAAGGATTTGTGACTGTTGAGAAATAGAAATTCTTATGAAAGCGATGAAACTCGTATCGCGTATTATATTTTCAAATATTTATCAGTAGAAAACGTCGATAAGAAAAATATGTGAGATAAATAAGGCGGAAGTGACGAGGTACATTGAAAATTTCTCTCTCTATATATATATATATATATATATATATATATATATATATATATATATATGTTTTCTAGTCAATTGACAATTTGAAAAAAAAAAATAAAAAATGAAAAAAAGGTACTGTTTCATAATGACGTATAAAACGTAAAGCTAACAATAAGTGGAAAATCAAGCGAGGCGAAATGATTTGCAGGACGCGTATCTAATCAAGTCGATTCTACGGGCATCGTGATTTTTGCGAGACGACCTACGCGTAGAAAAGGGTGGAACGGATAGACGACGATGAAGGATCGAGAAAAAACTAGATAGAAAGAAAAAAAGAGAAAGAGAGAGAGAGAGAGAGAGAGAGAGAGAGAGAGATGGAGAGAGAGGGAGAAAGAGGGAGAAAGAGAACAGCAGTTGTCGATTCGACCAGTCGATCAGTGTATACTCGACAGCGAATGTGTGCACACGCGTGATCGCGGGTAGAGAGAAAGAAAGATAGAGAGATAGAGAGAGAGAGAGAGAGAGAGAGAGAGAGAGAGAGAGAGAGAGAGAGAGAGAGAGAGAGAGAGAGAGAGAGAAAATTAGGAAATGGTGTGAGAAAAGGACAAAAATAAAACTAGCCTCGGATAATTCATCGAGGGTGAATCGCGCGAGACGCTTCAATGCATTTCACGTCGATTTGATTTCTCAAGAATTCTCCTTTTCAGAAACAAAAGACAAAGAAGAAACAAAATTAATAGAAATATACAACTTTAATAATTTTTCTTTCTTTTTTTTTTTTTCCTTTAAAATTTTCAATATATCATTCTCACAATTTCTTTTCGAAAAATCTCTTTCGAGACTAGAAGGATGATAAAATTTGAATAGTATATCGAATGATATTTATTGCATCGATCTACGATCGAATCGTAGTCGATTACGACGCGATGACATAATCGACTTTTCTTTCTTTCCGAGTGTCATTCTTACGATCGAGTTTTGTTTCACTCGTCGAAATTGATTAGCGTTAATAATACCGTCGATGGTATCAGTCGATTCGTTTGATTCGCGTACGCGTTATTAATTGCTAATTGTTGAGTTTACGAAGATTGAGAGTCGCGAGGAGAGAGATGCTCGAGCTCGTGGAAAGAAAAGCGAATGGAATTTCGTGGCACGGCAGGCGGCGCAATGAAAATCTCGCAGCGGACATTACCAACAACAACTCGAAGGGGATATTTTTGATGAAGAAAGAAAAGGGCGGCGTCGTAACGCGTGAGAAACGATGGAAAAGGGATAGCAGGGGTCTCTTGTGTTACCTCGGTCAGCTAGGATACAATGATTCCTCATATTATAGTCCGGACACGCTTGGCACGTGGAAATTTCACAGAATTACTCGTAGAAGGTAAATCGATTAATCCTAAAAATTCGTTATTCGGTAATAAAAACAATCCATTTACAATAAAATTTGATCTGGCTTAACGCATTGACATTGATTGAAAATATTTTACGATCTAATCCTTAAATTTGCCTATCTCCAATAGAATTTGCATTATTCTAAGCATATAATCATAAATTATTGTAGTGGTATTTAATTAAATAAGATTATATATTTGCCGATAGTCCGCCAAATTTTGATATAATAAATACCGATAGTTAAATTTTAACTACAAAAACTTAACGAACAAAAAATAGCAGGAAAAAAGTAACAACATATTGTAAAGACTGCAATGTTGGGGAGGGGGGAGTCAATACTAAGTTTGTTTATTTTCGTACAGTTCATCACGAAATCTAATTTTTGTAAAATATTATGTTGGTTACCGTTTAAATTGACAAAATCGAATGTATCGTTCAATAATATTTGAAATAATAATTAATACATCCACATATCGTAAATACGTAATTCATTATTCTATTTGTGACGAACGAGAGCAATGTAACATATAATATGTGTCACAATTTAGTTTTTCTATGGAATTACGTAAATGACATTATGATAAAGTACTTTTTTTTATTATTATTATTTCTGCTGTGATATTTACTGAATAGCAATAATATATTCTTTTTTCTTCTAAAAAATGTCTAGCAAAGAAAGAAAAAAGGGAAAAAATGCATTAAATAATTGACATTATTTATTTTTCTGTTAATCAAAATTATGAGTAAGAGATATCTAACAATATAATAAGCACCGATCATAACTAACGCGACCGCATAATTACGCAAGGATCCTTCGACTGTTTTCATATTCACCTACTTTCAATTGTTGAAATATATTTCCGCACGCCTACGAAACACTACGTATTAAAACGCGTGTACATACGTATACACACACACACACACACACACACACACACACACACGACACGTTCAAGAAATACGCTAATCCTATACGTTAATACTTAGCTCAATATAACGCGAAGAAGTCATAAATATTCGCATAAATTAAGAGATCTTCTCGGAATCCTTTGGTATTCAGCTTATCTTATAGTACAAATGATTCTTTCGTTTTATAAAAATAGATAAATGGATAGATAAATAAATAATTGTTCAATTGCATTTATAAATACGATGAACGTATTTATAAACGTGTATTATAAATACAAATAGTTGAAATAAAATAATAAACTATGTCAAGTAGGCACAGCTTTTTTTCAATTAATATAGATCGGATTAAAGATTAATCAAATGTATTAAGGACTATGTAGGACCAATGTATATATTAATCCGTATAAAATTAATATCTTATATTAGTCTAATTTAATGATTATATGATCTAACAAAAATATAATAATAGTGATAACGATAATATTCTAAATTATGAAATTACGAAGTTATTGGGATAAAAATTAAATAGAAATGATTAAATTATTGAATACGAAGAAACAGGGTCTAACTTTCATGACGAGAATCGATTGATAAAGGTAGAGATCGAAAAAATAGAGTAGAGACTGTATGATTCGTCTTAGTGATTATTATCGTTTTAAGGGTCGATATTAACGAGTTGTCAGTAACACGTACGATCATTATTCTTCGGACGATGCAAAAGCGCAATAGAGAAAGTCATAGTGAAAGGAAAGCTGCGTGGGCGACAGTTGCAGGTGCGTAATAGTTCTGGTCGGGCCGGCAGGTCAGGGCCGGAGACTAAGACTCCCCCTCTATATATGTATGTATATGTGTATGTGTGAGTATATATATATATATAACTTTTGTCAATACTTTTTCAACCCTCAACCAACCCTCGGTGTCCATTCCATGGAAAAGAATTTTTCTATTCGACTTCACGAATCCGATCGAGATTCCACGACGTGTATCGAACGAACACATTCCTTAAACGTACATACATCGAATTCCACGATGGCTTTCAGATCGACGTGATTTTTACGAAATTTCCATTCGTTCAATGCACTCCTTCGTCCTTCCCATTCAAATTTTAGATACGAGAGAGAGAGATCGAATAAAATACGATTATATATTATACGTACGAATGACGAAAGGTGATGTCACAAAATTAAATAACACGAGATATATTAATTAAAGGACAAATAATTAAAGATAAGTTAAAAAGATAATTCCGTGCATTCGGCGATGAATGAAAAATTATGTACGTAAGTAAATAAAAAAAAAAGAAAAAAAAATACGATATAAAAACAAGAGGAGGGAGAGATACATCAAATGGAAGGGGGGAGAAAAGTAATAAATAAAAATTAACTATGTGCGAAAATAAAAAAGAGAGAGAGAGAGAGAGAGAGAGAGAGAGAGAGAGAGAATTATTTCATCGTGGCATAATAATTCTAAACAAAGACAGGAAATGAAACAAATCGTTCCGTCGCCTTGAGATTCAGGTTGTTGCATGATCCCTGGGGTACAAAATGCGCATAACTCGAAGAACAGGTAGGACCTTCATGGAAGGTATTGCGTTTTCTTATGATATCACGGAGGAGTGATTAGTATCAAATGCGAGCGGCTATTAGTTCAAGCAAAAGAGATACACCGTCACTCGGTATGATTTTTGCGACGTGTTCTTTCTATGAAGCTGGGTATCGCTCGTAATCGATATCACGTGTCACTTTGGTAATATTATCGGCACCTTGTGCTGTTGTAATATCGCGAAATGGAGCAAATATGTATATGCGTATCTATGTTCGTACATGCGTATATATTTACATACATATGTATTTACATCTATACAAAATATATACGCATATATATATATATATATATATATATATATATATATGTATGCATGTATGTATGTATGTATGTATGTATGTATGTATGTATGTATGTATGTATGTATGTATGTATGTATGTATGTATGTATGTATGTATGTATGTATGTATGTATGTATGTATGTATGTATGTATGTATGTATGTATGTATGCATGTATGTATGTATGTATGTATATATATGGATGTATATATGACTATACATCGCTAGCAAACTTATAATTACGATGTAAACTCCGATAACACGTATTTGTATCACCCCGAAATCATCGATTTGATTATCTCTTGTATATCGATTAATCGCACTTTGTCGGGCGTGTCTATCGTTCGCTTTCCGATATCGATCTCTTGTATCTCGCAAAATCGATTATTCTTTAATCCGGATACCACGAATGTTTGCGACTTTAGTTACGCGAGTTTCTCGTTGATTAGAATCTATAAATTACTTTATAAGGAAAATAGAAAGAAAAGGAACGAGTTTCTGTCTTTTTTTTCATTCGGAAAAAGAAAAAAATATTAGTTAGTGGGGAAAAAAAAAGAATCCAATAACGGAACTTATATTATATACAATGCCCATTCAAATTGATTACATTAAGAATTCTGATTAGAAGGGATACCGTGTGTTTATTCAGTTTGATTCATAAATAGATAATGTTAGAAGAGCGAGGAATTTATTAGAATAATTTATAAAGTTTATATACAATAATAATTTATTATAATATAAGTATGAAGTTTATTAGGATAAAATGGCAGTTATTTATGAGTCAATGCGATATAATGTATTAAATAAAACGCTCGTTTATTTGATTCGATTTGGGACTGAATATTTGTCCGTACGAGTCGACCGAATGAAAGGTGCGTACGCGCGATGAATCGAAGCTTAAATCGAATATTAGCGTCATTCCTAATGACTCTTGCTCAATGGTCGCTCGTTTCGCATTCAACGAGATGCGGATGCGCAATAATGTACCGGGGATCGCGAATTGTGCAATAATTTGCGTTTAACCGTGGGAACCTTTGTCGGAACTCAACGGAACTCGAGACTCGTTTCGCATAATTACATTGATAATAATTTCTGATTCGATCCTTATCGCGAAATGTTATCTCTCGCAAGTATATAAAAGTTACACGTAAGTATTAGAGTGTATCGTAAATATTCTTATTTTCCTTTTTTTTCTTTTTTTTTTTTATTATTCATTGCACGTATTTATCGTATAATATATAAGACACGTTTGAATAAAATATTAATACAGGTAATTTGAAATAAATTTTATATCTAATGTAAAAATTAAAATTAAGTAAAAAAAAAAAAATAAATAAATAATTTAAAAAAGAAATGTATTTAAAAGATAAAAATACCTATGATACTTACGATTTAATATTATATTCAAGATTATTTTTGTTTAATTAGAATACGAAGGAAAATCGTGAACACCAGCTTCGATAGAGCGGAACGATTTTACAAGAAATTTCATGCAATTTTAATGCCGAGATTCGCGCCGTCGTTAATTGCTCATATTTACGGACTGTCGAGGTGCCCGTGGCGCACGGCTCGAGCGGTTCGCCCCTGACACGACGACATTCCTTAGCCGGACGACGCTAGTAATATGCATTTGCATTAATAGCGGCAATACAAACGGGCACGATGTAGTCGCACGAAACGATTTCGTGGCTCACACGTGGCGGAAGGGTTTTCAATCATTCGTCCGATTTTTCTATAATCCATTGATCATTTCAAATGATTCACTAAATTTTTTAATTTCTTCGTTTTCATTGTCGAAAATAGAATATCGCGTGCATGAATAATATACAATTATTACATATAATTACCTACCATAATAATGGCATATAATTAACAGTAATATATGTATTTGTGTTAAAATTTGTGTGTGCGTGTGCGTGCGTGCATATGTTTATTTATGTATTTTATATATATATATATATATATATATATATATATATATATATATATTAATTCAAAAATAAATCTTGAGCCTGTTTAAAGGCTCATAGACTATAATTTTGCATTATTTTAAATATAATTAAATATAATACTATAAACTATAAATATAAAAATAAAACTAACATATATATATATATATATATATATATATATACACACACACACACATCATTACTAATTTGTTTGATATGAAATTCCAATCTTCATACTACTCAATTATTTCTTCATCTATCGTCATGAAAACGTCATGCCGGATGGCAGCAATAATGCTTGCCTTTTAGATTGATCATCATCTAAATTTCAAATATACGAGAATGAAAGAAAGAAAGATAATTTACGGCGGAGACGTGCGCCATTGAAAAAAAAAAAAAAGAAAAAAAGTTGTATTTCACATAGGCATACAACACGACGTTCCTTCAAAACAAATCGTTCTTTCTTGAATGCGCTGCATATTTTAAAATGATCGAGTTAAATGAAACACCTATATAACGTCGGTCGTAAGCATATGAAACGTGTCAGAGGGTTGCGCGTTAGGTGAAACGATGAATACGATCGCGCTTGAATGGGGGAGCAGGGTCATAGGGTACAGAAAGAGAAAGAGAACGAGAAAACGAGAAAGAGAAAAGGTTAGAGGCAAACACGCATTCCTTTGAAATGGTACTCGTCGTTCGCACCTCGGCAAAGCGCATCGTGAAAAATCTAACGGCAGAGCCCGGAAAACTTTCCATTCGCGAACGATGAAAGTATATGAAGAAAGCGGGTTGGCAAAATAAACCAAAGTTGTTCACCCCTTTCTCTCTCTCTCTCTCTCTCTCTCTCTCTCTCTCTCTCTCTCTTTCTCTCACTCACTGACTCATTCACTCTTTCTTCTCCCTTATCCTTTCTGTCGTTTCACCCTACATAAGATAGATGAGTCCTAACGAAACGGGGATTTCGTTTCGATGCGAACGGCCGGCGTGCCACATAAAAGACATGATTTTCATCTCATTTCCTTTCCTCTTTATTTTTATTTTTATTTTTATTTTTTCTTATCTTTCGCACGTTCTTTTTTTTTAGTTCTCACCGATATCGCGTCTTATCTTCTATTTCTTTCTCTCTCTCTCTCTCTCTCTCTCTCTCTCTCTCTCTCTCTCTCTCTCTCTCTCTCTCTCTCTCTCTCTCTCTCTCTATCTCTCTATTTATCTTTTCACTTAGGCGACCAACCTTTTAATTTTCAACGATTTCGCATAAACGAACAAACGAGCCAGACATGTCTTCTTTACCTCTTTCTTTCTTCCTTGTACTCTTGGACAATCTATTTGCGTTAACGACGCTAAACGGTTTTCTTCGAAGGAAGGGGAAAAAAAGATTGACGAGGAAGGTTTAGAAAAATATATCTGATATTTTTATTAATCAGTAACGCAGATTTTAATCGAACCGTGGTAAGTCCATATCGACGTTCCTTATCGCGAAAAACGTTTTTATTGAATCATCGTATTTGATTCGTCACAGATGTGTCTTCCGCTTTTTTATTTTTCTAATCAAAATCCAAAAAAAATCTCTTGAATCTTTCAGAAAGATCAATATATACTTGAATTTATACTATTGGTTGTATGGAAGTGATAAGGAAATTGCGAGATAGGATACATCCGTCGTTCAGGTTGCACCTGGGTTGCGTCTTTGTTGGTTGGTTTCTGATTCGCTTTTGATTATTTTGGAAGTTAAACTGACTTGTCTCGAGTCTCTAAGTGTCCCCGTTTCGTCGAGTAAAAAATTCGAGAACAGAGATTTCGTTTGATTTTCAATTGTATTTGTCACAAGGAATATATTTATTTGGAATCGTTGGATTTTTTCGTTGAAAATCGTCGATTGAGTCATTCCAGGTGAGTCAATGATGACTTCAGGATTTCACGCAAATTCAAATGATTTTGAGCCGATAATTTGGACTGGAAAATTAACTCATCGAATCATTTTGTCTCTTATCGTAGATAAAAAATAAAACTGATTTTCTAACGATCGTACGATAATTACTTTATATAAGATATATGTTGATGTTACAAAATATTGTATTTAACGGACAAGAATAATTTCTGATCATCTGCCATTATTGATCAAGTTTAATCTTTCTGAAGAAATAAACGTTTCAACTACACGTCCAATTGAAATATTTCTGTAGTAATATGTTGTAAGCAATCATTTTAATCAAACAGAAACGATTTCGTTAGATATTCATTATATATTGACTGAAACCAATTAAACTATCGTTTTTATAATATACCGAATATACATTTAAATGGAAATTATCTTCACATCATTCTCATCGTCTGGATTACGTCACTTTCACTACTACTCTATACTGAAAGTGTTAAACACGCGTATACCGAGACTCGACTTCAATTAAGATTCTATTTATTACTATTTATTTCTTTTTTGCAGTCATGAGGGGATGAGCACTGGGACAGGAGATGGAGGTGGAAGCGGAGGTGGTGGTGTACAAGGTGGTGGAGGTGGAAGAAATACACCACCCCATGGATCGCCCACCCCCATGGACAAGGCGACCCTGAAGGTCCATTTACCCAACGGTAATTGGATTTTATCTTTCTTAATAGCTTCGTGATATCCATCGAAAGGTTGACTATCTATAAAGGGTAAAACCTTATTAAAGGTTTAATAGATCGAAGTTGGTGATAAAATATTTTTTTTCTTTTCTTTCTTTTTTTTTTGTTTATCCCTTGATCATGTATTTTAATTTGACAGGTGGTTTCAATGTTGTCAAATTTGGCGATGCTATCGATGTCAAAGGGATCATCTCGCTGGTAACCAGTCGACTTGCCGTTGGTACCAGACATTATCGAAATCTCTATGCGATGAGATTGCATCATCCAGGATCTGGTGAGAGTTACTGGTTGCATCAAGATACCACAATGTACCAGGTATTCGATAAAATGAAAATAAATTTTAATGATAAATACATTTTAGATGTGCAAATAAGTTCGGTGCCTATTTAGCACGATTTTGATGTTTTATTTATTTATAAATCAAAAACAAAACAGGAAAAACGTGTTAATTGTTAATCAGGTATCACTCAAATTAATCATTTATTACTGATAACACTCGAAAGTAATCGTTTCAACAATTCATGATAAGGAACACCTTTGAAATCCCAACGAATTCCTCGTTCTTCATTTTTCTCTATGGTATTCCACTGAGTTGTGCATCAATAAAACCAAAATTGCCACTTCGAAACTTTTGAAATGACCGTTTTTATGCTTTATGGGGGTTACAGTACCTTCGTGTAAGGCGGAACAAATCGTTTCGACAATTTCGGTGGAAATTTTTTTTTAACTGATACGCTAAAAAAAATTCATCGCCTAATACGCTCCCATTGAAACGTCATCGTGCAAACTACTATTTTTTTTTTTTTTTTTTTAATTATATCCAAAGTAGAGTAAAGTTATATAGTGCGTTTAGAAGGATGATGTTGATACTTAAAAATCTCAAAGCGAACGGGAAAACATTTTAATTCAAAACAAAAATTACAATTAATCGAATGTAAATGTATCGAACTTACTTTGTACGCCTAATAAATGTCATCGAACTGATATCTAACGATATCGATATTCATTGAATTTAGGTTCAAGAGAAGTATGAAAAGAAACATCCTCATTGCGAGTGGAGGTACGAACTCAGAGTACGATATTTACCGCAAAATCTGAACGATCTCTACGAGAAAGACAAGGTCACATTTTACTATTATTATGATCAGGTAAAATTTCAACGAATAAAATATAATAGAAGAAAGTTGCCTATTATGGGGAGATTTAGTTTTTTTTTTAGATAATCAAAAAAGATAGTAAAACGATGTTATAAATATAGAACTTAAAGTTTCCGATGGTGGACAACACTTTTTTAATATGAAAATAAACGTTGTCCCCGAATTAGTATACTTCCCTTATAATCGACAACTATTCTTATTATATAAATTTAGAATAACGTGTAGAATTATTTACGGACCAAAAAAAATCATTCTATAGGTACGAAACGACTACCTATATGCAAATCATGCTGCACTGGATCAAGACGTAGCCGTACAATTATGTTGCTTGGAGATACGTTATTTCTTCAAAGACATGCCACAAATGGCTCTCGACAAGAAAAGCAACTTGGAATATTTAGAACGAGAGGTAAAGTCAACGTTACATTTTTTTCAACAAACGGAAAACACATGCGTGCATGTACACACACACACACACACACACACACACACACACACACACACAGAGAGAGAGAGATACGCATACATTTATATATATTTTATACCATATATATATATATTTTAACAAGGAAATATTTTATTAAGGTCGGCTTGCACAAGTTTCTTCCACGATCCGTTTTAAACGGAATGAAGCCAAAGGCACTTCGAAAGCTGATACAGCAACATTTCAAGAAAGTAGCTGCTCTTTCGGAATTAGAATGCATGTTCAAGTTCTTCGACTTGCTTCGGGCACATTATAGGTTCGACCAGGAGAGATTCATTTGTGCATTGGGGGTAAGAAAGTTTTATATCAAGTTGAAAAAGTTCAAGGAAAAAAAAAAGAAAAAGAAGGAAACGAATTTTTTACGCAGTGATAAAAAGAAATGTAAGACGAAGTATAAAATTCACATTTATCTTTTCGTCTACAGTCAAGCTGGTCCATTCCTGTTGAACTAGTCATCGGTCCCGATCTCGGCATATCCTATATGGCTCATCGAGGTGGAACAGTGGTAAGATGACTAACAAAGTCAAATTAAAATCAATGAGATCCCATCGTGCCCCGTTCTTAAACCGATCATATCTCTTTTTTTTTTCTTTCTTTGTCCGAACATCCTAGCCGACCAGAATGGCAGAGTTCTCACAAATACAATCAATTCAAACGCTCGTTTCTGACTGCAAGGAGCATGCCAAAGCATGTATCAAATTAAGAGTCGCTGGAGCAGCTGAAACGCTGAGCATAACTTGCTCGAGTTTGGACCAAGCGGAAAGTCTTGCCGACTTGATAGACGGTTATTGTAGACTAGTTACCGGCAGTAATACTTCGTTATGGAATCGAAAAGGTAAACATTTATATTATAATATATTATACACTTGACAAAATATTTGGCATGCGCAGTATAAACAGAGTAATAAATAATAATAATAATAATCGACGATATATTATCGGGATTGTAAAATCTTATCATGTTTTTCTTTTCATCGTTCAATAAGCAGTAATAGCTTCCTGGTATGATTCGTTTTAATACGAACAGTGAAATTTAGTTTTGTAAATTTTTAGCTGTTAGTGACGATCGACTTATATACATTTCTTGCATAATCCTAAAAGATCGTTGATAATTTTTTTTTCTCTTTATAAAATTGAAACATTGAGTGACATTAAATGAATAAATTGTTATTAAGAAACGAAGTAATTTGCACGTATCCCTCCCCAAAGTTTACTTTAACAAATTATACTAAGCAGTAAACCTGTTCACAATTCCAAGCTGCATCGTGGAAAAATTATCCTTGTCCATGCAAAGGTTTGTAGTCTTGAAAGATCCTTTTATGGTAATTTAAATTGTTGTATACAAGCTTGTAGCCAGAGTCATTGCATCGAAGTAAGATTAAGTTTTGTCCCTGATAATTTATTAACATACGCCCGTTTCCTGCATGCCCTGGCTACAAACGTGACTACATCGACAAATAAACAATAATATCATATTTATCAAATACTTCCTAGATCTACATTGCCCATTTCTATTTCCGTTAGATGCACATCCTCCAAAGTATAGACAAGATGGTTTCAATAGTCCTGAAAAAAATATGAGTAAAACAGGAACGATACTGTCTGAAGATTATGCAGAGATCGTAGACGAGGAAGGAGACTATTCGACTCCGGCCAGTATGTAAAATTATGTTTGGTTATTTCCACTCAATATACAATTTCATAAATTAATTTATTAATTTTTCAAACAATTAAACGATATGTTCCAATTACTTAATAATTTTAGCACGCGATTATGAAATAGTCCGTAATCAAGTAGAACTCGGTGAGATTATCGGAGAAGGTCAATTTGGTAATGTTCACAAAGGTTCGTATAAAGGTAGAGATGGACAAACGTTAGCCGTTGCTGTTAAAACGTGTAAAGTCGATGCGGATCTTGCTACTGCTGAAAAATTCCTCGAGGAAGCATGTGCGTGTATTATACTTTATATACTCTAATAAGACTTAATTTAAATGTTCGGAATATTTTTCAATTTAAACGTATTTCTTCAGACATCATGCAACAGTTTGAACATCCTCATATAATTAGACTCATTGGAGTATGTTCCGAAGCGCCGATCTGGTTAGTCATGGAATTGGCAAGACTTGGAGAAATGCGTGCATATCTTCAGTCTAACAAACATCGATTAGATCTAGCGACTCTTTTACTCTACACATTCCAACTTAGTACCGCTTTATCGTACCTCGAGAGTAAAAAATTTGTCCACAGGTATTTAGAAAAGAAGATATTGCTTTTTTCCCCTCTTGAAATGATGCGATATATTTTATCTCTATTTGTAAGGTATAATTTAATTGCGACTTCCTTAACAGAGATATCGCAGCTAGAAACGTATTAGTATCTTCGCATAATTGCGTCAAGTTGGCAGATTTTGGACTGAGTCGATGGGTGGAGGATCAAAGTTATTACACCGCAAGCAAATGTAAATTACCGATCAAGTGGATGGCTCCGGAGAGTATAAACTTTCGAAGATTTACCACCTCGTCCGATGTTTGGATGTTCGGTAAGATATCATAAAAAAGAAAAAAAAATTCTGTTTTTTTTTTTTTTTTTTTTTTTTTTTTTTTTGTCAAAAATCCTACATTCTCTGCTCGCATATATAACGATGTTTAATAATTTCAGGTGTTTGTATGTGGGAGATACTGATGTTAGGTGTGAAACCATTCCAAGGTGTTAAAAATAACGAAGTCATACGTAAGTTAGAAAATGGTGAAAGACTAGCGCTTCCTAATCACTGCCCTCCACGTTTGTATTCCTTGATGTCTCAGTGTTGGAGTTATGAACCTAGCAAAAGACCAACGTTCAAAGAGATTAGAGAAACTTTACAGTAAGAGTTTAACCGTCAATTTGTGGTATAATTTAATAAGATAACTCTTAAATCCCAACGATTTATGTTACAGTGAAATTTTGTTGGAAGAGAAGCACCAACAACAGGAGACAATGAGACGAGAAAATAGAAGAGTTCAAGCCATGTCCTGGGGTAAGGGAAATTATTACATTTCGTATGAATTATTTTCACGATACTTAGCTATGGCAAAACATTGATTCAAGTTTGAATTAATATATCCTCCAGGTGCGGATGAAGTTCCACCGCCGAAACCTTCCAGACAACCACAAAATACGGCAGCAGATCCGGCACAATTAACAGCAGCTGCACCTGTCTCTACGTATATTGTAGCACAGAGCCCGGAAGTTCTTGCTCAACTTCTTAAGGATAATCAAACTAGGGGGGTATGTCCCTCTGTCTACACTACTCCTGCCTCTCCATTTAACACACTCGCTGTACAATTTCAAGACGAAGATCAAGTCTTGACTACTGCCGTTGTCTCAGATTTACCCTTTTTCGATCCAGCGATCTCCGAGCCTACTGCATCTCACGACACACAATCAGGAGATTCAACTTTGTCCGACACTAATTTAGATTCTCTAGATTCCTCAGATACCGTCTCCCCTCTCATGTCGAGTCTCAATATATCAGACACAGCTCAGACACAATCGCCGGCTGCCGGTAGAAAACAACAAAAGGTTAAAGAGATGCAAAACTTATACGCAGTAAGCTCCAAAGTTGTCGGTAATATAATTGGAGATATATATTCGCCCGTGCAAAAATTTTCAACGTCCAATCCGATACCGATTACTACTACTGCTTGCGGTGAAATTTACGGTCCCGTTGCTAATTTTACACAAAGTTCAGCTATCGTAGGTAATCTCAGTCAAAGTCCTAGCGTAGGTGGTAACTTTGGTGAAAATCCAGGCAATTTTGGCCCTAGCAGCTTAAATAATCAAACTCAATTTGTGAGTGGCACGCATGTTCAATCATCTAATCTCGGCCAACACCCCACTAATATCACCAGCCAAGCGTATGCTAGTGGTCAACAACCCACAATTCCTAGTAGTTCGTCTACTTCAAATGCTATTACCGCTGCAGGATCTCCTCGTATTAATACAGTTAACGTTCCAATATCTACTGCCAATGCGGAATGTTTGTATGGCCCTGTTTTAAAATTTCGAGCACAAAGTGCTCAGAGTCAAAGTGGTAGTGACATGACATGCGTCAGTTCAGCTACTTCATTTATTCCAAGTGGAAGAAGTCAATTGGTTTACAGTCCGACACCAATTCAAAACTTGCAATCTCAACCACTTTATCCTCAAAACTATCAACATCAACAAATATATTCTAATGTTAATCAAGTGGGACAACAACACATATACATTCCACGAACGCAACAAGCACAAAATATCCAACGACAAACTTCATTGCAACCACAATCCCTTTCTTACACGTCATCGCAACAAAGTCAAACAAGTAGTGCCAATCCAATATACACAGCCCATGCCACATCTGTTACGGTTGTTCAAGCACAAAAAGTGCAAATACCAAATTATATACCGCAAGTACAAAGTGGGATGCCAAGCAATCAATCGCCTGCATCATTGAACGTTACCGGGAATCAACATCAATCATTTGGAGTAACACAAGCTCATGGCATTCAACCTCGCATTGCTGCACCAGGTGTTATGATACAACAAAGTAACCAACAGCACACTCAACCACATGTTCCTAATTTCATCTTAGGTCAACATTCTGGTTATATTGCCCCTACGGAACAAACGCAAGTTCAGTACAGTGCTACAGGTTTCCCGACACAGCAACAAGTGATAAACGCGGTTGGTGTTAAACAACAAGTAGCTCAAGTGGCACCAACAATCGTTAAACCATGCGCACCTCAAGTAGCAACTGGCATAGCAAAAATTACTACGTTTGTAACATCAAAACAAGATGAACCATTGACGAGTTCTACCGATGGTACGCTATCTGGATCGCTTATATCTTCTGCTGTAAGCGACAGCACCATGTCATCTAGCAGCTCGATGACAGAGGAGGCACAGCAAGATCAGGTTTGACTATGCCTCCTAGGAATGAAAAATTGCATCTTCTATCTGCAAGCATATTCATTTGATATTACACAGTTCCGTGTATTTATAGCACCGTACATCTATTTTGAGGCAGATGTATATATATGTGTATATACGCTTTGCATTATGCAAACGTGCACTTCCTTATACATGATCACAAACGTCTAGGCATATACGTAAACAACATACATACCTACATACATGCTCTCTTAAAACATATACATTTTCTTCGGTTACACACGCAACAAGAATTTTTTCATCAACCGAATACTTTGATTTGCTATATTTGATAGGCTTTCTTATATGCATGTCGACTTAATCCAACGTTGGACTCTTATTATTTGATCACTGATTACTTATATTACGTTCTATTATATATACATATGTGTCATATGTATATATATATATATGCATGCAGCAAGTTTAACTGCATTACTTACATTTTAAAGTCCTGCACTTCGAAAATTATATGCATCTCTTTAATTTTTACTGTGTACATATGAACGTTTCATTCAGATATTTACATGCGCATTTGAATATATATTTTTTTTCTCTCCTCGTTAAGATACTAATATTTCTTGTAAATTATTTGTCTATTTGAACGAATTTATTACGAATGTTTACGAATGTTAATAGTGCCTTCATGATTATTTCAGAGAGGTGCACAGTCCCAGATATTTGACAGTGGTGCTGATAGTTTCACTGGTATAGATGACGAACAAAAGTTATTAGAACAGCGACTGTTGGAACAGCAACGGCAATCAGAAGAAGATAGTCGTTGGCTTGCGAGAGAGGAGGTACTAAAGATTATTTCATGAGTTAACATAAAAATTTATATTTAATTTATACTGATATATTTTTACTATTTTTTCATCGTTTATAGAAACGTTTATCAATCGCAACAAGTGGAGATGAAAGTGCTAGTCCGCCAATTCCTCGTTCAGCCACGCAATCACCAAATCATGAGCCTCATACCGCGAACACAGGTTCTCTTGGTTCAGATAAAGGACCTGAGAAAGAGAAAGAAAAAGTAATAGTTGTGAAGGTAATGACATTAACATTGATACTATAAAATGTTTCCTATAGATTAATCCTAATTGTATTATACTCAATCAAACTTAATATTTAGAAAATGGAACCAACACCAACAGCAGATTTGGATAGAACTAATGATAAGGTATATGATTGTACTACCAGCGTAGTTCGGGCGGTTATGTCTCTGTCACAAGGTAAGTTTCTTCAACTGCTATAAAAATTTACAATCGTGAAGTGTTTTGGTATAATTTATATGAAAACAAATGATTACAAACGTGTGAATACAATCTGTATAATTACAGGCGTTCAACAGAGTAAAGCCGATCAGTATTTAGAATTAGTAAGAAGAGTAGGCATTGAATTGAGAGCTTTATTGTCCTCTGTTGATGCTCTTGTAGAGATCTTACCTATATCCGCACACAGAGAAGTAGAGATGGCGCATAAGGTTTTAAGTAAGGATATGGCTGAGCTCGTAACGGCTATGAAATTGGCGCAAAATTACAGTGCTACCACGTTAGATGCAGAATATCGAAAGTAAGTTTTTATATATCAATTAATCTTTTTAAGAAGATAGTTTGATTAATAACATTATTTTATTCGTCAGGGGAATGCTTTCTGCGGCTCATATTTTAGCGATGGATGCAAAGAACCTCTTAGACGTTATCGACTCTATTCGTATTCGATATCCATACGTAGATAATCAAATTTGTCAAAGACAAAATGACAAGAACATGTCGCGAAACTCAACGCCGGAACATTGCATTAGGTCGAGTCAATCTGGTGAACATTTTTTGAGAAGAAGCCAGTCGAGCGAAAGGCAAACAACAACATTCAGACAAAGCCAAAGTGGGGATCTTCTACATCGGATGGGTCAATCGGTTGATCGTTCTTTGCAGGTGATTTTAACATATATTTATTTTTTCTTTTTTTTTTGTAACATAATTCTGTAAATATAAAGATGTATTATTAATCGTATAATTTTTTTCCAATTAATAGGGAAGCCAAACTGATGTTAGCGGTGGAACTAGTTTAGAAAGGAGGCATCACATTGTAACGAATAGTCTTGAACGTAATTCAACAAGTAGAAGACAAATGGCAACCAATAGCTTAGAAAGGAAAAGGCCATCATTATCTTGTAATATGGGTCCTATGAATAATTCCGTTAATCTCCCACCAATTGTACCAGTAACATGCAATTTGGTTCAGACAGTGGGACCTGTTATTCATCCGAGTCAGTCAGTCGCGATGGGTGTTAGTCAACAACAGTCAGTATTCACTGCTAATAAATCTTCGAATGAAACACCTGCCAGCGACAGCTAACAAGATGCCTTTCATTGAGGTGATTATGTCTTAAAAAGAATTATTAACATTGGCATTCTATTAAAATTAGTGATACTCATCGTAGACTGATTTCAGGGATACTTTGGAATACTACTTAGATCGTATGTAAATAGACGATAATGTTTGAGTTACCTGTGTATGTCCCATGAATATATATCGACAACAGGACATCTAGTATTTGTGCTTTTTAGCTCTTTTTAATATTTATATATACAGACACTTTGTCCAGGCGTACTTATAGATAGGGCAGTATTCACAAGATATAGAAGTAGTAAACTAGATAATTTAAGTCACAACTATAAAGAATCAACTCCAAAGTTTTAGAATTAAAGTTACTATTTGTTATGGCAAATACGTGTATGTGATGGGGTGATGCAAAAGGACGCGTGCGCTCAATTAAGACTGCGATTATGTGAGAACACATAGAGATACACATGTAGCAAGTATATCCGATCTGCTTTTTACAGTTTTTTTCTAAAGCTTGACGAAAACCAAACATAAGTGTTCAAATAATGTTGCAACATTGTTATTTGCATGGCTCATTCAGTTCAGGAAATTGTTTCTCATATTGCATCACCTCATAAGTAGTTGAATATTGCATATATCGTGCAAAGGTTTGGTTTCTTATAAGACACAATGTTGCCACGTTGTTTTTAATACAAGTTCATAATTTGATAGTCTATTTCCTACATACAGAAGTACTATGGGGAATAATTATAATGTAAAAAATGGGACTGAACGTTATTTTTCTTAGCAAATTATTTAACGATTCATACCGGTTTGCAACGTTTGTACAAGATGTTTTATAAAAAGCGAATCTCCTTCTCCAACAGTAAGTCAGTTCCTACAAAATATTTTTAGGCAATTTCACAGAGATGCTGCTAATAGCTTTTTAGTCCGGTTGGCAGTAAAATTTACATTAGCGTGTCCGATGCTTTTTTTTAAAGCATCGTCAAATATTCTACAAATAAATAACATTTCTTTTCCACATATAACATATCCTTCATTAAGTTCCTGGGAAATTTGAAATCTTATTTAGGCAACATTCTTAAATGAATGTATTAATAACATCGATATCACCATACATATTCATACATCATATTATCATATTCGCACACGATAAGAAACTTTTAACTCTGTGCTACAATTTTTATTAATTCGAAAAATCGTATTCATGGCTTTTAAGCCTTGATGTGCCAAGGTGTGCTTATGTACTCAAGACAGAATCTTGAGTTTGTAATGGAAATTTTTGCCATGACATATATCCCAGGAACCAGTAGTAATATAATGACTATTAGTATAATCCTTGGCACTGCTACTGTTTTGAGAGCATAAGACACTTTTTAAAATTATGTTAAATGTACATAAAATACTATACAAAATTCACTTCTTTTCATTCAGTAAATAATATTGGTAATATAGCCAATATAACTACTTAAATACGCATGTTTTGTCTTGTAGCAATATATGTATATTTTTATCTTTATATATAAAAAAGAAATTTACTTTCGTTTATTAAAATCTTAACTTTAAATCATTAAATTTGAAAGTATATAGCTATCAAAATTTTATTCGGATATGAGACCAATTTCCACCTCACAATTCTATATAAGATGCTTGTAAAATCATAGCAGTTATGAGTGCCCATATTGTATAAAATAACTTCATTATTATATTATTATAGAAATATTAATAAATGCTGTTCTATGTATGAATTTCATTTTTTGACTCTCTTTTATATAGAGAAATAATTTAATTTCTAATATTTTCTTCATTTCTTTTGTTTATTTATTAAATGTAAAAAAGTTTTTTTAAATTTTTATCCGTACATTGCACATTGACTTTACATATGAGCTACAGTATACACAAATTAGTTAATATGTGATCATCTCTCTAATATATAAAACAATATTTAAGAAGTATCATGATTATTAATACTACAAAAATTGAATGTCGTAAAATAAACATTAGAGGCATAACAATTGTGCTTTTTTAATCGATGAAACTTGCTAAATGCTTTATTCTTCTAAATATTTGTAACCACTATGCCATTCACATATTGAAAGCAATATTTCTCATTTTGGAGTACTTTCTTAATAATATAATATATATTGTAGATTTATTGTCTATTAAAAAGATGATGACATATAAGCTGATTTTGTGTTCTTACTAATCTATTTCAAATCTTCTTGATGATAAAGATCTAGAAGAGAATATAAAGATACCATTGAAATTGTTACTGTTATATCAGTTGGATAGGAGATAAAAATATACAATATATAATCTCATTTCAGAGATATTTATAAATTTGTGTAAATGTAACTATGTATCATGATTGCAAGCAAAATAAACTGCGCATATGATTTCAGCATCATAAATGCATTATATAAATTAAAACCTAATAATATTTATCGTATTAACAAAATCTACATTGATATATACGCATTTTATTGTTTGTGATAATAGTTTTATAATTCGTTAATTTGATACAGATATACATAATAAACTTTAAAACTTATTATATGTATCCGAAGAAAGCTGCATAATATTTATTTCCCATGCTTTGAGCTGTAATATTTAACACCAGCATGTGTGGAACATCTTGCATATTTAGTTAATAAACCATTCACATTCAATTTATTTGTTTCAAATTTCCTGAAATAATATTTAAACTGCTAAGTAACTGGTTGAAGTGATAAAGTGGTATTAAAAGTAAATCATTCTAAAATTATTTTCATACTAACAATATGTATGGAGTTATTTCTTCAAGAGTCCACTTTTCTTTGACTTTAAATATTTCTCTAAGTCTATCATTGATATTTTTTGGTAAAGTTTCTTCTGGAAAATATATCACTTCTTTTTGCATAATACTTTTATTATAAATAATAATTGCAAGTCCTCTTAAGTATTCCTCTTTTGGCATTATTTCTAAAATTTTGTTTAATAAAAATCACAAGTAATTATTCCAAAACTATGTTACTATTCACTTACTTTCTGGTGTACCCATTTTCCAAGATTCCATAAAATCATTATACTTATTAACTGGTAAAGCAATTAGAAGAACTTTTGCTAAAATTTTACATACTTTTTCTTCGTTGTATCTACAAAGGAATTATACATAAGAGAAATTATATTTGAAAAATTTTAAATATATGAAATTATTACATGTATCTATAATTTGAAAATAGTACCTATAAAAAGGACTACCATCCTCTTTTACTTGCTCACTTAAACTTGTATATTTCTCAAACAATGCTTTAAAAATAGGTTCAACAATAAGTTCTTTTAAAGAATCATATGTAATTTCTTTATCAACTTCATCTACTTCCCATGAGTAATCATTGAATAAATCTAACATAAATGTCACATATTGTACTTCTGTATCAAACGATATTAATCGAAGGTAACCTTAATAGCAAAACATAAAATAATATTTAGTAATTAATTTGATTAAAATAATTCTCTAATAAAGTTCATTGTTTAACATATAAAATTTTATGAAAAATTACCATCTATTGTTACAACTAAGTGATCATTTAAAGCCTGTTTCAATTCATCCTCGCTAGCTTGAATTTCATTTCTTAATTTATCCCAATCATAAAGTGTCGTTGAATTTATGTTTGATTCATATTCTTTACCAGTGTAACATGAAGGTTTAAGTACAGTCAATATTTTATCAATCCGAGGTTTGCATTCATGTACCTAAACAATTCTCATTAATATCTATTAAACTTTTTAAAACGATTATAATGATAATCTTAAATACCTCATAGTAGGAATGAAAAATTCCTGTTACGCAACATCTTTTTATCACCCTACCATGTTCCTCTGAGCTCTTCGTATCATCCGCTAACATTAAATCAGGTACCAATAATAAAGAATTTGACGTTTCTGCTTCTTTTATCTCGTAAGTCCGATTCTCTGTACAAAGTACTGCAGTTTCATTACTATTACCTTTAAAGGATAAACTTAAATCCCATAAAGTTAGTTATCTTACCAAATGTTATTGTAAGACATAAAACGATTCCAAAAATGTAGTTATAAAGATATACAATCTTTATGCAATAATCTACAAAATTAATTTCTTACCTATCTCCTTTATTAACTATTTCTAGCAGTTGTTCATCAAGCTCCACCAATTTGATACCATGGCCAGAAAAAAGATCTTTCGCAGGATATAATATCTGTGTTGTTTCATTAAGATCGGATTCATTTATGTCAGCTGAACGCAATGTTTCACGTACGTGTTCTACGTTACGTAAATAACTAAAGAATTTAAAATTTATTTAAAATTATTTATAAGTAATATAAATGAAAGTAATTTGACTTCATACTAACTTTGTATATCCAGATTCGTTCATAATTTAAGTTCACAGTACGAATAGTACTTCAGTATTATACAACACAGTACTTCAATTTAAATTCAAAAATATGTATATTGATTTTTTTTTGCTTGTTTCAATTTAACGTTACAAAGTAAAATTCTCCCGCGTCAATTCCTACTAATACCAATTTGAATATTTACAAAAAAAATCACTGCGTATTTCTCTATAAATAAATTGCTAATAAATTTCTTATACCTATATACAGGTTTAACTCTCCTGCTTTCTTAATTCCATTATTTTAATATCGTTATCGTTTATATGCAACTCTAACTAAATGCCTTGGATATTATTGTTTCAATATACTATGTTATTGATTATTATTATTATATATTATTACTATTAATATGTTCTCTGACCACTAGATGGTGCAAAAATCACTTAGGAAATTATTTGTCTTATCGTAGTGTCTATTCTTTATGATTCTTTTTGTTCGATTTATCGAAAAGATTCAGTAGCTGGTGGCCATATCATTGCCTTGCCGTTGCTCGTATCAACGAACTGTTCTGTGATCAAAAAGTCTGACTTTTATCAAATTGTGTTTTTATTACGGTGCGTATCCCTTTCATATTTATCCAAAGATAAAGTGTCTTAACCAGCACTCTTATAGGATATCAACTAGTATGTCGTATTTTAAAACGTGTTTTTTGAAGATAGTTCAGGTTCTAACAACAACGAGTATTTATTATTTCAATTATTTTATTATCGATTCTCACATAATTATTTGATAATGTATCGATTGGCACAACAATGCCAATTATTAATATATATCTATAGGAGTAATGTGTTTCGATAGAAGGACCATAACCTTCCTAATGAAAAATGATGAGTAATGAACATTTTCTATCTTATACATAGATAAAATGTATATGATATAGTTATAGGTATAAATATTAATGAATTGTATTAAATCAGATACGAAAAGAAACATAGATTACATTTTTTTCACAAATAAAACTTTTTTATACATTACGTATTTAGTTATTTTTCCTTGTAAATACTGTTTTGTTATTTTTAGGAAAATTGTCTATCCGATAAGAAATAACAATGTCGAACGATGTAAATATGCAGTCTGATAAGGTATGCCATAGTTTAGGTATTGAGCATGTTTATAATCTTGCATGATAATAAAATTGTATAAAATATGTGAATATAAATTGTATACTTATATGTGCATAAATATATATATATATATATATACACACACACACATAATATATATCTACACATGCAAATATGTATCTTGGGCTGCTATGGGGAAGAGGTTGAGATATCATTAATTCATCTATTTGGAACACTGGAAAATACTGGTAAATGAAAGCTCTTGATTAATACCACTTTTCCTTTGAATTAAGCCCGATGAGGAAGAAAGTCTCGATAAAGCTGAGGAAGAAGAGGGCAAATCATCTGTTGATCTGCATGCGGTACCTATCTCTGCAAATTAAACTTGCTGCTTAAAAGCCTATCTTTCATGACTTATCTTATGTTTGCCGCTGTATTAACTCCAGTTTGTATTGTACAGTAGTACAATTGTAACTTGTAAAAACTTCATACAGATATAATTACAAAATTATATGAATTAAAAAATAAATTTTTAGCAAGAAACCGGCCCTGTTTATGGTGGTTGTGAAGGACCAAATGCAATGTATGTAAAGTTGGTTAGCAGTGATGGTCATGAGTTTATTGTGAAACGAGAACATGCATTAACAAGTGGAACAATCAAAGCTATGCTTAGTGGACCTGGTCAATTTGCAGAAAACGAAGCTAATGAAGTTAATTTCCGTGAAATTCCGTAAGTTCAATAAGTTTTTTCTAAAAGAAGAATACAATTATCTCTGATGTAACAATTTTTAATTTCATTGACATTTTTCTTACAGTTCTCACGTACTTCAAAAAGTCTGCATGTATTTTACTTATAAAGTTCGATACACAAATAGCAGCACAGAAATTCCAGAGTTTCCGATTGCACCAGAAATTGCGTTAGAACTTTTAATGGCTGGCAATTTTTTAGATTGCTAAATGCAATACTAAATTTTGCAATACTTTATTTTCAAGCTACACATTTGGTTTTTCAAATTGTTATTATTTATTATTCAAGCAATTACACCTTTTTTGAGGAATATTTAATAATTAAATTATAACATTAATGATAAAGTCTAACACTCAGGAGCCATAAACATTTTTATGTAAAGATATACATATGATGTTCCTCTATGAAGAAGACACAAGGTGCATCAAAAATTATGTATTCATGAGTCTGCAATGATTGTATGTAATTTATTATCTAATTTTTCGTTAGAATTTTGTTAAAACTCAGCTTTTGTGACAGAAACAAATACACTTGTTATTTTGCTTGATAGATTGTTTGAAAACAACCACAAATATTTTAACATTCAGTGATATAAATATTTAAATACCAAGATATATAAACATAAAATTGAATTTACAAACAAATATTGTTACTTATAATTATAAAAAAGGATGAATTAAACAATTTGTATTGTTTCTAATTTTCATGGAGTCAGAGAGAGATAATTAGGCAGTTTTTCTCATGACAAAGAATTTTCATCATTTATTACATTCTGTATAGTAACATGTTATGTTTTTTATTAAATATAAGTACAATATATATTCTTGAGTTAAATTTCTATTAGATAGTAGTGAGAACATTCTATAATCTTTTCAGAAGGTCTATCTTTTTATTTTGTTTTTCAAATGCAGAGTCGAAATCATAGATTATTAAGTAGAAAAATGACCACTATAGAAAATAAGTTAGTTATATTGAAATGTGTTGAGTGATCTTTTGTCAGATAGGATATAAAATATTGTTTTTGACATCTATATACAAAGAATGTATGAAAATATATGATAAAAGAGAAAGCTAAGTGCATTAAAATAGTTTGCTAATGTTGGTGCGTAATTACTTATAAGTACCTTATAATAATTGTGTAAAAATATGTGTTAAAGCATAGAACTATAGAAATACTAAATTTCCATTTTCTCTGACATTTTAACATCTTTTATTTACATAAAAATGTGAACACCAATGATCCATTCTAATACCATTAAACTATGTACTTTAATTTTATAAGTTATTTCCTTGTATTAACTCATTAACTTCATTTATTGTTACTTTCTTAAAGTAGATTTGATCACAAATATATTTCATCGATTTCAATTTAAAACAAGAAATCTCAAAATTAACAATTACTATCTATCCACATTCAATGCTATATTAATGTTTTTAGATAATATTTTTTATTAACAAATTTTAAATAACCTAATATTATATGATATACTAGTATAAGAAAAAGATTTGATTATAAGGTAGCCTTGTTTCCAGTCATAACGTTACCTTTTGTCACATTGTCTATACATTGTTTAAGAACATGAAGATTTTCATTCTTTTTTAAATCTTTTTCAAGATCTTTAAACTTTGCCTCTAATCGTTTCGAATATGCTTCTAGCTTATAAGCCGCTTGCTCCAATTTATTGACGCTATCATCAATTTGGTCGATATTTTCCAATATAGGTCGCAAATTCTTATATTTTTCATTTAAAGAATCCAATGATATTGAAACATTCGACGATATTGTCTTCAATTCCGTGTACTTTGCGATAGTCTCTTTATTTAACCGTTCCAGTAATCGATAATCAGCGTGAGTAGCGGTGAGTTCTTCTTGCAAGTATTCACCAGTTTTTTGAAACATCGTATTAGCTAAACGACTTAGGTTTGGATCATGAGGATCAAGGGCTTCGAAACTGCTGGTACTAGTTGAAAGTGTTGTACCACGTTTCGGCGATTCACATCTCGAATTTCCATCTGTCATCGAACTTTCCATCTGTGCGCACACAGATTGTGTCGGTTCTTTTGACAGCTTGTTTACGGTTGTCATTTTCTTTTTCTTTTTATTATTTCTGTTTTTTCTTTTTTTCTAATTCGTATCGCTCCGAATGAAACTTGTTAAATTAACGGCCACCGTAATTTCGATGAACACTTTTTTCTACCAAAAGTGAAGAATATTTAACAATTTATAAAGTAGATGCTTCAAAATACATTCCCTTTCCTAACCTTCGACACATTCACTCGTACTTGGACATCACAATGTGACGTAATTTCTACATCAAATTAGTTCTCTATAATTATTATTTATCGTAGTCGATTCGCATCGCGTATTGTTTTATTTATCATACATCGAGCCAATTACGCGAATGATATTACCGAAAAAAGCTCGGTTTATAGTTGACGACAAAGTCGGCTCTTTTTGACTAGTTATTATATTTATTTAAAAAAAATAGATAATATTATTTGATAAAAAGAATAACTAATTTAACTTCGTCGAAAAACAAAAATTTTCAAAATTAATTTCTATTATTAATGACTACAGGTTGTTTCATTCTGACTAATTCTGCAAGTAATTTATGTATTACGCTTATATCGTGCGAAAAGTAAAATCAACGTATTGATTTCATATATATATATGTGTCTATATATATATATATATATATATATATATATATCTGTTGTACTTTAGACAAATTTAAAACGAAATATGTCGGAAAAGGATCCTAAATAATTCGAATATATCCTAAAAATACGAATGGCGCGTGTAATGTTGGAAGAAAAATTCTCAATTTCTTCTGAATAATTGCAAATCCAGCATATGCTTTATACATCCAATAGCATAGAGGCGATCAAAACGACATCTTAAACGTTAACTATGATTCGTCAATTTTCTTGGATATTCCATTTTGTTCTAATAACGAACGACCAATCGAAAACAAAGGAAAGTTATAAAGATATTTTCTATTGAAAATACTTGTGTAATTTCTTAGAGAAAAGCCATGTAAAGGTTGAATCGCGTGTTATATACAAGAAAACGCGACCAAAGGTCGATTTCTTGAAGAAACCACAGTGGAAACACTCCTAGTGGCGGCGCGCCGCCGGAATATAGTGTTGCGGTTTTTCTCGTACGGAAATGTGAAAATTTTCGGACTACAACGGGAAAATCAAAGGCGATTAGCGTGTGCCGTTGGTCGACGGTAAAAGGGATCAGTAGGTAGGTCGAATTCAAGGATAGTTTCTGTCAAGAAATCTTTGAAAGCGAGATGACACTCGTGCTTTGAAGCGTTGTACATCTACGATCCCGTGCCTCTGCAGGCCTGCCAGTTGCGACATGGCGGGTTTTCGAGAAGAGGATAAAGCACTCTTCCCGATCCAGAGCATCTCCTCGATCGTCCAGATCTTCCAAAATCAATTGGAAAATAGCTCTGAGCCGGACCTCGCACTACTGTCGATTCTCGTCGGAGCTGTTGAGAATTCCCTAACCTGTAACCGGACATTTACGTCGCAGGAAAGCACTGTTTACGACGAGCCTAAATTGCCGGCCGTCGAGTATCATATAGCTGAAGCATTATATACTAAATTCCACGCTGTTATCAA
The DNA here is from genome assembly GCA_918808275.2 of Dolichovespula sylvestris. Lineage (NCBI taxonomy): Eukaryota > Metazoa > Arthropoda > Insecta > Hymenoptera > Vespidae > Dolichovespula > Dolichovespula sylvestris. The sequence continues at coordinate 16,342,862 of OU964961.1, forward strand.
GGGAGCTGTCGATCTCACGGTTTACGATACCAAATACGCTACGCGTGAACTTATCAAGAAAGTCTCCGACGTTATATGGAACTCGCTTACGAGAAGCTACTATAAGGATCGAGCTCACCTACAGAGTCTCTACAGTTATCTTACAGCAAATAAATTAGATTGTTTTGGAGTTGCTTATGCAGTAGTTGCAGGTTGTCAAGTGTTAGGATTTAAAGATGTACATCTTGCTATGTCAGAGGACCACGCATGGGTCGTGTACGGAGAGCACGGCTCTGAAACTGCGGAGGTTACATGGCACGGTATGATTCTTATAATATATTTATGTTTTCTTTGGAAGATTTCTTGTGTTGTCACAATAATATTTAATTTCAATAATCTCTGGGCTCAGTTCATAGAACTGAATAAGAAATTGATAAATTGTTTTGATATGTGTCTGCTACAAGTTATTTGAAGAATGCCACATCAAATTATTCAAGCATGCTACTTTCAATATTAGGGAAGGGAAACGAGGATAAACGTGGGCAACCGGTCGAACCTGGCGTAGCTTCTCGATCTTGGTTGTATGTAAATGGTCAGGCGGTTGTATGTTCTCGTGCTATGGAAGTAGCCACAATAGTATCTGCTATAAATCCTAGTCTGAGCGCGACAGCAGACGCGGCCGAAGTAGCGTTACTTCAACAAGAATTATTATGGTTACTCTATGATTTGGGTCATCTTGCCAAATATCCTATGGCGCTTGGTAACTTGGGTGATTTAGAAGAAGCTGCGCCAACACCAGGAAGACCTCCTGCAATAGATTTGTTTCAGGTTAGTTTAAAATTTTTTGAAAGAATGTTAGAATAAGGCATGTAAGGAGAAGTATGATAGATTTTCATGGTTTTAGGAAGCCGTAAGATGTGCAAGAAAGTATTATGGCAATGCACACGTTTATCCGTATACTTATCAAGGTGGATATCTTTATAGACATGGATTACATGCTAATGCTTTAGCGTCTTGGTCAGACGCTGCAGACGTATTGAGAAAGTAAGTTTTTATTATCTTGAGAGCTTCCTTCAGGTATATATATATCTATATATATATATATGTGTGTATATATATATATATATATATATATGTGTATATATATATATATATGTGTATATATATACGTATATATAATATTTAAGATAGTCTTTTTCCCTTCGACATTATGTTAATGTTTATTAATGTGCGACAGATACGATTATTCGCGGGACGACGGAGAAATATATAAGGAATTATTGGAAATTGCCAATGAATTGATACCTCACACGGTAAGGGCAGACGAACGACTGTTACGACAGCCACGGTGCTTCGTCTATCTCCTAAGATTTTACGACAGTATCTGTCAATGGGAAGAAGGGGCAAATACTCCTGTCCTCCACATAGGTTGGGCACGACCGTTAGTGAATACAATTTCTAAATTCGATGCTTCGATCCGTGCTCAGGTTGTCATCGAGTGTTACGATATGGAGGCGAAGCAGGAGGAAGAAAAAATGCAAAAGAGAGAAACGAGTCCCGAGGAGACTATTAACAATAATAATAATAATTATTGTAAAACGAAGGAAAGGGGCAATGCGGCACGCGATTTAATCAAAAGTTTGGAGTCTAAAGTACCGGCAAATCCAGCACCGATGCATCCAAGTATTCAAGCGTTAACAGCAGCCTGCAGTGAAAAAATCCTTAACAGGGATTATTTGCTGCAAGGTGGTGGCGAACCATTCGTCGCTCCTCCCGAGGACGCCTTACCCCCGGCACCATCGACATCTCAGGAAAGCTTAGATCCCGAGGAGGAGGTCGACTCTGAAAATGAGAGGCCAAGAATAACTTTGTACAGTCAGAAAATGAAGGGTCTCAAGGATCTACTCCTAGCTGAGAAATTAAACACGCATGCTATTTCGTTGCAATTAACCGCACAAAGTCAGGTACAAATAGGTAAGAAGTCACGCGGTAGCGACGAGGTAGGAGTCAATCAGCGTCCGAAGAGGACGCGACGCGAATAGTATAAAATCTTTGACCACCGTTTTGGTCTGGTTAAGTATTGAAACGCGTTAACCCGTCCTATATATATATATATACATATATATATATATATATATATATATATATATATATATATATCGTCTTTTACGAACGACGAGAGGAGTAACGGTAAACGTGATTAAAGATACACAACGGTGGTCTGTACTTGCCGTCGAAATGAAAGAAAAGGAAGAAAGGTAGAAAGAAGAAAAAGAAAAAAAAAAGAAAGAAACAAATCATAAGGAAAAAAAAGGAAAAGTCTTCGCTCTCATAGTTTCCTCGTATTTTTTCGAAGTTAATTCTCGGAGTTGATTATCTTTTCGAAAGAGAAAAATCGTGATGAATTTTTTGTGCTCCTTGATTTTTTACATTCTCTCATTTAACGCCGAAACGATGGGAACTTTGTCGTTTTAGAGATAGGTATAGTAGATATGAACAAAATTTATAGAAAAGTACAAAAAAGTTCTCCCCCCATCCCACCCCCTTATTTAAGTTAAATACCGATAATTGCGAGTACTTGAATTTTTGCGTCTTCGTGGAAAGAAAAGAAAAGAAAAGAAAAAGAAAGAAAAGGGGTAAAAGTGAAGGTATTTTACACGCCTTAGACACGTGTATTCTTTCATTCTTCCACGGTGTTTAAAAAAAAAAAGAATAGAGAACAAACAAACAAACAACAACAAAAAGAAGAAAAAAAGAAGATATCTTTCTTTATCACACGGTGGAGAAGAAAAAAAAAAATGAATCGAATATCGTACCTAATTCTATTATTATAAGAGACTCAGATTTTGTCCTTCAGTACGATTATTTATTCTATTAACGACATAATAATGATTTATCGAGGCGCGAATCGATCGATCGATATTCGATATTCGTCGTTTCTCATATTGTCTAACTTTCTTGTTGCACTATTATTTATTGATTCACGTTTTTTCTATTGAAGCTATTGCACTATGAATGATTACAATTGACAAGTTGTCGTTAATGTTTTTTAAATAGTAGTTGAAATTTTTGTTAGAATTACGCTTCTATGGTCTAGTAAGAAAAACCACACATTCCACTCTGTACGTGGTGCAAACTAATTAAGTTTTACCTAAGGTATTTTAAGCATAAAATGTTCGCTTATTTTTATAACTATTTATTTTCAGAAGTAATTATAAGTACCTATTCGTAGTACTCTGTTTGGCTATTTCTCGATAGGATAGGAAGAACATAGACCACACACTGTGCGCTATTCTATGATTTTGACGTTCGATTATTCGTCGTGCCACGTGACGAAATATCTCTTTTAGTTACGGACGAACTTAAAAAGAAAAAAAAAAAACTTGCGACAGAATTTACAAACGATGAATGTTGAACGATACTTATTCTTTTTAAAATCTTCGCTCTTCGTCGCGTTTTACGAATGTTATGTAATACACGCGCTCTCGTCGTCGCAAGTCAAATTATATTTTACGGCAGCTTCTCGCAGCTGACGATTTTTATTATTTTAACGTTTTATTTTTAATTTTTTTTTATATTAATTATTATTATTATTATTATTATTATTATTATTATTATTATTATTATTATTATTATTATTATTTTATATCTATTGACATTGATTTTTCCGTAGTGCTAACGTTTCGCGTTTCTTTGTTTCTTTTTCTCTCTTTTAATTTTTTTTTCCATAATTTTTTAACGCGCAATACAATGGTCATAGAGTTATGACCCGAATCATTTTATCGAACACAGTACCTTCCTAACAGTACTATATTATTAGTTGCTCCTATCCTAATTACCTCGAATCTTGATGGATATTGCGGATATCCAAGTACGTAAATAATCGCATCGACTTTGATGTTAAGAAATGGAAAAGCAAGAAAAGAAAGGAAAAGCAGCGGAAATGAATAAGAATTATTTGACAATGTTTAGACGGGTTGTTGTAGAGTACGTTGTTGACAGGATGAGAATATAAATGGTCCGAGCAGATCGACGATCACTTAATAATGAAAGGCGCTATCTTACTGTGATGCTGAATATATATACTATATATAAATATATATATAAATATAAATATATATATATATATAATTATACAATTAATAATCGTAATAACTAAACAGGCAGCCTGACAATTGCAGAATTTGTTCTTCCTCGTCGAGAAAAAGGAAATTCTTTTTGCGTCGCGCTGATCTATTAAAACGAGATAAAAAAAAAATAAAAAAAAAAGCAACAAGCTAATAATTAATGAAATAATTAGAAACGATTACATAATGTAATTATTATTGCGGAAATGATGAGCTATCGATATTCGACGTGATATCAATTATGTCGGCCGTCGATTGTCTGTCGTGCTTGCTGCAGCTAAAATCGATTTTTTCGGGTACACACACACACATATATTATATATATATATATATATATATATATATATGTATGTATATATATGTATATATATATACACATACACATACATATATATACATATACATATATATGTGTATTTTTTTTATATATATCTTTCTTTTAATATTTCTTCTTTTCACAATGGAACGCATTACATATATATATGTATGTATGTATATATATATATATATATATATATATATATATATATATATATATATATATTATCATTCTCGCCGCATATTTCATGATCGTTCCTTTTTAGCAGGCGAGGCACGTCAGAATCAACGGCATGTTTTTCTCTGACAATGTATCGACGCATTTCTCCTAGCGTTTATCGAAAGTTAATAAAAATAAAGTAAAATATTAAAAAAAAAATAATAATAATAAAAAAGAAAGAAAGGAAAATAAGGAAAATCGCAATGGAGAGTAACGTGTGCGTTACGACTTAAAAAATAATAATTCATACGTATAGTCATCGCACGCTCGTATATGTATATGAATATGTTATCTATGTATGCGTATACGAGAGAGCGATCGCTTTTTTCTTTCAATTTCTTTTTGTTTTCTTTATATATATATATATATATATATATATATATATATAATATGTGTATATATATATATATGTGTGTGTATATATATAATATATATATGTATATATATATATATATATATATATATATATATATATATATATATATAGCCGATGCAAGTTTTGAATGTTCAATCTCTTTGTCAGCAATTGAAGAAAAACGAAAGAAAAAGGAAAGAAAAAAATATTGTTCGTTTTATCTCGAAACTATTGATGAATTGTATTTTTTATAAATCGCGTAAAATTCGTTTCATCGTAGAATCTCTTTCGTCGAAAATAGAAGAACGAGGAGAAAGAAAGGGGGGAGGGAAAAGAAAAAATAATTAAAACAAAACGAAATAAAAAAAGAAGAAGAGAGATATGATAAACGAATTGTAAATCTTCTCTGCACCGTTTGCTAATGACGCGTATGCGTATCCTGTATTTTTTATTTTTATTTTTTTTTCTCGATGGTATAAAAGGAGCGGTTTTTAAAGACTACAGGGATTATTATGCATAATTATAGGAATAGTAAGAGAAGAATTATGGTGCAACAGAACAGTATTTTTATATTAGCGGGGGCGCGGAATTGTCCTCTTCTCATCTTATTATTGGTAATATTTGAACGTAGTGTCAGATGGTCATTGCGCGACGTTTTCTTATTGATGTACGTGGGGATTGGAGTTGTGCGTTAAAAAAAAAAAAAAAAAACAGAGAAAAAACGAAAAGAAAAAAAGAAAAAGAAGGAAGAAAAAATCGCTCGCGAATATCTTTTCGTTGTGATGCGCGAATCGGCGCTGAATGATGATGACGATGATGATGATGACGATGACGACGATGATTTATTGATAAATTATTAATAAATCAATTCTTAAGAAAAGTTCGTAACACAGTTCGTAAATGTTTGTAAAACTATTATATGTATATTATCGAGCATTTCGATTACAAATGAATTAACATAATTCGCTCAATTACAAATCTCGAGGAAAGGAATGATAAGAAAAAGGGAGTGTCCTTGACGGGTACGCGCACGAAGGATGGATTATAAATGAAAAAGAAATAAATAGGAAAAGAAAAATAAACAAGAAGAAGAAAGAGATCTTCGATCATCGTCTTTCTCGCTCTCTCGAAAGAAAAAAGAAATAGAAAATAGTCACGGACTAATTAATTGTCCCGTAGTGCTCTTAATTTTCGATTCTCGTTCGGAGAAAACAGTAACAAAGCCTTTCGAAAATGTGTTATTTGAAATTAAGGAAAATAAAATAATCATTAACACACGAAAAAAAAGAACACACTATTTACATACACGACACTGTAAAACACGCTAAAATTAATCGGTATTTCTCTCTCTCTCTCTCTCTCTCTCTCTCTCTCTCTCTCTCTCTCTCTCTGTATTTTTCACGCAACGATTTACTATTTTATTCTGTATGTATTGCAATATTATTACGACGAGCATAAGAGATGGATCGTTTTCCATTGTGGGATATTCGTCCAATCTTTATCTACTACGATGTTATCTTTTTTAAACTGCAAACATACACACACACACACACACACACACACACACACACGTTATTCACTATGCTATCTTGCCTTTAAGTTTTATCTTGGCTTCGAGTCATAGTTCGTAAGGTAGGTTTGCCATGTGCACTAAGAAAAAAGAAAATAAAGAAAAAAGGAAAGGAAGAACAAAAGAAAGAAAGAAAGAAAGAAAAAGTCCGAGAAGTGATCGCTCTCCATCCATCGTCCGTATGAGAAAAAAAATAAAATGAGAGGAATAATAATTTCAAAAAAAAAAAAAAAAAAAGAAGAACTAATAAAAGAAAAAGAAACATATTAAAGAACAGTTAACATCGCACGATCGAGTTATCCGCTATCGTAGACAAAATTTTACCTACCATAGTAGTGCCATAATGAAACGATTATATACTTCGAACGCGTCTATAGTTGTTGGTTGTACATAGATACTTAAACGTATCGAAATTACGAAATTCTCTCAGCGAAATTCACTCAGCGAAATAGTTTTTCGTGTTTTAACACTGCAGGTTATTCCATCACCTCTGCCATTATCTTTTAGCGCACAAAAATGTCAAGGATTCATTTAACCCTCTATAACACACTGTGGATCATATGTCTGTATTGTATTTTCTGTTTTTTTCTTTTTTCTCCTTTCTTTTCTCTCTCTCTTTCTCTCTCTCTTTCTCTCTCTCTCTGTTTTTTTTTATTTTCAGATCTTATCTTACAATTATTTTTAAATTGATCTTATATTACATTAAATTAAATTGTTTGTATAAGTAATAATTAAACTGTTGTAACAGACGAAAATGCAACGAAACATTTCCTTACTAATGAAACATGCGATTATTAACATTGACATCGATCATTTACATGTATACAATATTGAATGTTTACCAACGGTGCTCTTAAAATAATTTTGCATTCTAATTAGTTATAGAGGGTTAAAGTAATACATATCGAGCTGATCCATCCATCGCCGTTGTGTTGGATCACCGTGCTCGATCGGTTGACAATGAGTAATTTTTTTATTATGCAATTGTGCGTGATCTCGAGGACTCGGATAGATTTATGCATATGATAAACAAAATGGAGAACAAAATAAGAAGAAGAAGAAAAAGAAGAGAGATTAGTCGTCTCTAAGGCTTCCTGCATAAGAACTCTTATCTCGTTATGTTTCTCAGCTATATTGTATTCTATTTTTCCTCATTTAATTATATAACTATCAGTCAGTCTTATCGAATTGTAAATGAAAGAAAAAAGAAAAAAAAAACGTTATGCTATTCCGACGTCGACAGAGCCTACGAATATTATATATATATATATATATATATATATATATATATATATATGTATGTATGTATGTATGTATGTATATAAAAGAAGGAATTTGAAAAGAGAAATGTATCCCAGTTCCAAGAGATATTCGTTGTCGACGATTATTAACTCTCAACGTAGAAGTTTATTAACCGATGAAAGATAATCGTCCACTTCCACGGGAATGTATTAACAAGATATATATATATATATATAAATATAAATATAAATATAAATATACATATATACATATATATATGTATACATGTATGTACTAAAAAAAAAAAAAATGCTATTGTAGTAAAATTAAGTCCAAAACACGATTATACGTATTATCTGACCATACTTGGCGAACGCATATAGAGATATGTAAAGAAAGAAAAGAAAAAAAAAAGAAAGAAAGAAAGAAAGAAATACGTAACAGATACATACGCGCATACATACACGTACACATACATTACACTTTCGCATGTACTTAAAAAGAAAAAAGAAGATTGTAAGATTTCGTTAACGCCTTTGAATGGATTTATTTGAAATGTATCAAATATATATTGGCGATACTTAAGATATGAAAAACGAGTGGGGAAAGGGGGGTGTTTGAGATACTGATTCGAAAAGAAAAATACTAAAATCATAAATTTACGAAAAAAAATGAAAGAAACAAAAAAAATATATATGAAAAAAAAAATATATATATATATATATAAACGGAAGCGTTCAAAGCATACGAATGAATCGCGAATTAGGTATTAATATTGGAAACAGTATTTTGCGTGCTCACTAATCGCATTAGATATAAATAATTCGCGAAAGCATTTTTACGTTTGACTTATCGAAAATCACAACATATATCTTGTATATTCTTAAAAACCGAGGGGAAGAGATAAGAAAAAATAAATAAATAAAAGAAAAAAAAAAGATTAAAATAAAAGTAACAGTAACGAAATAAAACGCGGGGAGGACAAAGGAGACCGAAATAATTATTATATCATCTCTCTCCTTCATTTGTAAAGATTTAATATTTATCGTCATCGAATCGGAATATCGCGCAAGAATGACTTTTCTCTGATTTCTCTCTCTCTCTCTCTCTCTCTCTCTCTCTCTCTCTCTCTCTCTCTCGTCTCCTTTATTTCTCTTTATCTCTCCTTCGACGATCTTACTGATCGTCGACGAAAATTAATAAATGTTATCTTTAATAAAAGGGTGTCATTTGAAAATAATAAGATCAAAAGAAAAGAAAAGAAATAAAAAAAAAAAGAGAGAGGAGTAAACATTATTAATATGATATTATACTACTCACCTCGATATTCCGTGTTGGTACACACGTACAGGACGAACCAGAAAAATGTAAACGCAGCTATTGTTGACTGACAGAACAGTGAGTTTTAAAAGGCATCGTAGAAATGTCTTGTTTTTTTCTGTGGATTACAATAAACTATTTTATTCTAACTTTGCTGTGCCTATAGGTAATCGTTTGTTTATTTAGTTTTTTTCCTTCTCCTTTTCCTTTTTCTCTTCCTTTTTTGTTTCTGTCGAGATAAACTCTTTGCACACACACACACACGCGCGCGCGCATACAAATTGTCTGTATTCATTGAATTTCTTTTGCGATACTTTATATTATTACTGTAATACAATGATTCCGTTTAAAAAGGGATCAAGGTGATCTTGTTTGTTTACCGAAAAAGATGTTTGACCAATTATTATCATTATATAATTTATTGACGGTTAAAAATTTTTGAATTTCTGTTTATGATTTTGTTCTATCAGCTTATTATATGTGTTTAAAAAATTACGGTTATCGTTACAAGACCATTATGTGGATATATGTGTATATATACTATGTGCATGTGCGTACGTGTGCGTGTACGTCCGTTATATATTCACATACACACATACCTTTATCTTGGAAAAACTAAAGAAAAGACTGTTCCTTCGAATACGTATTGATTTTTATTCGTTGACTTATAGATTATTTTTTTTCGACGAACCTCGTCTCCGTACATTACAAAGAAATCGTATCATAAGATCGTTCATCTAATCGCGATGGCTATAGAATGATTACGCAGGAAACAAAAAAAAATAAAAAAGGGAAAAGATTCTCGATAACTTCGGAATGATCTCGTCGTAACATTCCACTCGATGATGATTACTTTCTCTTTAGTTTGCGTGTTTACTAAATACGTGTTTTTATGTTAAAATGTAAGGGTATATAAAATATGTAATAAATTACAGTTGCATTATACGGTAAATCCTTAGTACACTAGGAATATTTGGTCTTTTGGTCGCCCTTTATACTCTTACGTGTTTACGATATAATATGTTTGTTTAGCGTGCGTTTTCAAATAAAAGTACTTACCACTTTTAATCAACGCACTCTATTCTTTTTTTTTTTCTTCTTTATTTGAAATCTTTACCGAACGTTTCTATTTCTGTTCTTCTTTTTTCTTTCTTTCTTTCTCTCCTACTCCTTTCAATTTTCTCAATGTAGTATCCCATTTTAGCTAGACATATTAAGAACATACATTCACTGCAATATCTTCTCAAAGTACAGTATGATGGTAACGTATCTTACATTTACTAAGTTAATCTAACGAGTCTAATATGGTACATGCAGGTGGGAAATTCTTCTGACACTATATACTCAAAAGATGCTTCTTCTCCCTGATCTAGTTTTTTTTTTCTTTTTTCTTCTTTTCTTTTCGAACGTGCGCGTCGAACTATTTTTATTCTTATACACATTAGTGTATTATATATATATATATATATATATATATATATATATATATATATATATATATATGTATGTATGTACTAAATAAAGAGGTTTCGAATATCGACGTAGATTGTACAAAAATTGGACAATCCTCGACATTAATACTGCACTTATGATCGATTATTATGCTCTCTCTAGATCGAATTTAACAACGATTATAATATGACAACACACAGGTATATACGTATATCGAGAGAAAGAAAATTTGATCGAACATGCGACGTGTTTTGTCTTTAGATTCGATTATTGTCTCGATCTAACGAGACTCGGAGGATCCTTGGCTATTAATTGTATCTGCGGAAAATCGTATATTATTAGGCGTTCTGATTTTTTCTATTTTTTTTTTCTTTTTCTGTTTTTTTTTTTTTTTTTTTTTTTTTTTTTTTACTGATGATCTATCGTTTGAAAAAACCACTCGGTGAAGCGACGAAGTTGTTGAGCGGCAGCATGGCTCTCGTCCTGCAAGCGTCGATTTTCGTCTCTCAAACGGCGAACTTCGTCTTCCAATGAGAGACGACGTCGTGTTTCCCTGGCTACTCTCAGCTCGAGAGTCGAGAGATGAGATTGCAAGTCGGAGACGGAACTCCTGTAAAAATTCAAGAAATCCCATTAGTTTTCTCTCAACGAGTTTCTCTCTCGGTACCATTTATTTTTTTTTCTTTTTTTTTTTCTTTAATTACGATCGTCAAATCACGATCGCATTACTCACGCAATAGTATTACAGCCATCAATGATCCTATCATCGGTCCATTCCTGAGGATGCTGCTTCGATGTTTTGTTATTTGAATCTACATGATGATTCTGCCAACAGTCGACGTCGCCGTCTACGTGTGTCTTCGCATCCTTGGTGGATGTTAAATTGTTCGCGGGCTTTGACATCGAGTGTGGTGACTTTGTAACGCGCGGTGACAATCTGTAAAAGGAAAATGTAAACATTAATTTGTTCTTATATAAAATAGATTAGATTTTAGTTACTTCAATCGTATTAGAAGACGTATCCATCAAACGTTTCGTATTATATTTGAACTATGATTAAACATCTGTTTAAGACGATCCAACAGGTACTATGAATATGAATCGTACCTTTCCTCCTTGGACAATTTGTTTTCGCTTGGCGCTGGACTCGACGCTGTGCTAGCATTCGATATAACGGTGGCTGGCCTAGCCATCGTCAAAATAACTTCGGAACCATTATTACTATTGTCCTGTCCATTGGCAGGTAAAACGCTTAACGTCGAAGTACTGTTACCGCAAAGATTTTCCCTGGACCTACATCTATTCTGAATCTCCAGCATGTTGTTATTAATCTTATTGGAGTTTTGATTGGCGCTCATAATACTATTCGATATATTGTTATTCGTTAGCTGACTGTCATCGGCTATGTAATCAGGATTGATAAGTTTCATCAGATCCTCCTGCAACGTGCTTGACGTGAGATTGGCCGAATTACGATGAGAATTTCTAACGCCTGGCTTTGGACGAGGACTTTGATTTCTCGAGCTGCCACTCGAAGGTGTTAAATTCCCAGCTCGATGCTTGTTCGCTCTTCTTAATCTCGGTGAGATGCTTCCTGAACCATTGGAGAGTTCGTCTTCGCTTGGTAGAGTTGTCACTTCGATGCAATTGCTTTCGGGAATTCTAACTTCTGGCGGTAGACTCGCGGCAAAGTCCTTCGTTTGTCTGTACTCGACGTTGACCTTGTGCGGAACTGGTCGTTCGGACATAGTCGTTTTCAAACAGGTCACCTTTTCACCGACCTTGAACTCATGAGGCATCTCATATCTAATTGGTTCTCTATTGTGATCGTTATTCTCGTTATTATTATTATTATTATTATTATTATTATTATTATTATTATTATTATTATTAAGTTTTCTATCACTGTTCTGTTGTATGGCTTCTAAATCATATTTTGTGATCTCGATGTCGTACTTGCTGTTCCTTTTTTCATAGGGATCTTCGGAATAATCGTAACCTATCGTGGCACGTTTCTCATTACGTATATCGTTACGTATGTCATTACGTGTTTCCTGATCGTACTTGTTAGTGTTTCGGTCTAAAAGTTTCTCTTCCTGAATCTCGTACTTCGATGTTCTATCCGGTTTATTTTCGTACTCGTACTTGGAGCCTGTCTGTTCGAACTCGTTGAATCGTATGAGATTATTGTTGCTGGCAGATTTGGGAAGGCTGTAACTTGCGTTTTGAGCGAGCGGTAAGGAATTGGAAGCACTGAGTTTCTGATGAGTAGTAGTAGAGTGATGCTGATAATCATTCTTTAAGAGATCTCTTTGCGACGCATAGAGATTCTCCTGTTTGATCTCGAATTTCTCTTTCTGTAGCTTCACGTAATTTGACGTTACGTGATCTTGATTCCGATGAGTGTTATCCAGGTGTCTCTGATAATTCTCGTGTCTTGCATTCTCTTGTATAACTTTAGCTGACACATAACCACCACTTTCCTTGCCGTAGTGATCGTGATTGTGATGTTTCGAATTGTCAGCAAATTGCTTGCCACTCGCGTAATGACTTTCTTTTTCTTTCTTTTGTCCCGTTATTGCTTTGTTAGGTGTCAGCGCTTGATAATTCTGTCTCGCTGGTAACGGTGGCGGTGGTGTACCATCCGTACGATGTCCATTGTTATCCTGATCCTGTGGTTCCAGTAATTCGTACCTGACAAACAAAATATATGCAATGAAAACTTCGATCGAGATTTATCTATCAGTTTGTTTTTTTTCTCTCTCTCGTTTCACTCACCAACGATCATCGGTACTGCTGTGTCCGCTGCTACTGCTGGTCATTGTACCCTCCAATGGAAATCTAGGATCATTAAACGATCTAGAACTCGAACCTGTTCCGTATCCTGAACTGTTACTGGATCTTGGTGGGCTAAAAGATCGATCGTATCGTCTCTGATGTGACATGGCAATTTGTTGAGTCGGTGTGTTGTCTGGATTGGTTACGTTTTCGTAATCGCCTTCATAATTGTTCGATAGATGTTGACAATTTTGTAGCGGGCATCCTCTGTGTTTGTAAAAAATTGGAAAATTAATTTACTTCGTCCTTGCGACATTTAAAGTTATTAACATTTTGTGGTCGAAAGATAAATTGGCAAGTCGTGATTGGCAAGAGGTGAATGTTAAAAAACGTATTAATAAATATTTATAAACATTTTATAAAAATGTTCATAAAAAAAAACTTCGTTAGACCAAATATAATAATAATAATAATAATAATAATAATAATAATAATATATTATTTATCATAAAATTAATACATTAAACGTGTTTCGAATGAAGAAGAATTTACCTTCTAGGATTGCCGTCATTCGTGGGTGGTATTACGGTGACAGTGACTTGAGCGCTGGTTTTTAACAGATCAATCATCTGATCGTGGGTCAATGTTGACACAGCGACCTTACAAATTTCGACGAGTCTCGAGCCCTGCCGAAGACCAGCTTGCCACGATAGTCCCATAGCTTCGACCTGAGTCACCACGCCGTCCGGCTGTACATGGAAACCTAATTGTCCGAGGCCGTTTCTTTTGAGGGAAAGCTCGGATGCTGGTGCACCTTGCGTCACCGCTCGCAATCGCGCGACTATTTCCATCAGTTCATCGCGTTCACCGTAATCGCCTCGCACATGTATCGTTATACACTCGCCTTGATGATAATACAATCTCAGACTGCAAAGAAATGTCATTAGTCCAAATATTACAATGGCAAGTTTTTGTAAGATAAAGAATTATTCGATTTGTTAGATAAATTGCGAAATAGTTCGTTTTTTTTCTCTACCCTCCTAATCTTAGATCATAGTCTTCCCCCTCCTAATTTAGTAACATTAATCTTGACTAAGAAAAGATAAATCAAACTGTTTTTAATTTTTATTTCGTTTAATTCACGATCGAGTCATTATATTTAAGAAAAAAAAAATCGTGTCGTCATACTCCCAATTAAGTTCGGTTAAGTTAACTTCTCGATAAATCAATTTCTTTTTTTTTCGTGTATAAATAATTAAAATTACGTAATGTGAAACTTTTAACATAACATATTGGCCGGTATAGTAAATTTTTTCTAACCAAATATAAATTATCCTACCAGATGTGAATTAATAAATACACATATATGAAATTACGACTTAAAAGTTATACGGTCTTACGAAAGGTTAACAAAAAAAAAGTTTTTGCGGTTTCCTTCGGTTATATTAAAAATTGCATCTCCTGTGTTATTAGAAAGTTTCAACTAAACTCACCTATTGGTCTGAGCATGCCAGCCAAGAACGCTGACGCAAGGAGTTACAAAGACAATTTGTCGTGAATGTTCTTCGATCAGTACGATAGTATCGATGCTTATTCCAAGATAGCAATCGGTGTTTTGATTACTATCCTCAAGAATGACCTGCCAACAAATCGCACCACGCTGGGACGCATCACAAGATAATCTTGGTCTCACGTTTGCCTTCTTTTTACTGCTGAAGGATAGCATCGCTATTGAACGAAAAAAAGGCCCATAAGAAAAAAACTTTTTTAATACAGAACAGAACATTTTTCTACAGAACAGAAGTAACTGTTAAACATTTTGTATAATATACATAATTTATCATGTAAATATTTATAATATACGTATTTGTTATTATATTTATAAATGTAATTAATACATTTAAAAAAAAATATTTTACAATATAAATGTTAATAGTATAAATATTATTTGTGTCACATTACGAATTATATTATTTATCAATTTTTAAGAAATTATATATTTATATATATACGAAATATTTTATAATATGAGAAAACTTACAAAACTTTTGACCAGTATCGACAACCGTGGCAGAAGAATAATTGGTCGCCAAATCTTTCAGATATTCCTGTCTCGTTCTAGTCGCCATCGTGGCAAACTTTTCTGATCTAAAATCAAGAGACAAACGGATTTTACACTCGGACTATTTAACGATATCGCAAACAATAGTCTTATACAACAAATTCTCGTATTACCTGTGTGCTGCATTCTCGGCATTAATTACTTTCGCTAGAATGAAATCTGCAAAAGCTTTCCCCTTTGTAAAGGTCGCTCCTGGTGGAACAGGTGGTCCGAAAATAGGCACCTCTTTGCTTCTGGAAACAGCTACGCTGTATTGCGTATTGTCCGTGCAAGGATTAATGGCTTTTACCACGATGAACACGTGCTGAAATTGCGAACGTATTCTCCGTGGACTGAACGGTAGGGCTCCGGGTTCCTGAAATACGTTCAAAGGATTAGAGAAACAAAAAGGAGAAGAGGAAGAAGAGAAAGAAGATGGGAAAATATAAAAAAGTTGGAAAAAAAGAAGGAAGATAAAAGGCATATACTGTGCCGTATATAAATATCTCTATAATTTCAAAAGTTATTAATAAAACTCGGTAAACGTTTGTAATTTATGACACATTTAACAAAAAAAAAAAAAAAATTAGCTATTGGAAGTATGTCTGAAGGTTAAAAATTAAGAAAATTATATCAATCTATAATTATATAATTTATTTAATCTCCAATAACCGCTTTTTATATAATTAATCAATTCTTTTATATGTAATACTTTATATAATAATAATAATAGCTTTACTTTATATGAGTACTTTATATAATCTCTAGTGGTTATTTTCGTCCAAACAAAATGTAAATTTTGCAAGTTTTACGTTTTCCTTTACATTTGTTGATCAGGCAATGCTTATTATATACTGCAATTCGTATGCGAGAACTCGGATATATTAACCACTTGCGCAGGCAAAAAATTCACCGACGCGTGTACCAGAACGGTCCAGCGTAACTCGCTGAGAGGCGTCACACAGCGTTCGATGCCTCAGAGAAATCGGAAAAAGATTTATATTTTCTAAACTAATTTATTGTCGACCTAAGACTTTTCATAGTTTTTTGAAGGGAATATAGAGCATCGATTGATTTAAAATTATACAAATATAAATATTAAATTTATGTTTTTGTGACAATCGCATGACGACGTACATACCACGTCGTGGGCGATTCTGTGACAAAAGCATTATGACGTGCATGGCACGTCTTTCCAGCGCAAGTGACTAAGATGTCCCCTAAGTTTCTTCCGTGCCACGCTATGAATGACTATGAAAAAAAGGAGGATACTTATGGGATACCCTAATATAATATATTTCGTCAATATGGTCGATCTTTGATCTCTCTCTCTTTTTTCTTTATTCTTACCTGAAAGACTATTGTTACTATGTCGTTCCCAATGTGTCTCTTCCTTAACAGCTGCTGCCGGTTATTCGGAGTAAAGGGTAGCATGGTTGACACGTGAAACGTAACTTCCGCTCCCCGATGAGTCGCAGCTACCGCGTGAGTACCCGTTGAGTCTGTTCGAGTATCCAAACCAGCTTTGTAACCCTCGAATCCTCGCAGTCTTATTCTTTGGCCTGTTATTATACGTTAACAATATTACATAATGCATTCAATATGAATAGATTTTTCTTGAAATCATAATTAATTAACAATTAATACGACGTCGGAGATTTAAAATCGTCAAATACACATATGTATTTATTATATGTATTATAATCATAATTATGGAATTAAAACGTATATATATATGTGTATAATGCAACATAGCTGCAACATATTGTTTTTCATTAAATTTTGTAAAACGAATTATGATAAAGAAATTTTGTTATCGTTTCAGTTTTAATACGTATTTAATAAACAGTATAATTTTCTGTTGTAAATTTTGTTGAAAAAATTAATGTATTAAAAGTTAAAACAAGTAGGATGTTTTGTTAAAGAGATACGTGGCTCTCTCTCTCTCTCTCTCTCTCTCTTCCTAAGGATTATCATTCGATCCATTTTAGTTTCGATAAATTCTCGGAAATCTGATCGACGACACACCTGCGCTAGAGTAACCTTTTTGCATGTCGGAGTTTTGAACACATGGCCGACTTTCTCTCTCTCTCTCTCTCTCTCTCTCTCTCTCTCTCTCTTTCTCAACGATAGTGCCGCCGCTCGTTGTTGAGAGAGCTTTTCCGAGAATTTATGTGGGTCGCCGATCGTTCGATTTAGTCTCTCTTTAGTCCTTTAAACTTTTTGCGAAGGACTGAAATTGCACGCGTACAATATATTCGCGATCGAGATAACAAAATTTATGGCATATAAATATTTATAATTATTCTTTATTTTGCATGTGATCAGACAAAAATTATTATGAAAAAAAAATTGAATATAAATCCCACATGATTTTTGCATATTAATGTGGTTATTTAAATATTAATAAAACGAAACAAATTAAAAAAGATATGCTTACCGATTGTATCGAGAAATTCGAGAAACGCTGGTCCAGCATGCTGATTATTGTACATCTCTTCCTCCGTCCTCTGACCTGATCTACAGTATAGCACGCCGACCTTGTACCTGCTAGAAAGACCCTGCTCATCCAACCTTGCGACAGCTTCTTCAGCTGCAGCCGTACCAAGTCTGAGACAGCCTAATTGTACTTCCGGTGCGACCAACTCCAAAAGTTCTCTCGTTGGTACTCTACCTTGGGGCCTTATACCCAGTGCCTCTTCTGGCACCGAACCACGTAATGTTAACAGTTCTGACGTTCTTACGATTATTCGATATTGATTAACGTCTTTACGGATACTTATAGCCACTGGACCTAATTGTTCGTCCATACCAAACCAATTTTGATGTTCGCGACCTAAAAAATTTGCATAAAAACACAAAAAATATATCAAATATACGCGTATGCCTGCGCGAGTGTGTATACGCGATAATACTTTTTATAACGTCTCTATAACATTAAAGTCATAAACTTGCATATTTATATATATTTTTTTTAAGTTCATCATTTTATCGCCACAAAATTAATAGTTACTTCGTACCTTAAAATTTCTATGTTTCCAAAGTATTATTTGCAATTATTACAGCGTAATTAAATATTGGTATATAATCGATAAATAATGTTATAATTTTTACATGACATAATATTCTTGTAGAGATCGAAAAAAACAAAGTTATTTATAGAGGGTTAAATACGGAGACGTTCATTCTCATTAATTACCGCAACGGAAATCATTTCGATTGATTAACCAACGAATTAATTACCTAAGAAATATTTCCGATAATAATGAGCACCCTCGTCGACGCTTTCGATCGGAAGTGGCCGTTTCTGTACCGGACACGTGTGTTTCCATAATGTTTCACCTGGTAAAGGTTCCAAAACCGATGCACCATAGGATAATGCCGGCCTATGAACTCCATTAACGTGTGGGCAGCGAGTAAGGCCAACTTCGCGTTCCCCTTCACCGCCAATCTCATTCCGGAAGAAGGGACACGATTCCAAAAGGTCGTTGCCTGTTGAGCGAACAAACTCCATTTAATATTGTCCATTTATTACTGTCATCGATATACCCTGCTAATAAGATTTATTATATTCATCGTCGAGTTGCATTATTCGATAAGAGTTAAAATCTTTCTTGCTTCAAAAATTGTCATAATTATATATATATATATATATATATATATATATATATATGGATGGAATTCAAAGAGTAAAGAAATCGATATTTTCGGTAGTACCATAATCTAAGATTATAAATATAATTTTAATTTTTTAATTTGTATTTCTGTCTATTATTATTATTATTATTATTATTATTATTATTATTATTATAATTATTATTATTATATTATTATTATTATCATTATTATACTTTTTTGATGGTGTGTCTTTTTTATGAAATAGAAGTGAATTATTTGTTGAACTGTATAAAATGACGATTAAAATATTATTGCAAACATTACGTATAATTATTATCATAATTATATATCGTAATTTATTTAATATTTTCTATAATATTTAGCTATGAATCAAACATATAATATTAATTGATAATAAATATTATGCAAATATCAAATAATTTAGTTAAGCTGAATTTAATAAGCAAATAAATATCATCGATCACTGTTATACATACATACATACATACATACATACATATATATATATATATATATATATATATATATATATAATATGTAAAAGAGAGAAAAAGAGATCTTTTCTTCTCACCTTTCCCATCTCCGGCATCTTCTTCAGGAGTCTCATCTGGAGTCGAGGCTCGTAAGGCGCTAGCAGCTGAGGCACCAGTCGCCGTGTTTCTTCTTCTCGCTAAAAGTATACCTCGCAGTTTAGCAGCATAACCAAGATTGGCCGTGAGCGATTGGCAATCGTAATGGGCGAAGGCTCGCCTACGATGCCGTTCTTCTACGTCGGCCGATACCACCGGGCTACCACAGGTCTCTTCCATTGCACGAGGAGATTTACCACCCCAAAATCTGTTCAACTTCAATCGCAATTTCGGACTGGAACCGCTACCGGTTGGCCCACAGACTTCGTCAGTGTCCTGCGCCGACTGCGTATCCTGAACGCGTCTCAGATAATCGCCGTTTACTGGACTTCTTTGATCCGTTGGCCGAAAATCTTGAAGCATCGCGAAGATGTTCTCGCCTACTGCGACTGACTGAGCCACTACGTCGATGCTGCCTGTTGATAATGATCAAACATTTCGTATAATAACGTATATCATTTTTTTTATATATATTATTCTTCTTATTAAAATAAATAAAAAAAAAAAAAAATAAATCAAACGTATCATTTGTAATGAATCAAAGAGAACGTTATCATAATAATCGATATTAGCAATTTTTTTTTTTATACAGTGATAGAATGCACAGAACAATTTTAAATCATTTTATATCGTAGTAAAACTTTATCTACGTTCATGTATTAGAAACAAATATTTTTATATTCTTTTTCGTTTTTGTTACAATAGTAAGTAAGAAATTAAATCAAATGCATCATGTATAATATACATGGAGTATTGATGATCATTGTTAAAATTATCGATTCGTTTTTTTTTTATAATACAATGAAATACAGTGTAAGAATTTTAAATAAATTTATATCGGAAGAATTTATTTGTGGTTTTGTATAAAAAAAATGTGTTTTTTTTTTTAACACGCACATTTAATTGAATAAAATGCGAACTGTACCGTCTTAACATTAAGAATTAAAAAATAAAATTTGTAGAAAATATTTCGTCAGGGTTATAAATAAATTTGATTTTCTAGAATTAATAATACTTCTAAAAAAATTGTCTATTAAAAGAATATATTAATCAAACGAAATTTCCTGTTACTCCTACGTAACTTCGTTTCTTTTGAAAATAAATGAAGGACGAAATGTTTGCGTGGGCTCTCATACGAAAAATAAAAACAATTGATTGAGCCACTCGATGGTACGCGTCGTGTGGGTAGATAACAAAACTTCAAATCTTCGAATGGAACGACTGGAAATAAAAACTCATGTAAATTACAATACTATCGTCTATCTAAATATCAATCATGTTTCTTTTCCAATATAATACGATTTTACGTCATTTGATTGTCGTTCGATATTCTATATTACTATTTGTCAACGGAACTGTTTACATAAATTATTCAAGGGCGCAATAAAACATTTTTCGATTTTTATAAAAAAAAAAAAAAAAAAAAAAAAGAAAAAAATTCGTTTGTATATTTATAAGACATCGGAAATTCGTTTCTACTATGATATATTAGAATTTAGTTGTTTAGATATTTTTTATTTGCGAAGTATGTTTCGTATGTAGAGACAAGAAAAAAAGAGGAAAGAAAGAGAAGCCGTTGAAACGTACCGTGAGATCCATACTCCCTTCTGAGGGGTGTCTCTGGCACTCGAGAGGCGGGATCAGGACTGTGAGGTAGTTCTAAACTTGAATTGGATCTGTGAAGGGCCAATCCACGACCCACGCGGCTCACCGGCCCTCCGCTGCCGCCGCTATTTATCGGCAGGCTCGCGATCATTTCGTCATTCTGCAAATAAAATGAATTCAATCAATTATTAATTCGTTATAATGCATGCGAGCGCGTGTGTATGTACATATTATAATTATAATGTACATAGCATTATAATATATATATATATATATATATATATATATATATATATATATATATATATATTACACACATACAGTCTCGGGACAAAAATAATTGAACAGGTACTGAAAAAGGATAACGACTAAGTTTCATCAAATTTTAACATGACTGTTATATACTCGAGTTTTATTCTTTATGTTCCCCTATAGTATATACATTATTCAGTAAAAAAAATTGGAAGTTATATCTACATTTGCGTGTAAGGAAGCCATATACTTAACGCTATCGTTGGCTATTTAACGAGAAACAAAAATAAGTGGAGACGCTTGGTTCAAATGTTTTCGCCAGGCAACAAAAGACACGAGACACGCATCCACGCTTAGATGCAGTGATCTCAAACGAACTTTTCAGTACCAGTTCAGGCCTCGCGAAAGTAAAATTATTTGTAAAAGATCACAGAATATCAAAAGCGCACGAAATTTCGGTTCAAATTCGCTGATTAATTGTTTTCGACCACGTTAACGAAGCAAGTTTCCGTGTGATAGCATGAAAGTATAAGGTATTCAAAAAGTGCAGTGGGAAAATTTATAAAAAATATCTACGGAATAATACTGCGGAAAAAATTTTAAAAATCGTGGACGCTAACGCTCTACTGTCAGCCCGTTTACGCGATGACCCTCGAATTATTCGCATGCGTCCGTCAAGATAAAATAAATTCAATAAATTATTATTGTAATTTATTATGATCTGATTTGTATGTATATACTTTGAATGTATAGATACAATGTATGATACATTGGTATGTGAATACGTATATACAATGATACTTATACATTCCTATTGCATTATTAAACGAACGTATTTCATATTAAAGTCTTTTATAATCGATGTTTCCCTTGTGCACGTTAATTAGCCGTTAATAAGTACATAACGAACCATAAAATCTGTCTCTATCAACGACATAAATTGCTCCTTACCCTTTCATTCGAAATAATTGTTAATAAAGTTCCATCTTCCTGCATTATATACGAAATAATGAGCAAAACGTTATATTATTCGCATAATTGATCTCATTAACATCAAGATTAGAATTTTTCTTCTTTCCTTTTTTTTATTATTAATTTTTAAAGATAAAAACGATCGAGCAATTAAAGTTGGTTCTTGTAACTAGAAAGCAAAATTAAGTGTCTTTAAATAAGTAACAAAGCTAATTAGTAATGTCGTCGAGCCCTTCTTCCTTTCTTTCTGTAAGTACATCTACGTGTGTGTCATTCGATACACTTAAGAGTAGAAAATAAACGCATATAGTTCATTCGTTCGTACGATAGGAATATTTTTAATGTTGTATAAAAAAAATTTTCATTTTTTCACTATCACTGTGAAAAATCTATATTCGTATCATTATATCTTGTTCAAAACTCATATAAAATTATTGTATAATTTTAACAAAAATTATTCTTTCGTAAACGATCTGATATCATTCCAAATCATTTTTACAAAAGGAATATAATCATGATTTCTTTATAAGCGAGTATCACTTATCGTATCGTTATCTTTTTTTTTTTTTTGTGTGAATTCTAATAAAACTTCCTGAAGAATTTAAACTCACTGTTATTTCTCAGAGATATTTAAAATTATTTCTCTGATAACAGACACGACATCTAAAAATAAATGTATGTTTCGACAAAACGGTTGTGCGCATTAGTAAATGATATTGTGTGGTTAAAATAATATATCGTCGAATCATGTTGTGTTATTTATTTTCTTTTTCTTTTTTTTCGGAGAAAAACAAACAACTACAAAATCTTTCAAAGAAGATCGACAATATGATTATTATTTAAGATTACATGGCTTAGCTGTAATAATATACATACATACATACATATATATATATATATATATATATCCCCTTCCCCCCGCCCTCATCGAACGATGAATGCTGCTCTTTATAGAAATTATTTTTTTTTTTCGTTTCGATCGATACACGTCGCCACAACAAGGTCGATCTTGTTTCTTTAAGATTTCTTACAGTAACGTCAAAACAAAATTACGATACATCAAATAGAATCAGATAAAAAAAAGTATGCCAACTTCAAATTATTATCAGGAACGTGTGTAACTGCGAATGTGTTCGTATGTAATGTTAACGATCGAATGACTCGAAGTAGGATGAATCATGTTCGTTTCATTGATTCACGCTCTAGTCGACGATCCACTCCCGATGTGTGGATCGATGTGTAGATAAAAAAAAAAAGAAGAAAAATCAATACGTCGATATAATGTGTTTTATGATTCATTTTTTGTTTTAAACAAGGATACGGAACATATATGTATGTGCTTTGTAATTATAAAAGTAGCCTGAGTAAAAAAAAATGTGAAATAATCGGATTTATCACTGTACATAATGCAATATGTCAACAAACAAAAAATATAACAATTATATAATATCATATATTATTAAATAAAAATTTCATGTTAATAATATTATATAAATATTTCAAACGAGTATCACGTGCGGTAATACAGCCGCTGACGATTTGTCGGTAAAGTATCCAATAATAATCAACAATTAACGTATTAAGGTTGGTCAACGTTTTTTTTTACCCCGAAGAAAGAGAGAGACAGAGAGAGAGAGAGAAAAAAATGATGATGATTCCTATAAAAATACATGATCCGTTGGTATTCGAGATGGCGCCGTCTGGGACTATGTTTCCAAGAGAAACACGTTAATTAGCTTCGTTTCACTGCCGCAATGAGAGAGAGGAACCGTTTATTGTTGCTTCTTCGATGCGAAATGACCAGTGGCTTACTCTCTCTCTCTCTCTCTCTCTCTCTCTCTCTCTCTCTCTCTCTCTCTCTCTCTCTCTCTCTCTCTCTCTCTCTCTTTATGGTTTATACGTACGTTCGTGAACACACACAACATATACACATACACTTTTATTGTGCACCTGCTGTTTCCTTCTCTCTCTCTCTCTCTCTCTCTTTCTCTCTCTTTCCCTCTTTTCTTTTCTTTTTCTCACTCTCTCTCCTCTCTGTTTCTCTCTTTCTTAACGCACACAAAATGTGTTTGACCATTCGGTTTAAGCCCCGTACCGTTGGCCGCTTCGTCAAATGCGTCCACAACTGAATGGGGAAATGGCCATTGTTAACTTCGAACCGGTATACCGGGGCCAGTACACGCGTAATTAGCACGGCGATGCTGACGAATCAACAGTGCGTCGGACTTGATACGAGACACGTATGCCAATCCGGCATACCTAAACGCCACATTTATAACACGCTAAATAACATTTTTTTCCTTACGTTAAAAACTTGATATTGTGAATTAAATTATAAATAAAATGAATATATTTTCAAATATTATATATATATATATATATATATATATATATATATATTTATGAATTTAATTAAAAGAAGAAAAAATTGATTTAATTAACATATAACAAGGGTTAATCAGTCGATTACCATGAATATTGTTTGTAAATATAATTAGATAAGTTTCTAAATCTGATTTCTATAGAGTTATATCAGTTTAAAAATCATGTTAATGGCGAATAATTAAGATTCTAATCGAATCGATGAATATAATTCATAAAAAATTAGGGAGAACGGACTTAGAAAATCCGACTACCTCCTGCAAATTAATTCGTATCACGTCGCGCAGCGTTACACCAAATGAATTCTAATTCATTTGAATGTCAAGAATGAACTACGATCTATTCTAAATACGACGAAGTTGACACTTCTCCCTTTGGCTCGAGTATCAGTTAAAATTTTAAAAGGAAGAGGATTAATTCAAAATTCCATTTCTAATTTCAACATTTTTCAAAAATATCTTTCGATCGCCTAGGACGTTGTTTATAAATTGAGACATAATTATCTAAATCTGACTTGTATCATAGTATATTACTCCGATCATGCTAATGACGAATAATTAAAATTCTAATCGAATCAATGAAAATAATTTATGAAAAAGGAAAGAGAGAACAAATTTAGAAAATCCTTTCCATTCTAAAAAAGCAATTCGAGTCACGACGCCGTAGCTTAACTCCAAACGAATTCCAATCGTTCGAACGTCAAGAACGGACTCCGAACGACTCAATATACGACGAGATCTAACTTTCCTTTTGACCCGAAGACTGGTCAAAATTTTAAAGAGAGGAAGAAGATAAATTCGAAATTATTTTTAATTTCGATATTTTAGAAGATATTCCTTGAACGATTATCTGGAACTGATTTTTATGATATTATATATATTAGTCTAAAATCATGGTAATCGTGAATAATTCAGATTTAAATCAAATCGACGATAACAACTCATAAGAAAAAAAAAAAAAAAAACAAAAAGAACCATCTTAGAAAAGCCTCCTCCTAATCCTAAAGATTAATTCGTATAATAGTCGCACATAATATATTCGAAACAAATTCCGAATCGTTCGAACGTCAATAATGGATTCTGATCGATTCAAAATACGACGAGATCGAATTACCCGATTTGGGATCGAGAATCCAAGTCCAATGTTAAAATTTCACTCTCTATTATTTCGTCGTGGCATTCTCGTAGATGCGGACACCACCAATGAACGCAACGACGACGAACGGGATGATGATCGTGTTGTATCGTCGTCGGAATCGAACGACCGACCGTTGGCGAAACGGCGAGCTCGAAGAGGGATTGGGCCCTCAAAGGTATTTGGCACGAATGACCGTAGCCAGAGCGCTGCTCGTCGAGAAGCCTGTTGCACATTCCGTGCATTCCAGGCGTCACTTCGCTACAGACCGTGCGCGTTCGTTGCAACGCGACCCTTCAGCGGAAGCTTGCCCAAAGTTAACGCCGATGCCCTCTGATCTGACCCTTCTTCTTCTCTACGAACCCTTCACGTTGATCAACATCGACCCAAATAGTATCTACCTACTAGGGTTTCCATGGATCAATAAGTTAGATCATTTTTAAGGCGACAATCTTTTTCTTTTTTTTTTTCTTGTTATATATTATTTGTTTTAATTAAACTTTTCTTAGATCCACGAGGTGGAAAGAAAATATTTTTATATTTTTCCAAGATAAACGTTGGCGAACTGTCAAAGAAAGAAGAGGAAGTAAAAAATTAAATTGACCGTATCGTGTGTAAAACATATCGAAGCGTTTCTGGTATTATGCGTATTTAATGATATCAAATTCATTAGGATTTATTGAAGTATTATTACTTTTTTTTTTTTTTTATATGAAAGTTGGAAAATTATATCTGTGCCAAATATATCGTCGGAGAATACTTATCTAGCATATTAATGAAATTAATTTTTCTAAAATCAATTATCCGTCTAACGATCGTTATAGAAAATATAAAATTAATAAATATTAATATTTTTTTATATCAAATTTTTTATAAAAAAAAAAAAAAAAAAATTAAAAGAAATTATCAATTTATAATTGAATAACGAAATCGATCGCGACTTCTTAAGTGTAATTCTGTTTCTTTATACAACAAAACAAAAGAAAAAAAAACGGGGCGAAAAATTTTTAGTCAGATTTTTATAAACAAAACAAATGATAAGGTACTGTTATTGATCTCTTTCTATTTCGTGAATTTATCCGTTCGTAAACGAAGACAAAGATAAAGATAAAGAAAAAGAAAAAGAAAAATATTTGTACGCATTCATCTTGGGTAATATCATGAGTATCGGAATATGTAAAGGCGAGAAAAAGATTCACGGGATTCAAGTCGAATATGTGCATAAACAGAAACGTGGGTGAGAAAGCGTTTCGTAAAGATATACAGGGCCAAGTAGCGGTGACCTGCATAATGCGGGTCTCGATTTCAAGGTGACGTGCAGTCAGTCGCGCGTGTTTTATGGGGAAACCCACGCTCTTGTAGATCCTTCCGATTGCTTTGACGCGAGAGAGAGAGAGAGAGAGAGAGAGAGAGAGAGAGAGAGAGAACGCCAGTGATTCTTCACAGATGAGAGAGAAAGAAAGAGAAGTTACGTCGATTTACTAGAAAATACTAACTAAGGGTTTTCTATTAAACGAATATCATTGCTTTTCTTTTTTTTTCTTTCTTTCGAGGATTAGATGGGTCATCGAAAAAAAATATCGTTAATTTTTTATAACTTGTAATACTCGTTGAAGAGAAAGAGAATGGTTAATAAATATAGATTTCACTGCTAGGAATCGATGAGCATGTAATCAAAATGGTTTTGAATTTAAAAAGTCTTCATTGTAAGAGAAAGATTATTATAAGTATGAATAATTGTTACAACGTATAAACAATAAGATTATAAAAGAGTAAATAAATACTAGACTTGTTTTTAACATCGACGAAATTGTTTTATATTCGAATCAAGCTTGTAGCAAATAGAGAGAAAGAAAGAGGGAGAGAGAGAGAGAGAGAGAGAGAGAGAGAGAGAGAGAGAGAGAGAGAGAGAATGATAAACTATTATATAAATAATAGTGATAAAGTATAAATAAAAAAAGTAACAAATAATAAATATACACGATGCGCATTTACTTCTGATAATTTTGTAATAATAGACTTCTGTTTCATATCTGAAACCAGTTTATGTAACAAGAACATATAATAAACTACAAAATACAATTGTCACGAAGTGTAAACAATAAATATAAAAACAAATAACACTTAACGTGTGTTTAGAAACGATGATTCTTTAATCAAAGTGGTTTTATATCAGAAACAAGCTCGTATAACGAGTAAGATAATAAAATAGAAATAATAATCGTAAACTCATGCGAGCTCTTCTAAATGCTACGATAAATTTTCATAATCAAGCGATTGTTCGTATTAATTGATTAACGATGAAGTAATACGCGTTACGAATCGCGTATCGAGAACTAGGCGATGCAAATCGACGCTAATTATATTCTTTCGATGGATACTGCGAGAACGAGAACTCTTCCCACGATAGTTTCATTCATGTACACAACCGTAGGTTATATACCTTCTGTTCCATATATCATTTTTTGATCTTCGCATAATTAAAAGCGCAACTATTTACATCTTTATTACCGTTATTAATTGACGTACATCATGGATGTATGTATATAAGCCTATGAAAATTTGTATAAATTTACAAAGAACGAGGAATAACAATATACAAACGAATGTCACGAGTAATTTATATTTTACAATTATATATATTATAAAATAATATTTTTATGATAGGTAAGTTGCCTTTTGTTTTTTTTTTGAACATATTTTATTTACGTAAAAAATCATTTTTCATAAAAGATAATTGTTCGTAAATTTTATAATTCTCTCGACGAAGTTTGTTAAATAAAAAACAAAAATAAAGAAAAATCCAAAGCGATTGAATGACGGTAAGAACGTGCGAGGATATAATAAACGGACTATACGTGTCGGAAAATCGATTTGTTACAAAGGAAACGATGTTCCAACCAAGTCTGCTTGATTCAAAGACTCGTAGAATCAGCATCTCGTTGTGCCATGACAAACGAAGAAACGACGACGACGACGACGTAGCGACGAACGCGTTGGTAAGGTGATAATGGAGAAACTGAAGAACCAATCCCACGGTCAAACTCACGTTGACTCATCGACTATGATCTCCCAAGGTCGTTCGCGGCACAAACTTGAGAGCCGTTTCACTTCGCCGGAAGGAAACAAGTTGAAACCTTGTAAACATTCGTTCCTTTACATCTTGGTTCCGTAATCCTTTCGATAATCTCACTGATGGGATTCCAAAACGATCGAGTACTTATGTATACATTATATACCATATAAATCTATAGGTATATCTACGTATATGTGAATGCGTATATATTCATATATGTGTATAAATAAGCGTGTTTGAATGTATGTATGTATATATATATATATATATATATATATATATATATATACATGTGTAAGAGTACGTTTACTCATCTGATAGATATAGTTTATATGTACTTGTAAGCGTATGTATACGGGTGTTATGAATATATGATGCTTTTACGCGTGTGTATGCGTGTGAGTAACGTCAAAGGAAGTGCCGAGACGACACCTCGATCCTCGGGTTGTGCAACAACCAAGTAGAATTATGAGAATCACCATCCTGGATATTATGACTGGACACATTGAGTACTATCGGGATTGGCGTTTATGCGTTTTGCGGCCGTCCATTGCATTTCTTCGTCATTTCTCACGTCGTCGTGTCCCTCTCACGAGAGCTCGAACGACGATCTCACTGGACAAGAATAAGAAACTCCGCGCGTTTATGCTGGTACAATAACTTTCAAATCATTTCGCGGGACGGCCATTTCGAAATACGTATTGTGAAAATAAATGAACTCGTAGTAGTTAAATAGTGTTTTTCGTTTTTTTTTTCTTTTTGTTTGTCTTTTTCTTTCTTTTTTCTTACAGATTTCATTCCAAGCGTTTATAGAAGTCTTTCAATGATGTTTATGAGATCGTAATTATAAATAACTCGATGAGTAAGATCAATAAAAGTGTGACCTTGTAACTCGGTTTATTTTTTTTTTTACTTTTTCTAAAAGAAATCACGAAATGCGTCAAATGGTCATATAAAAGGTAGATAGTCGGTGTTCTTAAAAAAAAAAAAAAAGAAACCACAAAAAGCAAAACAAAAAGGAAGAAAAATCGTGAAAGTTTTCGAATAAATAACAGCGCATAAAAATTCTTTTCTTATCGCGGAGAAAACAAAAATCGTTCAATATCGATGGTATATATATATATATATATATATATATATATATATGTATGTATGTATGTATATAGTTATCAAAGTTTTATTCTCTTACTATGGTTATCAGCTTAGCAAGATCGATGGCCTCTTCAGTAGCACGAGAAGTATTCCGCGGTCTTTCGTTACGACCGACAGCTTGAACGGGACAAGAATATCGAGGTAACCGCTGGGGACGAAGAAGAAGAGGAACGAGTCTGAAATCCGGTCAGCCGTACGTTTACTATCGCCACCGGAAGTCAGGCGTGTCGGAGAATCCAATGGTTGCTTCTCGTTTCTCTCTCTCCCTCTCTCTCTCTCTCTCTCTCTCTCTCTCTGTCTCTTCTCGAATCTTCTCTCGAAGATCTGTTCTATACACATAATTCTTTTCCGTTTCAACCAACAATCTTCCTTATTCCCTTATAATGGCTATTTCATTTATAATAATATGCTTCAAAAATAATATACTAACAATGTACACACGTATATGATTTCAAGGAAAATTGGAACAATAAATTCGAATACAAATTGACAATTAAAAATTAAATTATTCTAACTTAATCTAACGATGTATTGATATATTGGGTTGGCAAACAAGTGATTGCGTATTTTAAATATGAATCTATCGACAATATCCGCAATCACTTAGTTGCCAACCCAATA
The DNA here is from genome assembly GCA_918808275.2 of Dolichovespula sylvestris. NCBI lineage: Eukaryota > Metazoa > Arthropoda > Insecta > Hymenoptera > Vespidae > Dolichovespula > Dolichovespula sylvestris. Next base: position 16,373,786 of record OU964961.1, read on the forward strand.
GAATTTCCGTTAATAATGGGTTTTGAAATTTGACAAATAGAAATTGTCAATTTCATTCGAATAAAATTATTAAAACGATAAAAAAAAACTATATATATATATATATATATATATATATATATATATGTAAAATACAATAATTATGGATTAAAATAACCGCATTGAAGTATTAAAAGTGATTTTCCGAGTGAACGAAAGGAGAGGAAGAATTAAGAGAGAGCAGAAAAAAAAGAAGAAAAAAAATGGAGCAATTTCCGTCGAAGAAACTCAACTATGTTCGTATGAACGGATAAAGCGCGTAAGGATATCTCACGGGTAAGTAGCCGGGCTCGAAGTAAGAGGAACCGTTTAAAGAGTAGCGTGTAAAAGGTCCGAACGTTGTTGCGTTGTACATACGTACTTACACTACACACCGATGACGACGTGACGATGTCAAGCGTGAAAAGTACTCGAAGAGAAGATAGCTGGGACCACCGTACGACTACCGAGAAGCTTTCAATGCACCGATAACTTTGTTCATCGAGAAGAGGATTCCAGTACGATTTGAAAGAGAGTTGTCCGCATGGTCATACGGTGGGTGGCCGCCGTTACTGATCGTGTTGACTGCTACTTCTTTTTTGTATTCTCTCTCTCTCTATCTCTATCTCTATCTCTCTCTCTCTCTCTCTCTCTCTCTCTCTCTCTCTCTCTCTCTCTCTCTCTCTTTCTCTCTCAATGGATCCAGTTTGAAGAAGAGGAAGAGAGCTACTTAAAACGGAATCCGTCGAAAGCATGGATGGCAAACAACTTCCTCGAGAGATGGAATATAATCCCAATGTAATGTGTCGAGGTTTACGCTTTAGTTCAAAAAAAAAAAAAAAAAAGAAAGAACGAGAGAGAAAAAGAGGAGATAAAGAGTACTTTAAAGATACCACCTTTACCGACTACAAGCAACGATCCCTTTTTCTACGTACTCATCTTACATTCTTCTTTTTTTTCTCCCTCTTTTTTCTTTTTCTTCCCTCCCCCCTCCCTTTTGTTGTACTATTTTTCTCTGTGAAAAATATTTAAAATTCCTCGTTTCCACCGATTATTGTTATTTCATGGAATTTTATATTACCGTTGGTTGCGTCGTGTCTGACCCTGTACAACGATAATTCGTTTTATGTCAAGATATTCGAACATGCGTCGTGTGATAATGATTACGTCCATGTAAGGAGGAAGGCATACATTAGAATCACGTACGAAACGTGAACGTGCGAGGAACTTCGAGCGTAAGACGCACGTGAAATGCATGGGATTATATGGCCGACGTGTTGATATTCGAGATATAGGGGATATGCGCCCTGCGATATGGTGGAATAGAAAGGGATCGATCTTAGATATAACGATTATATCTTAATTCTGAGAAAGTGATATTATTATTCGCCGAATTTTTCATTTCTATTTGTTTTTTTTTTTTTTTTTTTTTTTAACGGAACCGCCCTCCCTCCTTACCCCATTACTCCCCCAACAAAAACCAGCCAGAACATTAATCTTGTCCAACAACAATAGAATTTTTTTCCAAATACACTCGAGAATTATTTTGTAAAATTCATTTGATCAATTATTGTTAAATCATACTTTAAATTCAATAATAAAATTGATCGATTAAAATTCTTTTTGCCCGATTGAATACGTTTCAATCGTATAGAGTTTTTTCTTTTACTGTCTCTCTGTGTAACACACATAGTAGAATCGATTGGAATTATATAAATATGTTATAAACAAAATAACGATCAAATGGCAATCGAAGTTCCTTTTGCCTAAGTTGCCACAATTTTTTTCTAGGTTTTTTTTTTTATGAGATTGTCGCACAACTGGTGGTACAATTACACTAACGATAATCAAATTTTGTTTCGAAGTTCTTCGATGGCTTGCGAATTGTCGTCGTAAGCTTGACCTTTGTTATGGCCCGAAAGAAATTAATTCAACGGCAACAGATCGCGCACGATCTTGACGATCAATTGCAATAATTTCGTAAAAAAATTCTGCCTCCGAATTTCGATCGAATAGTACGAAAACGGGAGAGGCGGTGCGGGTACTGTTTGTTTACCGATATTGCGTTTCGCATATATAATTTTAATCGACTATATTACATGTTACGGTGTAATATACGGCTACACCGTAAAGATTATAAGAGAATTATTTGAATTTGATTTTTTAAGAGAAAGAAAAAAAAACGAAAAAAAAAAAATTCAACAGACCCTTATCGAAAAATCGTATAAAAACCGTTGAAATTGTTCGACGAAAGTGAATACGAGTCGATCTCGTTGTCTTTCTTCAACGATAGATGGAATCCTCCCTCGTTCTCGTGGATTGCCAAGCGTATCGTCGAAGAATCGAAACTCGCCATACGTTGGACTTGCACGACGGCTTTTCCGTGCGTAGAACGTGACTGTGGGAATGTTTAGCTTGCGTGCAACCGCAGAACCATCGGTGTTACTTCGCGTACGACCGTACTCTACGTCGTCGATGAATAGAACGAGAGTGAAAGAGAAATGGATAAAAAGAAAGAAAGAAAGAAAGACAGACAGACAGACAGAGAGAGAGAGAGAGAGAGAGAGAGAGAGAGAGAGAGAGAGAGGGAGAGGCACGCTTATACGATTACAGGAGGAGTATGTTCGAGCAGGTGAATTTTGTATCGTTCCGATGACTATGAGTTACACTCGGATATCTGCTTCGATAGGTTTCACGGATGGTCTATTCTCGGACTAATACTGTCTCTATATAAATATATATATATATATATATATATATATATATATATATATATATATATGTGTACAGATATATACTATTTACTGTACATGACCTTTTGAGCGGGATTAAAACAATGCTTGTTTTTATACCTTTCATCATTGTTTCTTTCATTCATCTGCATTTAACTGTCTCTGGGAGCTTGAATTGAAAATATTAAAGCATGTTTTTTTTTTTTTATATTCATTTGCGAAATAAAAAGGAAAGAAAGGAAGATGGTTTCGTTCTTCGCCGTAATGGTTCCTTTGTTTTCCTTGTATCTTTTTTATTTACAATATCGGAAATTGTTGGAGTTTAAATAACATACTTCTGTGACTAGATTTTACCCGTAACCATTTTCGCAATGCGTTGAAAGTTGTTGCTTAGAAATATCGTAAAATTGAAAATACGAAGGAACATTAAATTTCTTTCCACGTAAGAATACACATTCATTTTCAATCAAAATTAGTACTTCGGCGATTCAATGAATCGTTCGGAGCTGTTAACATACGATGATTTGTTAATTTCGGTCTAATTTAAAGAAAAAAAAAAAAGACAAATAGAGAACACGCTATCTCACGTAGAAAGTATCGATTGCTAAAAAAAAAAATATGTAACACACTTAAAGTACTTTGGCCTTCTCCGTTGGAACGTTCCAGTATCCTAGAAAAGGGTTTGCAAAACCTTAACGGGTCTCGTAACGTCGTATACGAGGAATGAGTTACAAACGTCGATCGTTCCTTATTCCTCGATTTCTCAAAGCCACGCGAGGTAGAACGAGTTGTTAGAACGCATGCCGATCATCATCCGAACTAGTTATGTAAATGCCTTTGCATTCTTCGCGCGATCTACGAGCAAATCGGCGACGAGTTGCCTTTTCGCACGAAACGAAAGAAAAAAAAAAAAAAAGAGAAATCGAGTGAGAGAAAGAGATCAACGAAGAGGGAAATACAGAGACGGACAAACGCGTATAGAGAAATACGGATAGGCGTACGAATAGTTAAAGAAAGACAGATAAATGGATGGAGTATGAAAAAGAGATAGACATATACAACAGTTGAAGAGAGATAAGTATATACGAATAAAAAGAGAAAGAGAGAGAGAGAGAGAGAACCCATTAACAAATAGAAAAATAAAACGGACTTACGGCCGGAAGAAGAGAGATCGATAAACAAATAGGAAAAAAGAGAGAGCAAGAGATAGAGAGAGAGAGAGAGAGAGAGAGAGAGAGAGAGATAGAAGAAGAATGAGAAATTGATGAATAGAGAAGAACAAAAGAGGGAGAGAGAGAGAGAGAGAGAGAGAGAGAGAGAGAGAGGGAATAATGTTTACGTTTCGCGAGTAAGAAAGCTGAGTTAAGAAAATAATCGAAGAAAAAAAACTGATGAAATAAGGTGAAAGGGAAAAAAAAAAGAAAAATAAATAAATATCACGTAAAATCTTCTCCCCACGTTGTTAGGCCTTTCAGAACTTTCCTTCTACCTCCCACGCTTTTTCCCTTTGCCTGCCATTTTCCTCACTTTTTTCGAGAACGAGGGTGGTGCCAGAGTCGTTCGCACCTCGCTTCCAATTAGCGGCCGTTTTCTCACGATAAAATGTACCACCGAGGTCTCTTCTTTTAATTTCTTCCTTTCGTTTCTCTCTCTCTCTCTCTCTTTTCCCTTTTACTTCGTCTTATGCGTGCTATGCAAACTCACCTTTTCTCTTTCTATCGCGAGTGCTCCTTACAAATGTTTATCTTTCTCCTTTTAAAGCATCGTAAGTTTCTCGAGTAAAAAACTCACCGTGGGTTACGAGAATACGATCGTCGAAGGATCGAGAAACGAAAAAAAGAAAAAAAAAATTATTTATACGATCTATTAAACGTCCAGTAATAACAGAGAAGAAAAAAATTGAATAACGATGAACCGTTGATTCGCTCATTTTTTTCTTTTCTTATCTTTTCCTTTTCTTTTTTTTTTTTTTTTAAATAAATTCTGATATAGAATCCTCGTCATGAAATCGTATCGTCGAACGAGGACGTCGACAATGACAGGAAAGAAGAAATTATTTCAATTACTTCTAATTCGTTTATAATGGGTAACGCCAAGAAGAAGCGAGCTTAGAAGGTATACGGACAGAGATGGGATTATAAATTTTACTATAACGTTATTAATAACATGTTATGCGTAAATGAAAAATTCTCGATTTTCATTTTCCCATGCGTCGAGGTTTACAGAAGAGGAAAACGAAGAAGAGAAGAAAAAAAGAAGACGAAGGAGAATAATACGTTTATTTAATTAGTCTCATTAGAGGCGAGAAAGGGAAGCGAACAAGGTATTTTCTATGATTGTTCCGAGCTCAAAGTCCGTACACCGTGGCCACGTGAAAGATGTTGCATATGGAATATTCCTATGATTCCTTTTTCGATCGTGCTTACGTCTTTGTCGAGGAAAAGAATACAATACTGTAATTAACGTTTTCGTTATGGAAAATATTAGTCTCCCCTTCTTCCTCTCTCTCTCTCGCTCTTTCTCTCTCTCTCTTTCCTCTCTCTCTCTATCTATCTATCTATCTATCTATTTATCTATCTATCTATCTATCTATCTATGGGCTGTGTTCAACAGTCCGGATGGACGCGTCGAGTCTACGTAAGTATTATTATTCCAAACCGGAAAACATTAATTCGCTCGTTAATTGTGTACGATCGCAATGGTTTAATAGAAAAAGTTAAAGATAAATATCTTCTGGTATTGTTGGTATAGATTTAGTATTATAGTTACATCAGATCAGTTATTTATTTAGAAGTTATGTATATATATATATATATATATATATATATATATATATATATATATTAGATACATGTATATACGTACAATACATATTAAATACAGGTCGTATAAATCGATCGGTAAAAGGTGTGAAATGATAGAGATTACTATAATATTTTTAATTATTGATATTAGAAAATTTGTAGAAATATATTGCTTTTATTTATTACTTATTTTTATTATTAATTATCGTCAGTTATTAATTTACTGTCATTGACAAAAAAAGATTTTTCACGCCTCCGATTCTATTCCATTTCTTCAAACACAAATCATTACTTTTAAATTATGAATAATATAAATCAATCTTATTCTAGGAATATTAACTTTCCTATTAATTCCTTTTAAAATTGTTGTCGCTTATTGTCAGATATGGCATTCGTTATTACTATAATAAGGAACAATTGTAAATAATGATTTTTATACCTCTTTGATTCTCTCATATTTCCATGATTAAAAATCGCTTAATAAGGATATCTCCTTTTTGAGGATTAAGGGCCATAAAAATTGTGCGAACGAACGCCTCTCGTTAATTATCGCATATAAAGTATTTACGAAACGACCGAAAGTTCGTCGATTACGAAAACGTAAACGTAATTGATGACGAAGTAATAATTCTTCGTGATTGTCACGTTGTATGTACGTACATTCGACGTTTATTCTTTTTGTGATGAAGGATGAATGCAATCGGATGTGTTCTCTCGTGGCTCGATGTAATATTTCCGACGTAACAATTCAATTCTTTGTTCCGTTCGAAATTGCAACATTTATACAAGTGCGTTCGCGAGCTCGTTCAAAACGATAAAGTTAAACGAAAGAAATTTATAGGTATATAATAAAATTTATACCGTGACATTGAATTTGAATTTGTTCAGTAATTCATATGTTCAATTAACACGTTAAATTTCGAAAGAAGTTTAAAATATAAATATTGAATATCCATCATTGAATATCCATCACGAACAAAATTCGAACAAAATCTCTAATTTTTAATAAATATTGTGGACGATAGTTGTATATACAATCTCATACTTGCTTCTCGCACTCGATTTAAAATTGTAGAAGATTTTTGAAATAAGATCTTTAACTGGTGCGATTGCATTGCAAACAAATACATACATATATCGAGATATAGATAGACGTACGTATTTCGTAAGGAATACACCTAAATAGTAACATTGATTAAAAATCTTATGTAATAGTGTTACGTAAATAATATTATTCATTTAATACATTTCGCAAATGTAAATAAAACAAATATTTTATTAGGACGTATCCCCAATTATTTATTCAAATTTCACAAAATACGTATCAAGTAACGTCTGCAAAAATTGATCTGATAGGATTTGTTTTCTCAACGAGTTCGAAATAATACGAACGTAGAATAAAAAAAAAAAAAATGTAAACGTCGATATTTACCAAATGGATTCTTCACCCTGTAACCATATTGATTTTTCGTTCTTGAATAATATTGAATTTAATTATAAAATTAATGGCGATTAATTAAATTAATAACGATTATTGAAGGAATAGAGAATGGGGGTGGGGGAGGGGAAATGTCTGCCTTTTCTATACCGCAAGAACGTTTGCTTGCAATGATGTAGAATAAACTGGAATAATCACAGTAAGTTTCGCATCGCAGGATGGCACGTTTCAGGCGAAACGACAGAATAAGAAAGTATCGGTGGAGGGAGGGGGGAAGGTTGCGCCTAATACTCGGCGTGTAAAAGGGAAACAGGAGGTAAAAAGAAAAAAAAAAAGGAAAACACAAGACGAAATGAAAAATAAAGGGACAAAGATGAGAGAAAAACGTATGTGCGCGTATTTCTTTCTTTCTTTCTTTCTTTCTTTCTTTCTTCCTTCCCTTCTTTCTTTCTCTCTTTGTAGAAGAAGTATATATGTTTACGTCTCCCTTGCTCCTTCATTCTCCATACGAGTTGTATTTACGAGTTAATTATAGGCACCGTTCACCATCGTTGCTCAGGCCCAACCATTTTCGCGAGTATTCGCCCTAACATACGAGAAATGGCAGGTGTGAGTTGTTTCTTATTTCCTTCGTATAGCTGCAAATAGACGCGAACCGTCGGTTGGTGGTGCATGATTGATGTCCGGGGCAAGGAGTATAAAAGTTTACACCCAGGAAAGTTAGAATTACCGATACTAATTCATACATTTTCTTCTCGACTTCCGTCGAGTACGAAGTAACGTACGTGATTTTCGTGAGAAAGAAAGAAGAGAGAGAGAGAGAGAGAGAGAGAGAGAGAGAGAGAGAGAGAGAGAGAGAGAAATAAAAATAAGAAGAAGACGAATATAATGTATAAAGGAAAGAAATGTAACGACAAGAAAAGAAAAAATAAATAATAACAACAAAATAAAGTTTAGAAAAATTTCATTCGGATATGAATGGACAGGTAGACGTACGATAAAAAAAAAAAGGAAAATCATTCGAAAGGCTTTGTAAATTTTTTAGATGGAAGAAAAAAAAAGAAAATAATCTCCGAGAGAGACAGCATCACCGCAACCCCCGCTGGCGTAGAAAGCGCGTCACGAAAACGGATAACACGAGTCGTTATGACGAATGCAGTACGAGACCGTATACCTTTCGTTTATCGGCAAAGTGCATTTCGGAGTCGTATCCTACTCGTAACGATAAATATCCCAGCTTGTCCTTCTAACGCTCGGGTAAGACAATTAATTGCTACGTTGCTACGTTGCTACGTTGCTACGTTGCTTCGCGTTGTTCATCTTCTCCTCTTACCACGTTGATATCGCGAGAGAGCGAAAGCGAGAAAGAGAGAGAGAGAACAAAAAAAAAATAAAAAGAACACAATATTTCTGGGATACGGACGTGAACTAATCCCTGACATCGACGTTCCTTCGTCTAAGAACGTTAAACCAAGATTAACGATGCAAATTCGTAATAGTAATTGATCGAACGAAACCTTTTACTGACGAAAAATTTTCGAAAAAAATTTCACACACCGTCGGGATTCATTACGAGAAGAGTTTCCAAACGTATAAAATTTAAATAAGGATTCACGTGGATAATTAATTCATCCAATGAATTTTTATTCGTGCAAATCATAAGATTATGAATTATCTAAAGGTTCTATTAAAAAAAGAGTTAAATTCTATTATTGTCCTGACTATGGAGACTTAAATTATTAATATTAATGTATAAAGAGATTATTATATATATATATATATATATATATATATATATATATATATATTAACTCGCACAAAATACTTCGATATATTATTCAATCGGATTAAACGTCTTCGAGTATTTACCATTTGTTATCGACGAAAATTACAATAGCACATAAATCCTTTGTTTGACCTTACTTTTTATCGTGTCCATTCAAAAAAATTTACCATCATTAATCCTTTTGGTCCGACGGGCGTATATATACGCCCTCGAAGAATGAACATTCATATACGAAGAGCGTATATATACGCTCTGGAAAAGTGGGCGCTGAGGTACGAAGAGCGTACATATACGTTCATACCATATATACTTTTATTTCATACTTTACACGAGATACTTTTGTTAATCGAGTATCTGGCAATGCTGAAAGACATTTTCCGTTTATATATTCGAATGAGACATAAAACAAAAAAAATCAAGTTCGAAAATGTGTCGTCTGCAGTAAACGCGGAAAAAGACGTGAGTCGAGGTACTATTGTTCACAATGTGATGTTGGCTTATGCGTGGTTCCATACTTTCAACTTTATCGTACCAAAGTTGATTATTAATATTGTGTTTGGCTTTAAATAATTTAGTAATTTCGTTATATTGTATTAAAAAATATTATATGAGCATTATAATTTGATATTTTAAAAAATTAATTATGATTATAAATTGTTATATTTTAGAAAGTAAAATGATATTACTAAATATAATAAATATCATTGTAAAATTTAGAGAACAAGAAACGACTTCTACTTATTTCGTAGCATTCCGCACCTTAGTGTCAACTACTCAGTAATGCGCTCCGTTCACAGCTATCGCATTTTGTCACAAGCGCTCCGTAGCGAAAGGGTTAAAAGAAGAAGAAGAATACGAATGATATTTCCTCAAGCATTCGTTCTACGATTTCCGACGTTAACTCGCTTTCAAATACGTACCACAAATATGGTGCAAATAGAACATAAAATATCTTAAGCGGTACGATTTGGCAAACCAACACTTTCCTACAAATACATACTAAATATACATATAAACGAGTATCCTCACATGCCCACTTTGCGAGGACATATGCTAAATGTTCTGGTCGGTTGCTCTCAAAGGAGGTCGTCTCATTCTTTCAGTGGGTACCACTCGTTCGACAATCTCACCCTTGTCTCTCTCTTCCCCCCTCCCACTTCCCCTCCCCTCTTTATCCTTTATACCCTACGCTTTTCTCTCGATGAGAACACGTTAGGCAATGGAAGATAGAAAAAGAGAGTAGAATGGTGTGTGTGTGTGTGTATGTATATGTATATACATACACACACACACACACACACACATACGTAGTTATATGTGCGTAAAAAAAATAATAAATACGAGTTATATGTGTGTTAGTGTATGCATGGTGACCACATGTCGGATAATGTGAATCCTTCGAACGAATCGTAAATTTGCTTATAAGAGGATCAATGGTAAATAAAGAGTTGAAATAAGATGGAAAGGGAGAAGAAGAATAATGCGTATCACGCGGCGAGGAACAACGAAATATCGGCGCCATGGTATTATCGGGTGTATCAAACAACGATAAATTATATCGGCAATATTATTAAAGGCGATAAACGTAGCTGCGATAGCTCAAGCTTGTCGTCCGGCCACCAATTTATCCGTTCCTCATTGATGTTACGTTTTAGATACCTGGCTTGCGCCAGCTTATTTTGCGTGTCCTTGCGGATGCATCTTCGGAATACAACACCTACGACTTGTTACAGACTTTTTTTTATTTTTCTTCTTCTTCTTCTTCTTTTTTTTACATTTCCACTTCTTTCTACTTTTCTACAATTGCTCAGCGTCCCTACTCCTCATCCCTCTTTGTACAATGGACGTATAAATTTCTCGCATACGTCGTGCAATCTAACGTTTTGTAGACTCGCCGAGGATAACTTTGAAACGTACGTGTGGTCGCTTCATGAAGAACTTAAAGGAAAGTTGAAAAAGAATGGGTAGATAAAATGTTTTCCAATAGAAATCGATGAATCGAGTTTTTATATCTGTAAAATTCGTTGTCTTGTGATTTGTTATAAATTTGTTATATATATAAATATATAATTTTTCTAATCTGTCTGAACGTAAATTATTTAACCTCGAACTCATTCATAATATCCATCGGTACACATTTCTATATAAATGATAAGTGCATCACGATTTAATGTCAAATAATGATAATTGAACTCGAAGAAATTGAAATGAAATTATAAATATTTATATAATGTAAAGTTAAAATTCGAGACCGTTTCAATAAAACCATATCTATCTCAATTTTAATAATACTTTATTTTAATACAAAATTATTGAATCATAAATGAATATATATATATATATATATATATATATATATATATATATATTAACTTTAGATAAACGAATATGTGATAAAAATATTGATGCCTTTAATAAGAATGATAAAATACGAATTACAAATAAAAGTCTTTCTAATTTTAATTGGAAAATAAAATACTATAAATATTCGTAAAAATGTTATTAATCTATTATAATATCAAGAATGTATTCTAATTCAAACTCCTACACACAATACGCACACGCACACGCACACGCACACACAATTATATATACAAAACACTTTCTAACACCGAACAAGTCTTTCAGATAAAAATGATCATAATTAAAGAATCAAAGTTACAATCATCTTTGCCATAAAATCGTATTCCAATTTTTTAATATAATCATTGTACCGAATGATAAAAAATAGACAAAGAAAAAAAAAATAAATAAAAGAGAAATAAGAATCTACTCTCGTTTCTTTCAAGTGGAACACGCTAAGAACAGGTAGGAGAGCTCTCTTGATAAAGATTTTAATCGAATTTATACTCGCTCAGAAGTTTACCGGCTTCCATCGCGTAAGTAATTATTTCCGAAGGGTGTAGTACGAACGATAATAATAATGCATAAACGGACGTACCTATGTACCATACATATGCATAACATACCACACGTGGTGTTCGAATAAAAGGAAAAAAAAAAGAAAGAAAGAAAGAAGGAAAGAAAGGAAGGAAAGAAAGGAAAGAAGAAAAAGAAAGGGAAAAAAAGAAGTGACTCTCGCGCATTCTTTGTGGCGTTCTGTAACGCTTCAGGAATGTATTCTCTCAATTTGGGACAATCGAGTTGGAATGCGGGGCTTCGTCTGGCGGTTCTGGGCCTCTGGAGAAGAAACGATGCTCTTACGCTGG
>OU964961.1:16388272-16405772 GCA_918808275.2 Dolichovespula sylvestris
TGTTACCGTACGACGTTGGTAGTCGAAGGTGAACTGATCGCAAAAGCAAAATAAGAGCGACTAGGTAGAAGAGAAGAGAAGAGAAGAGAAGAGGAGAGGAGAGGAGAAGAGAGGATAGGAGAATCGCGAGTCAATTCGAACGTGCAACGACGTGTTTTGACGTGTCTGAACTCGTAAGGGTGGTAGTTACGTGTTGTATGTATACAACGTTGTTACCTATCTATGTATATACGTTGAAGGGAAAACGTGTTTGCTGATCCTCGCGCTAACTTCATGTACGTTAAACCGAGCTTTCTTTTTTTTGTTTGTTTGTTTTTTTTTTAAGGTCTTAGCTTTGCCAATAGTAACACGACTGTATTTAAATATAATGTATTATGAATATGAATAAACGATGTATTGTATTTTTATATAATAATAATAATAATAATAATAATAATAAGCTACTTTGTAATAATTATAACAAAAAATTATCTCTTATAATATCATAATTTGTCAATAATGTGAAAGGATGGGTACATTATAAATTGTATTAAAAGCAGACATGCTCTAACGATACATATTATTTTATATATAATCATTTAAAAATTATGTATTATTAATTATGTATTATTACGCATTATTTATTTGTCAAAGAAGAGAAATGATGATTACTTTAAAAATGATATTTACTATAAAAAAAGGCTTTTTCTAATAAGAAACTATTTTCTATTGATTATCTAAAAATTTTCTATTATCTATCTAATTTTATCAAAGAAGAATAACAACACAGTTTTTCCTCTTTATATAAAAATTGACGATTATGATTCACTTTATCTCTATCGCGTATAATCTGTTTAAGATTTGAAATATATTATTTGTAATTATCATTGACTTAACATTACGCGAGACATTTTAAAGTTTTCCATAAGAATCGTTGTATTGATATTAGAAAAAATTATGTATTATTTATGGATAAATTAAAGCCTCAGCTTCGTAAAAATGGTTGGAAATGGAGTACTTTTATTTCTAGATTCCGATACAATGAAACAACCGATAATATTAGTACAATAGAATAAAAAGTATTAATTCGTCTTACAATATCGATCAGCACTTCAAAAAATTGTGTTCGAAGAATAGACTTAGTCTCATCATGGAGATCTAAAAATTATCTTGATCAATGAAACTCTCATCTTTACGTATTGTCGCGAGATCAAGAAAACAATACACATTTTTTGTTCGCTGTACGTTCCACGCGATCTCCGTTGGAATAAAAAAAAAAAAAATAAATAAATAAATAAATAAATAAAAAGAAAAGAAAATAAGTAAGATAACGCTTTCCCCCAGCTTTCTGAAAGTCATTGCTCTCATTTCAAGAGATCGAATCGCCTCGAAATAATTGACTTATTTCCAACAAGGGAATCTTAAAGGAAACGATCAAAAGAAATAATCGTAGGAACGGGGGAAGCAATCAATCACGATTTCTCTACTACGATCAATACGGAGGAGGAAGAAAAAGGGAGAGAGAGAGAGAGAGAGAGAGAGAGAAAATATAAAGAAAGAAAGAACACGAAAGGAGAAATAAAAGATTCTTTATCATTGTCAGTATATATCCCTTCCTTTAGCATATTCGTTCTATATATTCCTTAACCTTCGTAAATAACTCGCCTCATAAATTCCAAGACGGCCTTTTACGCAAAAGTATTCGCTCGATGCGTGCCGCGTATCTCCAACGAGTCGATGCAACCAGGATAGGACTGAAGCAAAACAATGAAGATCATCCCAAAGTAACGAGAATCCTTTCTTCTTTCGATAAAATTTTACGAGCGTGAGTACGAAATGATTGTACAATAGGTATGCACGTATGTATGTACAATAACAGGTATAAGAAAGAGAGGGAGAGAGAGATGGAAGGAAAAGGATAGATAAAGGATCTATGGGAAATGGAAATCGTGAAATCGTTACGGCATACCGAAGATGTATGATTTCCTTTCGTTTACAAAGCGAGCTCTCCTTTTCCTATTCTTTTTTTTTTTTTTTATGGAAGGTCGCTATTACCTTCTGGAATATACGCATGTATGTACATAGTTATGTATGTCGTACAATGTGTCTATGTACTTTCCTTACCTTTATCGCAGATACTAAATACGAACCCGTCCTCGAAATTATTCTAAATGTGGCTTGGATCGGGAATCCGTGTATATTACGAAGAGAATACCGAGTGTAGTTTATGCGTGAGATCTTTTTTCTTATACCACAGAGCTTTCCTCCTTCTTTCCAAATGTGTAATTCAAATGTATCTGCACGTTCGATCATAATCCTCGACAACATGGCATTCTACTTTTTTCTTTTCTTTTCTTTTTTGTTTTTTTTTCTTTATCGAATCCCAAGATGCTGTTTTAATATCGTGCGTTTTAGTATCGTTTAATTTACTGATATTTTAAAATTCTGATGATGATGATGATAATAATCATAATAATAACAACAAAAAATAATATTAATTAATATTAATAAACAATAATTGATTGATTATTATAATGAATGATTATCATAATATAATTAATATCGAAATATATATATATATATATATATATATATATATATAGTATTGTTATTAATTTTATTATTATTATATTAACAATTAATATTATTATTTTATAAATATAACAATATTAATTGCCATCGTTGACTATTGTATTTTTTAATTAATAGAATTATATTATGATAATAATGACAATTGCACTATGATGTTGTATAATTAATTAATATTTGTTTCTTTTTTTTTATTACGAATTAATATTATTGGAACAATAATAAAATATAATAAATCGTGTAAATCGTTTCAAGCTCCGATGATTATCTGCATGCCTTTTATGGATTTTCTTGTTCACATGAGACGTTTCCCAAGTAAGTACGTACATTGCCGTGACGTAAGAAACGCAATTTGCGGAACGCCGCTCGTTCCTTTGCGTTTCCACGCCGAGGAAGAAAAACTTCGTTCATCGTTAGAGAATAATGCCCGAGCACGTTTTGGATTAACGAAGAATGTCACTCCCCTGCCCCTTTCACAAGTTCTTCTTTTTCATCTTGTCATCCGGATTTCTAATCCTATTTAAACGATTGAGCCTTGACAGGTCGTAGAATAGACGAGAGAGAGAGAGAGAGAGGGAGACTTGGTAATTCATTATATTTTTATTTCCTTTAAATAGGGTAAAGCAATTAAACGGGAACGTCTTGATTGCTTATCCAGAAGAAGTAATGATAAAAAAGATTATTGCGATCATACTTATTTCTTAGTTTTCAATGATAATTTCTAATATCCTTCTTTCTAATGATCGTTTTTGTTCATTCGTAATATTATTTATTGTAATATTGTTTTACAATTCTATCGTTTCTTCGAATGATTCATTATTTGTTATCTTATTATTCAAATTATGCATTACACACACACACACACACACACACACACACACACACACACACACACACACACACACACACACACACACACACACACACACACACACACACACACACACACACACACACACACACACACACACACACACACACACACACACACACACACACACACACACACACACACACACACACAACAAAAAATAATATTAATTAATATTAATAAACAATTTCAATTTATAAATAATATATTAATCAGTATTCTGATAGATACGAGGGCTGATAGAATATTGATTGCTTATGAAGAAGAAACGGCATAAAAATTATTACTTGGATTCTTTTTTATTTTTTTTCTTTTCTTATCATCAGACTATTTCGTTCGTAAATAATAAACACGCGAGGATTAATTATACTATATGACGAATAATTTTAAAGAAATGGAAAGAAAAATGTTTAAAATAATACAAAAACGTTTTTCGCCTTAAAAAGTAATATCGATTGATCGACGATCAAGAGAAATAGGAGGGGGACAGAGAAAGCTTTTTCTCGACCGTCACGGTGATCTCGATAAAATCGATTTACTTTTTCTTCGATAACAGTAGAGTCATTCATGCTAAGACGAGCGATAAATCGTAGATAAGAAATTTTGCGATTTATTTGCTATTATTATAGAGCGATGAGTTTATATTCGTTCTAAATAGATAGATAGATGGATAGATGAATAGAGGGACAGATCGATAGATGGATAGATCGATAGATAGATAGATGGAGGTAGATGGATAGATGGAGATAGGTAAATAAATGGATAGATGGAGATAGATGACAAAACTAGACTAGACTAGACTAGATAGATAGATAGATAGGTAGATAGACGAGGCATGTGCATAAACGATAAGAAAAGAAAAAAGTTTTTTTTTCTAACAAAAATAATACATCGTACAAATGTTGATGAATTATCTTTCGTTTATAACACGAAGAGAACTAATGTTTACTCTTAGTCACCTAATTAATCACATTAAGTTCAATTATTACATTTATATGTATAAAATTCATGAGTATATATATATATCTATATAATTCGTAAAACGAATGTACAGATGTTAGTACTTACTTTTGACTACTATAAACTCAATGTTAATGACTATGCATTGAGTTGGAAATTCAATTAAAGTTATTCATCCTATCTCAATTTAGTTTTAATGCCGACAAAAAACAAATCCCTAACAGTAGGCCACAACATTAGGCCATCTATTGTCATCCAAATTGAAAATACAAAATTGAAGAATCTCTCGAACCAGTTTAACTAATAGAGATATCGTCTGTACAAGTGTACCATTCGTCAAAAATTCGATGCAAAGAAAAAAAAAAAAATGATGCTCAATATTTTCAAAAACATCATGAAATTTATTTCTATCTGATAAATAAAAAAATGTAAATTTTAACGGAGAGAGCGAAGAGACAATTATAACTTTAATTCCTCGTTCTATTTTAAGGTAATTCATTTTCACGAATTAATTTATTATCGACTTCGAACTTATTTTCGTCAATTTGCTCTTATTTTCCTTTTATCTGAGGACATGCAGACACGAACGCAGACATACGTATGTATGTATCTCGTCCTCATTTTCGATCGTGCTACTTCATCCAATATGTGAAACAAAGTGAGAGAGAAAATACGTTCGAAAATACGGTCGAATGAAGGAAAACATTCGAGGGTATGTTTTCGTTGGTCGTAGAGATGTCATGTGTGTGTTTACTCAACGAATTCATAATGTTTGGAACGACAAACTGTCAACCAAACGATCTTCTCTTCACTTTTCAAAGAGAGAAATTGGGCACCATAATTGAACAATCAAGTCTACTAATCTCCACGTATCCTTTTATTACTTCGTTTTTTTCTTTCTTTTTTCTTTTTCTTTTTCTAAGAAACAAAAATTATTACCCATTTTTATAATTCCTTTGAATAAATAATTAATTATATTTCTATCCCACTGAGACGATCTTATTTTTCTTTCTTTCTTCTTTTTTTTTTCTTTTTATTAAATTAAAAACGATAAGATCATATCTATCGAATACTTTAATAACAATAACAAGTACGATTTCAGGTCAACGCAAGTCACGTGTAAAGTTTCCGTTACGCAAGATTAACGTATCAGGTCAGTGATACCTTTTTTCCCTTTCCTTCGACAACGTCCTGGCTCGTAGAGAAGAAAAAAGGAGGAAGGGAAAAAAAAATATATATATATATATACATATATCCAGGAAGTGGGCGAAGAGATGAAAAGTTGCACGTTCGGTGAACGTATAGCACGAGAATGAACGCGTCATTTAGGTACGAATTTAATTAAAGACGTGCAAAGAGAGAGAGAGAGAGAGAGAGAGAGAGAGAGAGAGAGAGTGTGAGAGAGAACTTTTAGTGTTCTAGTTTCGTTCTCTCGAAATCTATGAGAATTCCTTCGAAGCTATTTTAATTGAAGCGAAGAGGCTTAATTGCTCCTTTTTAAAATACGAAAATATTTATTATAAGTGTTGTGACTTAATTATATCACTTTAACAATGTCGTTCTGTCGAAGTTCATTATTGAGTTATCACAACGAAGAAGAAAAATAAAGTAAGATAATCCATATCTGATGTTCAGAGACAAGTAACAATTTTCAAGAAATAAATCCAACGAGAAGATATAACCGAGAGAGATGGAGAACTCCTTCGAATACATGCTACATCTTTTCGTCTTGTATGCACAAAGATAAGACTAGAGCTTTGTCGGCATATGTGTACTACGCGCTACGCGATAAAGATTTTCTATCTTACTCTCCTCGTGAAGTGCAACAACGGACAGACCACTAACTTAGATAAGGGACAATGAATATATTATATTATCGTGTCCTGCGCGTATACACGATTTTAAATTTATTATAACTTTGTAATACTGAAAATACAAAATTCGAAGGTTTTCTCAATTGAATTTACGGCAAACAAAAGATCGACTTAAACGAAACTATTGAAATGATGAAATGTAAATTATAATTGTATTGATAAAGGGTTTCTTGTTAAAAAGAATACTCGTATATATATATATATATATATATATTTCCTTCGAATTGATTAATATAAAAATATGTTATATAACGAATATATAGCGTATTCCATTGATAGGAACAGAGAGAATAAAACAAACAAACAATAATCTTAATATCACGAAAAACTAACTTTGAGAACAAAAAATATATCGTTCAATTTTGTTCTGTAGATAACATTTTTTTTTCATACTAATCAATCGAAGAAAAATATATTTTTTTTATCTAGGTGTTCCGTTTTAAATGGCACGCATCCTATATATATATATTCCAAGTATAAACGATGAGTATCAGCAATGAAGTAAAATCTTATTCGGATATTAATCATGCGAGTACACAGCGGCTAACATATAAATATATATATACATAAACATACACACATAGATAAAAGTACGGTACGTACGTAGAACTCGGCCCGTGAAATGTAGCACGATGTACGATACCTACGGATAAGAGTATAATTTCCTATAGTTATTCTCTCTCTCTCTAAATTCGTTATGGCCTCTTTATTGCGATAACGGTACACACCTTCTCGGTCGTACGCGTATGCGGTAGCCTGCAGCGAAGATCGTTTATGTTTCCAGGTAAAGCATCTTATACAAGTAATAGCGTGCACGAGAGAGTCCACGGAAAACGGATAACTTTCGAAAGCTACTGATTTATTAAACGTTCAAAACAAGAGGATGATCCACCGTCCATTCGTTTTACGCCAACTGAACCGGCCGCGCTAAGCTTATTAAACTCGCTATATTCTTTTAAAACAATAAAATTCGGTAAAAGTGTTGAAACGCGCTCGTGCTTCTGCTAATGAAAATGAAGCGAAGCAGAAACCTTCGTGTGCTCTCACATAATCACACTAATTGCATTAGATATAAAACATATATACCGTCTCTATTATTATTATTATTTTTATTATTATTATTATTATTATTATTATTATTATTATTATTATTATTAGTACTATTATTATTATTATAAAACTTACTTTTTACGTAATCGTAAAAGATATAAATACACAAAAGTGTATTTGTAAGATTTTAATCTAATTGCATACCTTCTGTATCATCATCATCATCATCATCATCATCATCATCATCATCATCATCATCATTATTAATCTTATTATAACACTTACTTTTGACGTAATCGTAAGAGTTATAAATGCACTTTTGTGTATCGTTTTATTTTGAATATAAAATAATTATTTAATATTATTCGAAGATTAAATAGATATCTATTATATCCTTAGAGAATACTAGATTTTTAACCCTTAAATGCATGTTAAGATAAAGAGATAAAGAAAAAGAGAAAAATGACGAGGGAGAAAGGGAGAGAGAGAAAAAGAGAGAGAGAGAGAGAGAGAAAGAGAGAGAGAGAGAGAGAGAGAGAGAGAGAGAGAGAGTGAGAGGGCGAGAGAGAGAGAGAGAGAAAGAATTGCAGAATTATAACATATTAACAAATTATATAACAAATATTATAACGTAATGGGCAAATTTCAATATATTTCGTAAACAAAAATTATGATGACGTAATATTTATATATTTACTTATAGTGTATATATATATATTTTGTTATCCTAAAGGTTTCTGAAAAGAATAGATTATGTATTATAGTATTAATATTCTTTCTTTTTTGTCTTTTTTCTTCTTTTTGTTTTACTACAATGACTAACTACATACATAATCAATACTGCTCTTAATTTTATGACATTGGTTATATGAAGAAAAAAAAAAGAGTAAAGGAAAGGGAAGAATAGAGAAAGGACATTATTAAAATATTAAAAAACGTAATACATATATCAACTGTATCCAG
The DNA here is from genome assembly GCA_918808275.2 of Dolichovespula sylvestris. Taxonomy (NCBI): domain Eukaryota; kingdom Metazoa; phylum Arthropoda; class Insecta; order Hymenoptera; family Vespidae; genus Dolichovespula; species Dolichovespula sylvestris. The sequence goes on from OU964961.1 coordinate 16,396,559, forward strand.
TAAAGTCGGTAAAACTAGTTTATTTAGTTAGCTAGAACGGGAATTGGGCTTGACTTTCAGTGCCGACATATAAAAGAGAAAGAGAGGGGAAGTAGCAGAGCGAAGGGTTCATTCAGTACCGAACGTAGGAGTTTCTAGACGAGAGTTAGACTAAACAAAGGAGTTAGGTCAGATTTAAACACGACCATAAGCGAACATTACCAATGCCTATTCCACTCGCTTTGAGTGAGTAAGAGACCGGTCCGAGAGTTAGCATAGAGAGCTCGATATCTTTTATCCCTCTCTCCCTCTCCTTCCCACCCCCCTCTCTCTCTCTTTCTTTTTCTATAAGCGTGTAATACGCAACTGTAGCGTAATAGTTTCTAGTTACGAGGTTTTGCACTGTACACGACTTGCCCTTCGATGCCACTCTTGCACATAGATACACGCAGACACATCACGACTTATGTATATACATATGTATGACATACACACAAACATATATATATATACATACATGCATATATACATACATATATACACACACACACATATAAGCAATATGTAAAAGGCGTATTCTTAACTAACATCTAGAAACCGCCATAACGTGTATTAAATGCAACCGGCTTTCGTAATATCTTCGGCGCCGAGGCCCGATATTATAGCGTGAATCCTAATGGAAAAGTCCCTGTCCCATGAAATATCGTCTATCTTTTTTTTTTATTTTTCTTCTTTTTCCCTTTTCTTTTCCCCCACTTTTTAAAAATCTTTTTTCACTTTTTCCTATTTCTTTTTATCGTTTGCCGTAAGACGAGTTTACATTCTCGCCGTTTGATTTCCACGAAAAGATCTTTTTATTTTCTTTCCGCAATCATCTCGTCGTTTTCTTTCCCACTTATATATATATATATATATATATATATATATATATATATATATATATATATAGTAATAGTAATAATATATATATATATGTATGTATGATGTACGTATGTATACTCATATATATATATATACATACATGGTGTGTCGTAAGTCAGGATGAAAGTATTAAAACGCTTCGAGTTATCGCTTCTACGAGTGTGCTATACTCGAACGATTCACGATGCATCTACGAATAATAACATAATAATATTGAGTGACACGATGGACTGACAAACTTGCGTTTTCTACGTATGTATATATGTACTTACGGATATATGACAAGCATTAAATATATATATATATATATATATATATATATATATATATATATATATTTCATTATATTTCAAAACGTATACAATATTACATACGCGATGATAACTTTCACAAATATGTATAACAATTAAAAATTGTTATTCCCTATGCATACAGAAATTGCAATTTTATAGAAAAATTGTTCCGATTGTTTTCCACTGAAAAGTAACACTCGTATTTGAAATATTAGCAGCCTTCGAAGTGGATAACAATTTAAAGAACCAGGAAACATTTTATTCGAAGATTAAATTTTCAACGTTAAACGAATGAGAGGTTGGGAGTGGGTAGTCGGGGGAAGGAGGGAGAGAGCACAGAAAAGAAGATAAATGATAGTGGTAAGGAAAAAGGAGAGGCGATAAACGAGTACCGTGGTTTAAGAAAGTTTCGCACGATAAATCTCTTTGAATTTCCAGAGATTTTAGCTTGGACGATTCAGTAAGGACCCTTCGTCGCTTTTATGATCCTACAAATCTTTCTTTTTTTCCCTTTTTCCGTCTTCTCTCTCTCTCTCTCTCTCTCTATCTATCTATCTATCTATCTATTTATCTATCTATCTCTCGGCCATTGGCGTTTCCACTACCGTCAGAAACTTCTGCATGATGTGAGAAGATACACTCATAAATTGGCACGAAGGGACGAGTAGTACCAAGCCCGATGCTTATAACGAAGGGTGGTTCTCTCTCTCTCTCTCTCTCTCTCTCTCTCTCTCTCTCTCTCTCTCTCTCTCCTTCTCTGTACTTAAGCGATCGGACACGCGAACGAGATTCGTGCTGCACGCGTCACTCGAATCGGTGACTCTTAATTAAAAGCGTTTCAATTAAATCCGTACCGACAGATGCGGGATCGGAATACGAAACGGATTGTTAGCATACTCAGTAATGAATGAATCGTTGAACGAAGATCCAACGCCGTTGGATCATTCGTAAAAAGGAAACATTAAAAGGATAAACAGAAAATAAATACGATATTAATTTTGTATAATATAAGCTAATATCGCGTGATATTTATAGAAAAAGAAATAAATGATATTAAATAAGAATTATAATTTAATTATATTGCAAAATATCATTTGAAAAGTTGTAATTTTTAATGATTTACATTTCCCTTTATTTCTCCACGATTTCTTGTAAGAATTTCATTGATATTCTCATGTTTTTAGTTTATTCATTGATACGGATTATTCTGATCAACGAAATAATTAATAAATAAAGATGAGAATATATTTAATGCTTTAAACTAATGCTCTCTCTCTCTCTCTCTCTCTCTCTCTCTCTCTCTCTCTTTCTCTCTATCTTTCTTTATTTAGTATCTAATATCTGTTTCTTTTTCATATACCCTTTTAATTTTTTTTTATCCTTTAAGAGAAAGGTAGAGGGAGGATGTATGTCGATCAAATATAAATACGTAACACGATGGCTCGTTGTACGATAATTGAACATATGTGTTCATCTCTCTCTCTCTCTCTCTCTCTCTCTCTCTCTCTCTCTCTCTCTCTCTTTTTCTCTATCTCGTTCTTCCAACCCTTTCGATTTCATTTCAAACAGTTGTTTCTTTGTTCGTACGAGTGGTTGACTTTGTTGAGTAGGCCGACCGTTCACCTATTGTTTTCATGAGGTTGGCCGGTGGAGGAGAGTCGTGATCGTTTTACGAGCCATTACGAGACGACGGCTATGATGATGATGATGATAATGATAATGATGATGACGACGAGCTTTACCGCTTGTCGAAACTCTTTCGTGAGTTGTTTCGTCGTAACGCGCCGAGCTCCATGGGTTGTTATTGTAATTAAACGATCTGAGAAAAAATACATAATGTTACGAAAGAATGTCGAGAGTTAAGTAATCCCGGTCTACGTTACGCTTCACTTAAACACGCTTTGAATGGGCCTTAAAAACGTTCCACGTTATCCCATTGTCTAAGATATCTATAAGAATTGGATATTGTTAATATTTTTATGTTTTAGCCCGATCATACGTTACATAAAAAGTAAATGAGAAAAAATTATTAAACATTGTATATCTCATTACGAAAGTATTTTGAAATAAAAAATAAAAATTCTTTCAATCTAAAGAATGACAATGAATGTTGTCTATAATTTTAACTTGCATATATCTAATCAGAGAGAGAAAGAGAGAGAGAGAGAGAGAGAGAGAGAGAAAAACTTTAAAATAAGTAATTTAAATTGAATAATTTGAAAAATCAATTTTTTATCAAAAATGACAAAATTTCATATTAAATATAATATAATATAATATAATATAATATAATATAATATAATATAATATAATATAATATAATATAATATAATATAATATAACATAATATAACATAATATAATATATATAAAGAAAAACAAACGTAACAAATTGCAATGACAGAACAAAGGATCAACGATTGGTTAAGTTCTTTCATCTTTTCGATTAAGGTCAGTTTTCTAATCAGTGAGAAATACCAATCGTTCGTCTTCGTCTAAACGCATAAAGATTTGCGGCAATGTGTAAGTTGAAAATAACTGTAAAACAACGACCGCAAAGATCAGGGTCGTAGTTAACTGGCTCCCTCATGAAGGACGTTTTTACGTTCACAAAGTAGGTGTTCTGTTCTTTAATAAAGAGATATCGTGGTTGGCCGAAGAAGTCGAAGAAGACGAAGGCGAAGGGGAAGGCGAGGACGAGGACGAGGATGAAGAATAAAAAAAAAAAATGAAGAAGAAAAAGAAGATGAAGGAGAAGGAGAAAGATGAGGAGGGTGAGGATGAAGCTCGTAAAACGGAGATGTAACGTGACTGACGCCTTTGTGCGTTCCGTTGTGTTTCCTACGGACAGGCAGGCCGACACACCGTGTATCCCGGAGTGCAGCGTACGGTGCAATGCGTATGCTCGTACATACGTCATGCTCGCGTTTATTTCGAGAGAGAGAAGATCGAGAGGCTGGACCCATGCCGTGGTTGATCCTTAAGCTTCCTTCACAATCGTTCGTAAATCTTGATTTTATCAATGGGGAACACAACTTCCTTCGAGTTATCTCAAGCATTACATTTTAATAAGGTTTTAAAAATTCATTATCGAGTATTGTTAATAAAGTTGAAAACATGTTCGTTGGATATATACATTCTTTCTATATACCGAATAATTATGAAAATGTTTTATAAGATACTGTTGTCAGATTATTAACAAAGTTATTTACGTAGATCTAGATATGATCATTATTTCCTCGTTTACATGTTAATTAAATAATAATAACAAAAAGAAGAAGTTTCCTCGCAAGTCAGTCGATGTTTCACGTTCAATTTCTTCGATTCATCCACGATTATCTCTTTTAACAGGGAGTTATTATTATATCTAATCTTACGTAATATTTTACAAAGATGTATGTGTGTGAGACGGAGAAGAGAGAGAGAGAGAGAGAGAGAGAGAGAGAGAGAGAGAGAGAGAGAGAAATAAATTTGTACGCAAAGGAGATACTCGCCAGATCGAATTTAAAATGCAGAAGCTCTTGAAACGTTCTCGATTCAAGGCGAATGATTACGTATGGATAGATGACACGATAAGGATGAAATAATTTTCGATTTAAATGCCTCGTGATATCGTTCTAACGAAAGTTTTTTTCTCAACACCATTTTACTTACATTGATATAATTTATCGATTTAACGTGTATATTATATGTATATGTATATATATATATATATATATATATATATATATATATATATACATATATATGTATGTATGTATGTACGTACATGTATATACATAATGACTTTGCGAATTTCGTTTCAACATAATAAAGATGTTATCTCGACGACTTTTCACTTCGATATATCGATCGATATATTGAGAGCAAACTCGTCAAACGCCGGGAAAGTTCCCGAACGACGGGACGTCTAGAATACATTAATTTCAGTCAGACGATGTTACTGCTAAGCAAGATAAGGCACGGAGTTCGTCCGTAGGCTATGTGAAGTTAGCTTTAAGTTCGCCGTGTACGTGGCGGTAAGTCGAATATGCACTTTTTAACGGTGAAACTGTAAACACGCTCCCGTGGAAGAGAGCGGATACGCTCGGTAGTTCTCGTTGCTCGCAAAAGCTCGTCGAAATATTACTGACGTACCGAAGAGAGAAATATGCTCGTAAAAAGGCAACCCCGTTTTCTATGATCTATGCCGCTTAGAAAGAAAGGAAGAAAGAAAGAAGGAAAGAAAGAAAGAAAGACTTCTTCTTCCTCTTCTTCTTCTTTTCCTCTTTCTTTCTTCACTTTTTTCTTAAAGTCAACATTGTCGTTTGGTTCGGCACGTCGATAGGTAAATACAAATAAAATAGGAGAGAATCGTTGAAACGCAAATTCGAAAGGCGTAATGCCCTCTTCTGAAATTTAGATCTATACGTTTGACGTCTTATCTTCGACCTCCTGAACGTTTTCCCCTTTACACACAGATATCCACGTTACGGAAGAAAAAGAGATGGATAGAAAGAGAGAGAGAGAGAGAGAGAGAGAGAAAGAATATAAGAGAACGAACTTACATTAGAAACGTTTCGGAGTTTACGTCGTCTGTTGGTCCTTGACACAACGGGTCCCTTTCATTCCGTAGATCTTAGATATCCTATCGGTAGTTAGGCTCTTTACGAGTAACTACCGAGTCCTCATCTGTTGATTTCGTTTCGAGTTTCTTTTCTACGAATGTATAGGGTCAATTCGTTTTTCGTCTTTTTCAAGTAAACGTATGTGTACATAGATATAGATAAAAAAGATGTCTGATGGGTACATAGAGAAATAGAGAAAGAGAGAGAGAGAGAGAGGTGATCTTTCTAATAAAATAAAATTATCAATTGCAATGATAAGTTTGAAATATGTTATAAATTAGATTAATAAAAAAAAATAAGATACTGGTTAATAATATCTTTAAAAAAATAAACGTTAAAATCAGATTTCGTCAAATAAAAATATCGTCTTCTCGAGGATGGTAATCCGATCGTCGGCTGCAACCCAGGCTCAAACTATGTTCACGAAGGAACTCCCGTTCTGCATCTCTCATTCCGTCAAAATGCCGCAAAAAAACTCAGCTCGGTTATCGTGCCAAACACCTGCCGTTCGATGTTTTTGTCGACGCCGAAACCTAGACCCGACTGCCGATATCCTCTCTTTACTACCGAGCCCATATAACGATATAAACATTTTCAAAGAATTTATTTGTATCATCGACGAAGAAGAGCGTTTACATTCCACAAGCCTGTCTTATAAATTATTAATAACTTCAAAACAGAACATCGCGTGTCCCTATTTTTATTCAATGATATTCTTACCTAAAAACTTTCAAGTATAATTTTATGGGTAAAATTTTAAAAATTTCGAATATATTTGTTAAATTATTATAGTTCAGAATATTAAATTGATCCGTTAAATTCGCATAAATCTTAACAAAAAAAAAAAAAAAAAATAAAAAATAAAGAACTCGTTACGATTTAAGAGGAATTAGGAAAAGATATAGAAATAGGGATTTTCGAACACAAACGGATAGAAAAGAAAGAAAAACGAAAATTTCTTAGAAACTAACCAATAAGTAATGCACTATAACGAGCGGCCTCGTATTCCTTACGACTTCGTCGATGCGTATATTCGCGAAACATCGAGGATAAATTCTGAAAATGGCCGTACACGAGCGATAAAGTTTACGTCCAAAAGTATTCTCCTGTCTTTGACTTTACTCAAGTACATACATACATACGTACATACATACAACAAAATACGTGCAATACACACATACAAAAAATATATACGATACATATATACATACATACATACATACAAAAATATATACAATACATGCATACATACAAAAATATATACAATACATACATACATACAAAAATATATACAATACATACATACATACAAAAATATATACAATACATACATACATACATACGTGAAAGAAAAAAATTTAGTTGCGAGATGACAATGAAGAAGGAGATTTGTTGGAAGTACAAAAATGTATGCTCTCGTGCAAGGAAGAAAGAGACAGAGAAAATACAGAAAGAGAGAGAGAGAGAGAGAGAGAGAGAGAGAGAGAGAGAGAAAGAGAGAGAGAGAGAGAGAGAGAGCATCGTTATGTAACGTGGCTGTTTCTATTTCTCGGTAAATTATTAGCATACTGTTCTGTTTTCACTTAGGGCGTGTCTCTAACGACGAGCGTGCAATGAAAATGAAAAGGATAGATGGATTGATAGGAAAGGAAAGAGAGAGAGAGAGAGAGAGAATAAGACAGACAGACATTGAGTCGTCCAAGTGCATCGAAGAGAGACGTTAGAAAGAGAGAGAATGATGGGTAGATAAATAGAAGGAGAGAGAGAGAGAGAGAGAGAGAGAGAGAGAGAGAGAAGGAGAGAGATAGAGTTCGAACTCATCGCTACTGTGTTTCTTTCTACTTCCCAGACCCAAGTGCACGCACGTTCTCGTGGCAAGACCAGAAACAGAACGCAACAACGTGCATTTAGCAAACGACGACGACGACGACGAGGTTCGCCTTGATGGCCGATCTACGTACCGCTCTCTACACCAACCGAGATTGCTTTCGAATTGCAAAGCAATGTTGAGACGACACGTTCACTGACAATTCCGAGACTCTCTTTCTCCGATATTAAGTATATTGCACGGTTATACATACTCGATGAGTCGGAAGGAGTGCGGTTTTATACTGATGATGATAGTAACTGTTCCATCATTGGATGGTAGATAATGTCGAAGGCCTATCGGAACCAGCTTGCTCGTAGAAAATCAATATCTTTTTTTAATGCTCATTATTACTTGAGAATCTATATTATTAATTTCTTTTTTTTTTTTTTGGTATCCGTGGTTAATTTCGTTTAACTGGTATTAACTAAAGATATAAATAAAAAAAAAAAAATTAACGAAATTTAACTTTGAAATCGGTTTTATCTGTATATCGATAAATAGATTTGATTAACGTTTCATTCAAACAATTGTTCTCTTTTTTTCCTTTTTAAATGAAATATTATTTTACAAAAAGGAACAGATACTTACGAAAAACATATCTCTATTTTATTTATTAAACGTTCAATCGGAAGAAAACTTTTTTTGGTTTCATAAAATGGGTACACGATGACGTAGAGGAGAAATAATATCGAAGAAGAAAAATACATTTTTCTATTTGCGAGATTAATTAAATTTTTACATTCCAAGTGAATAATATGAAAGGAGAATGAATAAAAAGATATATTCGGCTAAATTTCGTTTTACAGTTCCCTCCCTTTCGACCGTTAATTTTACGTGAAAAAAAAAAAACGAAAGAAAAAAAAATATATATATATATATGTGTGTGTGTGAAAAATAATTATCAAATGTTTTATTAAAAATTCGATCGGACATTTTTGTTAGGGAAATTCAAGTTTGCGAAGCTCATCTATGTGTGAGGTAAAAGGTAACAAGAAGAGAGAAAAGAACGAACACTTAAAAAATATTCACGCAACGAACACCACAATCATGATTACTCCGATCGATTAGTTTCCTCTTCTAACGAAATACGATACATTAGAGCATTGACCCTCTGCCCCCCCTTCTTCCCCTACTCTTTCTTCTCCTCTTTTACGATGGAAATCGAGAATTGTGAGGAGACTTGGCATCCGTCCACGGGTACGAGGTCGATGCACACGCTCCCTTTTCTACACCTCCTACTTCTTTTTTTTTTCTTCTCCCGTGGAAATACACCGTGGCTTCGAATTTATGCGTACGAGACCGACGTGTATAATGCACCAAGGGAATTCTTTTCCCTTTAATGCCTACCGATAGCCAAGCGCTACCCTCCTTCCTCCTTATGATAATTTCTCTTCGCGAGTCAGTATTCATCGTAGGCGTGCAGGGGCGCCACGATTTTCTTCGACGTCGAACTGTGTTCTCAAACCTAACATGAATTAAACAAAAAAATAGTCTCGCCCGATCAAAATCGTAAAAAATCCAAATATTTGGACACGCTCATTTTTT
>OU964961.1:16410772-16605772 GCA_918808275.2 Dolichovespula sylvestris
GATAACGAAATTTATCAAACACACCACGAAGTAATTTCTACGATCGAAAGGAATTAAAGAAAAAAAAAAAAAAAAAAAAAAGAAAATTACTGGAAATTCGTGCAGCTCACTGATCGAGCAAAATTAATGGATAGCACGTAAGAAGAATCGAAAGATTTTCTCCCACGGTTAGAAACGTTCGTAATTGACGTGGCGTGTTAATAGATCAAACCTCGGATGGTTTCGTTTTGCCCTCCTTTTCTCTCCATCATTTTCCTTTCTTCTCTTTCTCCCTTTTTATCTTTCTTTTCTCCCTTTCTTTCGATTCAACACGCGAGAACTCGTAGATGCGCATAAAATATGGCTTCTTCTTCTTCTTCTTCTTCTTCCTCGTTTTGATCACCGATCTGTGATTCCTCTTCCCTTTCTTAAGTACCATCCGAATCTTCACTTTCGTCCTGCGTCCTGCGTCCTTCTCTCTTCCTTCTCCTCGTGGCCATTGTCTTCGAGAATTTCAACGCTTCTTTATCTGACAAAATCTAAAAAGGCAATCTTGCGCTGCTTTCTTCTTTCTTTCTTTCTTTTTTTTTTTTTTTATAGATAAGGACCTTCCATATACCTGTTATGTACGAACACTTTCAAAAATATATGCCATGGTAAAATTTAATCTTGTTTAAATAAGATTCTAATGTACAATAGAGAAAGTACATTATCATTAATAATATGTGAACTTAGAAATAGAACGGAAATCTGGATTCCAATTTTATAAAAAAAAAAAAAAAAAAAAAAACGTACGCGAACAAAGTGCTGGAAGTATAAAAAAAAGGAATTACTAAATTAGTATATTCACCGACATGGATGAAATGACAAATCTATAATTAAAGGAAACCGAAAAGAAAACTCAACAAAACAAATTTTATAATACGGCTTAGTGAAAAAGATTCGAAAGAGAGAAAAAAATTCGACTCTCGTTTTTATCCTCGTCGAGGATAATCCAATCCAGAAATGTGACGTTAACGAAAATCGTTAGATTTTTATTACAGCGTATAACGTTGCACGTAAAGTTTTGAGAGAAAGAAAGAACGAAAAAAGAAAAAAAAGAAATAAATCGTCAAGGAAGCGAAGAGCATAAGTCGGTTGAAAAGCATTAGGAAAAACTTAGGAAGTCGATTATCGTTTAGCCGAGGATGCGTTATCCAAGGGAAAAAAGACTTATTCATGTACGTTCCGCTCGCGAGGCTCCTAACTTCTTCTTCTTCTTCCTCTTCTCCTTAGGTCTACCATAATTTTTCTTTTCTTTTCTTTTTTTTTTTCTTTTTTTTTTATCGGGTACGAGCGATCTTCCTGAGCAAAGCTGGAACGACGAAAGGTTCGATGTAACGATTCGTGTCCGGTAGACGCTGCAATAAAGGGAATACACGTATACAACACGCATACAAACATACTAATGCATACACATCAATGCATATATATTGTTGCTTACAAAGAAATGCACACCCACGCGTGACCGCAATTTTTATCGAGGAAAGTCATTTCTGTGACTTCCTGCGTGAAACAGCACCGATGCAAATCGAGAGTCTCCCCCTTAACGAAATTCAATTTTTCGATTTAGAACACGATCGCGCCCCATACGATTCGCTCCAAGAATTCTACGCTTTACATCTGTCGTCTATCGTTATCGGGAGAAAGGCACGTGGCTTTGTTTTTGTTTTTTTAATTTTTCTTTTTCTCGACCCTTTGTTTTGAAGTTGTTTCGTGTCTACCAAAAAAAAAAAAATTAGTTAAACGAGACGTATAAGACGTGCGAATACATAAATTTAATAATATATATTATAAATATGTATTCTTACATTCTCTCTCTCTCTCTCTCTCTCTATATATATATATATATATATATATATATATATATATATATATTTTATAATAATATAAATATACGAGTACTATAGGCTAATTATAAGTATAATTTTTGAATTATTTAACGAACATCAACATTCGAACAATTAATTTTTTATGAGAAAAAAAAAAGAATAAAAAATGGCAAATATATAAATATGTAACTTCAACGTTACACGACTCGAACTTATAGAGTTGAACACAAATTCCAATTCAACCGACTGACGAAAACTAGAGATTAATAATAGCGCACACGAGAGATGAGCTTCCGTGTGAGCAATACCGTGAAAAATCGTGATCCCACTGCGTAATGATTATGAACGATTCATGATAGTCTCATTAAAAGGATGAAATGCTTGACGTAGAAAAAAAGGAGGATCGTAAAGGATCCTTGATTAATCGCTCGTATTCACGCTTATATTCACGATGGAAAGGAAAATGGCCCGAAGAAATGATAGTCCGCTCGAGAACATCTGTCGAAGAAGTCATTTAAAAATCGATTCTATTTAAACGGGTAAAATTACGATAGAAATTTTTGTTTTTTTATCTCTCTTTCTTTTCACTTTATACGTATTACTTTTTTTATATATCTAATAACGATCACAGTTCGATAACTCTTTCCAAGGTAATACATAACATTGAAGTTATATATATATATATTCATACATCAAAACTTATTTCATTTTCTCGAAACAAAATTAATTGACGATTATATTGAAAGATTAATGCTTGTTAAATATTTTTCACGCTGTGTAATTATGTTTCCTTAAAAAGAAAAAAGAAAAAAAATTGAATTTATAATTACGACGTTGCGAGATTTATCGTCGAGTTTTATCGACCCTACAAAGAAAATTAGTTGTAATCGTAAATTTTTTACGAAAGAAAAAAAATTTTACGAAAGAGATATTAACGACGATAAAAAAAAGGACGATTCAATTTTGCGAACATTAGAGTTGGATTATTGGTGAGAATCCCGTGATATTAAAGAAGTTCACGTTTGCGGGCACTTCATAGGCGAAGCTTTCACTGCCGATTGTCAGCGAGCTATAAGGAGAAAAAGAAAGAGAGAGGGCGATATACATAAATAGATAACATTCGAGTCACGGCAAGTCCTTTGCCTCGGACTCGGCCGACTACGTGTACCATGATGCAATTTCACATCTGCATATAGTGGAGTGCGACTTCTCGATACAAAAATAATGTGAATGTATATAAAAACGAAGTTACGAATCTCTAATAAAAAAAGAAATAAATAAATAAAAAAATACAAGGAATAATTTATTTATCTACAAAATCGGTAACTATCCCTGTATTCTATGTTTACTCGATTTATTTACGTTATCTCCATAAAATCCATCAATCCTATCATTAAATCGTCTCACCCTAATCACAAGTATCCGTTATAATCGTAAAAATCATAATCTTCCTATTTTATTTATTTATTTATTTATTTATTTCTTCAAATCATGACTCTTCCTCTCATAAGATTTCAAATTCGATGGTACCGGAGGTTATGGTTGAATTTACTGTTATAACGTCGTTCATAAAGTAGCGTGAATATATAGACTCATCGTCGTTTCTTCTAAACATGTAGATACTTAGATATGTACACACACACACACACACACACACACACACACACACACACACACACACACACACACACACACACACACACACACACACACACACACACACACACACACACACACACACAACACACATATACACATTATATAACTATATGTTTATATGCATGCGTATCAATACAAATACGTGACCAATGTTACTCGACTTTGTAATTTATATTGACGAACGTAACGACGTGCCAGAATAAATGAAGGATGTCTCTCTCTTTCTCTCTCTTTCTCTCTTGATAGCAGACATAAAAGAGCCATAATTTCGATTTGCCAAGGTTAAACCTATGAAAGATTTCGCGTCTAGAGTTTATCGATCTTCGTTTCGTAGTAGGCGAGCAAAATCCTTTCTCTCAACGGCGATACACATCAGCTTACATCATGCTCGTTTCAATGACCCTAACAGAGAACGTTTGTGACTAAGTATATATGTTTTGTGTGTATGTGTGTGCGCGTATTTGTATGCATGCGTGTAATGTGAGAGCGAGAGAGAGAGAGAGAGAGAGAGAGAGAGAGAGAGAGAGAGAGAGAGAGAACAAGTTACTACTATTCGAGACTAGAATGAATTATTTTTAATCGATCCTAAGGAGAATCGTGAATGAACGTATCTCCTCGTCCGCATCGTTTCGTTTCGTTTCGTTTCTTCTTCGTCCTTATCTTTACTCGTTATCTCGCGATTCGATCGTATCGTACTTTGCAACTGATGCTTTTATCTCTCTGTTACGCGATAAAACGTCGTCGCTCTATAAAGCCATCAGATTTAAACGTTATGCGATCTGTATCTTTAAAGGTATATACCTTCATTTCCTGTTGAAATTAATCGCGACGAGATATTTATTTGTCGCATTCGTTATAATCGATCTCGTATGAGAAAAAAAAAATTGAAATAATATGATTTGATATGAAACGGCCGAACAAAGACAAGAATAAAATTGTCGATTAGAAATTACGTTTCGAGGTAAGAAGAAAGAATTTGCGAAAAATAGTTGGATCGAATCATCCTATTTTATTTGACGAATCGAACGCGAATTTAAACAAATTCTCGTTTTTTAATCGATCATGCGATACGAAAGAAAATAAATTCAAATGTAACGAGTTCAAATGAAATGGAAGATAATGAAATAAGGCTTCGATTGAATTTTACGTTTCTTTCAATTTTCTTACCTTGCGATCCAACATATTTCGTCGTAATGTTATCGGGACTAAAACGTTTCTAATATATTTTTAAGAACCTGACAGAGCGGAGTTATCGTATATTATTTTAAAGACAGGAACCTTTGAAGAATATTCTACGAGAATTTTCTGGTAAGTCTCTTGTAAAATTTATCACTTTCCTTTCTTTCTTATTTTTTCTTTTTGTTTTTTTTTTTTTTAGCGTAAGGAAGAAAATATAATTTTGCCGTCTATTAAAAATTCAAAGTGATCCAATATATTATAGACCGTGGCGGTTCCAATGGGGTTTAAAAAATACCGAGTTAATGTGTAACAAAAAATATGCTTCGAGAAATGGTTCGCGAATTAAACGAAAATCTATTGTACAAATTTTCCCTCGATGAATACCAACCTAAGTCGATCGCGAGAAGGATGTTACCACTTGGAGTTAAAGGATTCAAGAACCCTTAAGTTCTACGATTCATGGATCATGGAGAGCAGCTGAAACGAACGAGTATGTATCGAACGAGGTCCGCCCGCTCCAGGGCCCACAAGAGTATAGAAGAAGAGTGCAGCTGCATCGAATCGACTCGAAAGGAGTAGCCAAATTATAACAAAGCCAAGCGCAGTTATATATAAGAACGCTCTCAATCCCAATCCCCCCTTCCCCCTCTTACTCCCCTTCCCACAATTTTTCATTATATCTACGAACCAAAGCTGAATATTCTTTACAAATCGATAATACGTCGAGTGAATTCGAACGTTTTCCAGTAGGATGTGAACATATGTATTAAAAATGTTTCTTAAATCATAGGACACACGTTAAATCGATGTCCATCAAAAATATTGGCTGTCGGAAAAATTTTTAAGTAATTTTAGTAAAATTTTCGAAATAGTCGCTGCGTAAATACACAAAGTCGAGTTTTCCAAAGGTAGGTATGTGTTTAATATAAAAAATAAAAAAAAAAAAAAAGCAAAAGGCATACTTCGTGGCTGCTATTTTATTGAGACAGTGTTTTCGAACATTTCATCGGTGGATTAAGCGAAAGGGGCCAGTATTTATAATACAATATCAATACGTAACATAAATGAAGCAAACCAAACGCAATTCAGACTTCGTTATTTATTCTGATCAAAATAATCATATATACTGATTATATATTTTGCAACGTACTTACCATTAATTAATACAAATACCAAGCAAATAAACAGAAGTGATACTTTATGTTCTTGAATACCATCGAAAAGTATTATAAATCTACAGTATACGAAGCGATTGCTTCTAAACCGGGGTGATCTAATGTTGATTGAAAAAGAAAAAAAAAAAAGAAAAAAAAATCGAATTCCAACGATTATATGTATAAAAGAACTGTATTCGAAAGTTTACACGACTTAATTTAATGTATCAAAATACATGTAACTAATCGTATTTAATCGAAAATACAAATAATAATGATGAAATAAAAGAGATGATCAAAAAAGAAAAGAAAAGATAAATGAATGAATAAGTTTACGAAAAGAAAAATGTTGTGTAACAAAATACGTACATAAAAAATCGTGTGATCTGTTAATAACGATTTTCTTATAGGAAAATCTTCGAAGACCTCGGATTTCTCCTCGAAACTCTGCCAAGCTCACGTGAACGTGTCGCATAAAGCTGCGACTCGCGAAGCGACATACTGAAATAGAAAGGCCGAGGAAAAAGATGTGTGTGTGTGTGTGTGTGTGTGTGTGTGTGTGTGAGAGAGAGAGAGAGAGAGAAGTTCACGTTGGTACCGCATGACCCAGAAAATCGAATCGGGTCATGTATAGGAAACCATGCAAATTCATATCGCTCCTACGACTTCTTTGTGTAATCTCAACAGTAATTCACCTATTTGGATCATCAATAGATTTACGAATGAAATTTCACAAGTACTTATGTACCCGTACATGGTCATTTTTTCGAACAAACATAAATCCATTTACGATGTAAAATCCTACGTAACTTCTTTCTACTCTTTCAATTATATCCTGAAAACTTTCTCAATTAAATGTCGTTCGATTAAAATTTTATTAACAATTAATTACCTTCCTAAAATTCGTTTAATTCTAATGAACTGATCTTCATGTTGCTTGAATGAATCACGTTCGATAATTCATGAAATCACTCAATAATATCTGAATTAATAATCATCATAATCATAATGGAATCTCGTTTGATTAAATAACGTTTAATGAGAAGGTTAAACGAGATCTACACAGTAGGAGATCGATGACGAATCGGACGACGAAGGTGATCTTGCTTACCTGATCGGAAGTGCGTCATCCGAACGAGGATCATCGATAACACGTTGGTTGAGTCATTAGAGATAGACGCTTTTCTAATATACATAACATATATAAACAGATAAAATCACATACGTATACATTCACGTAAGTGTGTATATAGGGTGTCCCATTCAAATCAATTCCCGTTTTCCCAACAAATTATGGAACATTTTTTTTATTTTTTATGGAACATTTATTTATAACACAGAACCATCCATATTTATTCCTCTTAGTAATCGTGCGCTTGTTCGTCAGCTTCTACGTGATCACAATTATTGCGCAAACAGATCTTTAATCTTGTTTCTAAATTTTCTCGAACTCTTTCATAATGATTTGATATAGTACGCAAATGACGAAATACATTTACAATTACTAATTTTAACTATCTTTACTGCTCCCCCCCCTCCCACAAAAAAAAATCGGGAGGTGTAAAGTCCGGAGAACGAGGCGGTCACGAGTGAGATGCAGGTTTACGTCCTATCCAACGAGTTCCGAATATTTCTGTTGACAATATTCTCCTATCGGTCTAATAAAATACGTTGATACCCCATCGCGCATAAAATAAATCTGACGGTGTCTACGATGTGATATATATAATTTACCCTTAATTGACGTATGAGACGCGACCGAGGGAAATTAAAATAATGCGTTCCGGTTATATAATTGAGCAAATAAAAAGAATCGATAATATTGTCGCCGATGATTCCTAGCCCGATGATTCTAACACGTTCCTAACACGCTGATCGAGAAACGGCCTCGAAAAGGGATGAGAGCACTTGCAAGTGTGATTAAACTTGTTCCTCTTTTCTCTTCAATGAATGCGAGGTCGACCTGTCCCGCATTAATGTCCAGGATTAATAACGATTTCGATATTGTTAAAACGTTGGATCAAGTCTTTGGACGATCCCATCGATCTTGAATATTCCTAGGATTTTTTTTCCACTATTAATTAAATACTCACGATATATTATACATTCCCGAGCTGAAACGTAATTTCCAATGGCTTTGTCGACAGCACGAAGGCATTTGACGCACGTTAACAGCGATAGGAACTATTTCTACTTTTTTCCATAGCTGAAATTTACACAGCAGACCAAGAAATACTGCGGTTGTCGTCAATGATCATAGTTTTCTGTGAGTATTTCAAAGTTATGACGTGTTTACTGTCTTTTTCTAACTGTTTACATTCTAATTCCAAATCACAACAATGGAATGTGTAGCGATGTTATTAGCATTCATTTGGCGGACGAAGAAGCTTCGTTATTTTTTAGAAGAACGGTCCGATCGCGATACACGGTTTCCCTTTGCACTTTTCGTCCTTGTTGTGATAAGTGGAATACATTTCAATAAAAAAAAAAAAAAAAAAATCGACCTTCAAATTTATGGTGGTCAATATTGCGGCGTTTTTTTTTAACCATATTTTCACCGATTATAGGTTGTACAATCATCTGTAAAAACCGTGACACCAATTGTTTTTTTACACCTTGTATATCTGCAAAACTGTCGGTAATGCCAAGAAATGTTGTAAATAAAACTTGAATGTTTTCAACGGGCACATAATAGAGTATAGGTGGTTTTTCTTGCAGCGGTGAACGCGTAGAGGACGATGAAGGACAATTGTGTTTTCTTTTTTAAATTGTATCATACGTTTTTGATCATATTGATCGATACGGACTCGACATTCGTTACGAAGAGTATTCTCAATCATGCGTTACAATGTAGTATAATAATTATTAAAATGTTCGACAACGTTGGTAAACACAATACTAACATTCCTAACAGAATGATAATTTCTTAGCAATATTTAAATTAAAATATCCCGTCAAACTTTTTGATCGATAAATTTTAATAGATAATGTCGAATTCCATCGATCAATGCAATTCAAAGCGTATGATTTAAAAGTAGAAACAAAAAAAGAAGTAGAAGAAATAAGAAAAAGAAACGATTGACCCTCATACGTCGTCTATGTGTCGACCGATAACAAGAATTACTTGTGTTAGAAACGATGTTTTCTTTTCTTGCGTTCCATGAAACGATTCCTCTTATATTTCCAACATTTTTCTCCTTTTCCATTATTAACGTTTGCACGGATATTCGAGTGGATCGATTTAAATGGGACATCTTGTGTATGTATGTAGATATGCGAACACATATATATGTATACATACGAGTATAAGTATTTCAGGATGTAAAATCGAACGATCAATTTCAAGACGAAAATTCGTAAAGCTGTACAAAGATACGACGATCTCTACGAACTGGTGATACACCGGTCGTCGAACGGGAAGAAATAGACGAAGACGAAGAAGAAAAACGCGTCGTCGAGAGAGAGGAGGTGATTCGGACATGAAGTTAAGGCGATGAATTGGTGTGGTGTACGGTGAGTTTCAAGAGCGACAGTGCCGCGGCGGGAGAGGGGGCGGGGAACGGGGGAAGTCGAGGTGCCGTTACTTCGGCAGAGAGTCATTCGGGGCAAGCCTAACCCAACGGAGAGAAACGGAAGGTGCTGGAGGAAAAGGAGGAACAAGAAGATGAAGAGAGAGAGAGAGAGAGAGAGAGAGAGAGAGAGAGAGAGAGAAGGAGAACCTCTTTGCCGTGTGCCTCTCATTATTCCTCTTTCCACGGAGGGCGAACACCCGAATGCCAGTGACCCAATACGACTTTGTCCTATGTAAAGATCGAGATAGAAATCCTTTTTTTTTGTTTTCTTTTGGTTCCATAACACTTATTTAATACATCGACTTTTTAGATAAATTGTTGTTAAATCGGTATATATGTTCGTTTAACGACTTGTGTGTGTGTGTGTGAGTGTATAATTTTTTTTTTTTTGAGAACGATAATGTAATTTATAAAATTATTCAGCTCGTCTGTCCTGTTTCGTTTAATATATCCCAATCCCATTTATTATCTATCTATATATACATTATATACTTATTATTCTTTTTATAAATTCAGTAAAATCGAATGTCAATAACCAGTAATTCTAATAAAAATGAATATGATAATTTCTAAAGCGAATTATTTCTATAACCGACAGATCGAAGATCTATTTATGAAATTATATATAATTTTGTATAACTTACGACGTATTATCGATTTACAAAATAACAAAATATATATATATATATATATAACTTAACAATCGAAAAAAGGGGATTGTTATCGTGGAAAAGATTCCGAAAAAAAAATAGTTCTTATAGTCTTTAAACTATGTTATCGAACGTATCTCTCTTGCGTAAGTCGTTATGATTCTTTACGTTACGAACTCACGAACAATTTCTTTGCAAAACGATTCGGCGAGATCGTAGGACCGTTAATCAACTCAAAACTCGACTATACTTCCATCCTTAATGATTCTTAATGAATTCGAAGCATGAAGTGGAGTTACGAGCATCCTTGCTTTTCATCGAAGATTTAACCGGAACGATAACGAGAGAAATCTTGATATAAGTTCGCGTATAGAATATCCAATTAGAAGTGGAGCAATAGATTAATAAAATATAAAATGAAAAGTATGAATATAGAGAGACAAAAAATGTTATTTATACGCAAGTCGGTTTCCGTTGCGAACAGATCCTCGTAACTTTATTTCTTTGAAAATGTTTCAGTTGAGTGATAAGACTTTTTAAAAGATTGAATAGCATTAGAAAAGGACGACATGGCCAAGTAAGTTAATTGCACGTGTGTGTGTATGCGTGCGTTTTACCGTCCGACTGTTTTATTCTACTTTCAGTAAATATAATGTTCTAGTTACTTTACTGTAGAGTGGAAAATGGAAAAGTCGTATGTTTCGAATTGAACAACTTAAAAGTAGGATTATTTTCGAGGAAGTTAGAAATTCGTAATATATTAATAATAATCTTTAATAATAATAAGTGACCCTAAGCAAAATCCCAGATATTTTATATAATGCAGCGAATTTATTATTCAATGTAATATATTAATATATCAAATAAATATAACAATAAATTCGATGTAATAATTAAAATAGTTAATAAAAGTCTCGAAAGACGATACTGATTAATGACGAATATAAAACGAAGAAGACTATTAAAAGCCAAACACCAAACCTGAAAATCCGGTTAAGTCGTATTCTTTTTGCAAATTAATTTATTATTGCATCAATTTCGGTGTGTTGGTAGGGAACGAGTTAAATTATTAATAAATAAATATTTAAGTGGATTTTCCGCGCGTTTTCATTCTCTCTTGTCTGTTAATTTCTCCGCTTTCCTCGTATACAAAATGTCAAACCTCCTGCCGTTCGTACGGCTCATGCAAAACCATCCAAAATAGGTATACCACACGCAAAGCTAGTGAGGATGAACAGCTGTGTGTTTAAAGTGGCGCGTGTCGTGGATGTAAAGATTAACTACCACCGTTACCTCTATTACTACTACAACTACTGTTACTTGAAATAAAGCGTTAGAACTGGTCGACGCTATAAAATCTAAAGGGAAAACGTTTCCCCGTGGAATTTCCACGCACGTAGATGAAATTTCTATGATTTTAAACACGTACGTTCTTTTCTTTCTTCCTTTTTTGTCAATTTCTAATAAAATTATATATTCAATATAATAGAATATTCATAATTTAAAAATAAATTGTGAGAGATAATTATCGGTGAAAAATGATTTATACTATTGTATTACTAAAATTATATTATCAATGTAATACAACAGATTATTTACCTATGAAACTATTTTTATAAATAGTATATAATGTAATATTATCGCGTACTATTAAAGTTATATTATACAATATAATTAATAATACAATATGATATAAGAGAGGATTACCTGTAAAAAGAATTATTTGTATCACTATATTACTAAAATTGCTTAATACAGTAAGTTCTTATATAATACAGTTAACAGACAATTTTTTTTTAGATATCCAAAAACTTTTTGTGGTTTTTTACGTTTCTTGTAAAAATCTAAATGTATGTGCGTATCAAATTACATCGTCCAAACGATTTAATAGATTCCTTTAGAATTCGTAATAAAATGAGATTATTTGCAATAAAAATTTTACAAGTAATCTCAACTTTATACCGAATAATCACGCGTGAGATCACAATTTGATATGACTTCTTATCAAAAAAAAAAAAAAAAAAAAAAAAAAAAAAAAAAAAAAAAAAAAATAGCAGGTATCTTTAAAATTTACAAAAATTCATACAAAATCGCACATGCGATGACGAGAATTCATACACCCGATAAAAATAATTGAAATAACGTTAGATATTAGCGAATACCTTCAAGATTTGTTTCACGTCATGAATACTCGTATCTCTAGTACGTAATCAAACTCTATGGAATTTATAATAATATCAAAACTAAAATCAAATTATATATCCTATGTTATCCGCGTAAAGCGAAAGATAATAGAAGGAACGGATCATACAAACATACAGAAACATATATATATATATATATATATATATATATATATATATATATATGGTTTCTCGTATGCCAGGTGACGTTGCCATTTCGATGCGTTTTGCACGCTTGATAACATTACTCGCGTTTAAACGCTCGCGCGCATATATGCTTCGGTGAATGTTTTACAGTTAGCCGTGCTGTCCTTTTGTAACAGTATATTCCGTTGGCTCCTGAAAGAAAAACAAAGACAAAAGAGGAGGAGAGGGAGATGAAGCGGGAGAACGAAGAGGAGGGGAAGGAGGACGAAGATAAGAAGAAGAAGAAGAAGAAGAAGAAGAAGAAAGAAAGAAAGAAATGGAAAAAGAAGAAGAAAGAGAAAGAAAGGATGAAAGAAACGCATCGTTTATCGCAAAGAGGAGAAGAAGAAAAAGAAAAAGAAGAAGAAGAAACGTAGCAATAGTAAAGTCGCCTTTCGTGGGAAAAAGAGATCGTGAGAAGGAAGAGGAGTAGCTCGGCGCATAGATCTTGGATGCTTGTTATATTCGCCTCTTGCATCCTTATGAGACGTTTTCTACTTTCTCTTCCTTCTCTCTCTCTCTCTCTCTCTCTCTCTCTCTCTCTTTTTCTGTGCATTCTCTCCTCGTCCTTTATATATTCCTTCGGTCGCTCTAGAAAAGCGCATCTTCTTCGCGTTTGTCGCAAAGTGCTTTAATCTATCTGTGAGATTCTTACTTTTTTTTCGAATACATACTTACTTTACTTTTAAACGGAGATGGTTACTTATATCAACAGAATAGATTTATGTAAAAATGTTACATGCAATATAATAAAACATGGTGATATATCGAACGATTTAGACCACTTTTATCACCGAGCATAATATTAAACCACCATTTCGGAATTCGACGAAATGTTGACGTAACATTTACGAGAAATTGTTGATTATAAAATAATATATATATATATATATTATAAATTATCGGTACGCGGAGGAATGAAACTTTAAAACGCATTGCATAAGTTCGGGAGAAAGCTAAAAATTCTCGACAAAATATTATTGAATTATTTTGTTATGTTATTGATGATACGGTAAAGTTGCAAATTCGCTGTACATTTTTATTTTATCAAAACTTGAAATATATCTAAAGAAAAAAAAAAAAAACGTACTCTTAATTTAGCTACTTAATTGAAAGATAAAAGATATAAATATGAAGAAGATAAGGGAGGAATATTGTGGCTAGAAGGTTAAGATTTTTCTTTGAGATGGCTAAAGACAGACAAAGAGAAAGAAGACAGACAAAATAGATAGATAGATAGATAGATAGATAGATAGATAGATAGAGGGAGAGAGGGAGAGGGAGAGAAAGAGAGAGATAGATGAACTCTTCAACTTTCTCTGTCGCGCCGCAGGATTAAAATATACACCCCGAAGCGTTTTTCACGCTCCCGCAGTTTTACGCGAAGGAAACGCTTTTCCATTCATATCGGAACCCTTCTCCATTTGCCCTTCGTTGCCTTCCTGCGAAAGGGGGATATCGCGATTGTATGCCCAGGAATGCGCTCATATCGCGTCCCTTCTTTATGTCCCTGTCATTCACTCATAAACAATACAACGAAGAACGATGAATACCGAATGGGTCTCGCGTCTCTCTACTCGGCTTCGTGCTGTCACGCTGGACCACCGACGTCTCAGGATCCTTCCTTCTTCTCCTTAAAAGGCGTCTCTCCTTTCAAGAAAGAAAGGATGGATCTTCTGGAAAGGACTTTCTTCTTTACTCTCACACCGCGTATATAAATATATATATTTTGTTTCTCTTTCTATCTCACTGCGATTCACTTTCGATTTAAAGCTAAATACCTTCTTTATATGTGTTTTAACGTAATTATGTAAATGTAATACATACGTGCGCATATTTTGATACTAAAGTTTGTAATATATCTTGTATATAATAATATGTGTATATGTATAGTGATTTTTATATCAATATTGCATACATATATCCCTGTACAATCGAGGTTTATATATATATATATATATTTTTTTTTTAATATTAGATGATATTTGTAATCTACATTATGCACGAATCTTTAAATAAATATTATATATGTATTCCTATGCGATATAAATTTTTTACATAAATAATATATGTATCGGACTGACTCGTAATAAGTTCCTAAAATTAATGAATCAATTCAATACCTTATAATTTTTGTATGATTATAATCTAAAAGTATATCCGATGGAAAGAAAATTGTATCACTTAATATTAATCACAAATATTAATTATATTTATTTTAATTTACTTTGCGATGTTTGAATAACAGTATATAAAATATTATGGTAATATTTGATAAAACTGATTAACATATAAGAAACGAAGTGTAAGTCTCGAGAGGATGACCCGCATCGATCCTTCGAACCGGACGGATCAAGTTCGCGATCACGGCATGACAATAAAGTTGGGAAGAGTTCAAAATAAAGGGACTACCCTCCGGATGATCCCCGGCGAACCACCCAGAGGTCAATCGCCGCATCCGGCTTTAATTAATTGCGTTCGGCTGCGTTTAAAGAACCTGTATCCTGCCCTACGCGGCAGCAGCTCCACTATAACTTCTAATAATTCGATGATGCGGGAAAGGGTTATATCGTTGCAGGAAATCGTCTAGCCGGTAACGTCCTTATTTATTTATCGCGACGAATAATTGTTGGGAAATTGTTGAACCCTATTGTCACCCTCAAAAAATGAAAAAAAAAAAAAAGAAAAAAATACCAAAAAATAATATAAAACACATTATACGATCGAACTTTCGATGAGAGATAAATAAATATAGAAAAATAAAACCGTCTAAAGAATTATCGCGAAAGAATATTTGATAAACGATAAAATTTTTAATTAATATTATATCGAATATTGAACGATCCTTTAATACATTAACATTTAATTTTTTTATAATTTCTTTTTAATATGTATTTTGATATTATATTATATAAGAATATACGACGAAATATTTCAATCGGATTTACATTTATATCCATAAAAATTTTAATATTCCGACGGATTATTATACTCGCGAAGTTCGATTAGAAAGCCAAATGAGCGCCATTGAAGAATCGTACACGTTCGATTTTTATGGAGAATTCGTTAATAATATATCTCTCTCTCTCACGCGGTGCTAGTCGCACTAACCGTTGATCATTAAAATGAATTCCCGACTACTGTATCACAATATCTCAAGGGATAATAGTAACGGCGAAGGCTATGAAACCGCATGACGTTACCTTGTACCGCGCAGTGTGCATTCGAGTTTCCTTTCGTGAAATTAACGACTACCAACGTGGTGGATCGTACGAGAAACGTAGCAAACCGTATCGCGTTAGCAAATAAGCAATCGCGAAATCGTATCGTCTTTGAGATTCATCGGAGCATACCTATCACAAATGATACACCAGTTGTCATCGATAGGAAACAAATTGCGACAATACCTTCGAAATCGTACCTTTGTTTCCTCTATTAATTTTTCATGATGTCATCTAAACTCTAGTTCACACGCACACACACACACACAGAGAGAGAGAGAGAGAGAGAGAGAGACAGATATATCTGTCATTGTCTCGATACAAAATTAAATGATAATTATAAGTCATACTATAAGAGTTTTATATATTACATATATATATAAAATAATAATTTCTTTTAGATATAAACAAAGGAAAAGAATTGAATTATAAAATCGAAATATTATTAAGTATTATAAAATATTTATTATTACATTAAATATGTATTAAGTATTATCAAGTATGGCGTTGAAATATGTTAGAGTAGAATTATTAGTTTGACTATTAAAAATATTTGAAACTATTCTATACTAAATTGACATCTAAAACAAAAACGATCATCCCTCTCTCTCTCTCTCTCTCTCTCTCTCTCTCTCTCTCTCTCTCTCTCTCTCTCTTTCGGGAACCTTCGGAAATGTTCTCAAATGAAAAGAGACGTGACCTCGAAATATTATGAGCCATCGTCGATTCCAAGACTCCCTCTTAATTTCACCATACCATACCTCTTTACATACATACATATATTCAAACGATAAGTGAATTTTTTTCTTTCTCCTCTTTCAATATTCCATCCGATGTTAAACGAAAAGCTCGTCGAAGGGTTGAAGAGAATGAGGGTCGAGAGGATTCGAGGATGAGCACGGCTTCCAGACAAATCCATCTCGAGACGAAGGAAGAATAAGAGAAGAGAAGTGAAATAAAGGGCAGGATAAAAATGGTAGATGGTTCTTGTTCGATTCATCGTCGTCGGTTCGCCTTCTTTTATTTTTCTAATTATCAATTTCTTTCTTTCTTTCTTTTTTGCTTTTTTTTTCCCTTAACAACAAAACGAAACTCACCACATACTCTGACCTTCTCGCCCCTTTTTCCGGCTACAAAGCGACAAGAAAGAACATCGTAGTATACCACGAAGTCCGGCTATTCGAGCACGAAAGACGAACGTTTACCATCGAGTAGAAGAAGTCAATGCACTTACTCTTGGGAGTTACACACCGGTCGTAGTGTAACGAGCGACGTGAGTGCATCTTTAGCCTGGTGCAACGCATGCAAACGTGTCACTGACAATGAAACGCTCCTTTATTCTTTTTATTTTTTTTCATCTCTCTCTCTCTCTCTCTCTCTCTCTCTCTCTCTCTCTCTCTCTCTCTCTCTCTCACTTTCTGTATGCACGTACATTTATACGCCTTTTTTGCTTTCATAAAGACTAAGGGTAACATTCTATATGAACACCGTTCGATACTTTCTTTCACGTAAAAGTTACTCTCTTTCTCTTCCTATTTTATTTTCTATAATTTTATTTTCCATTTTAAATGGTATTAATTTGTTGAAAATGAATTACATTGAAACTTCTTACGTATTATTATACTTGAGCTAGATGACTACTTATTTTATATATATATATATATATATATATATATATATATATATATATAATATGGTAGTGCTATAATTAGGTTACTTTCGATGCCGACAGTAGTGTTATAATTAGGTTACTTTCGAATAGTACATGGAGGTTTATTTTTCTGTTCAATGATCTATGCCTAATCTACGCGTTACACTCTACCCGTTCCGTTGAATATTTTTAATACAAGCTTTCCTCCTCTGCACGATATATGTAACGTGAAATCCTAACACGGATATTGCAGGTGGAGTATGAAATTAATCTGAAAAGTTCTATCCAATCACATGGCGTAAAATTATTTTTTGAATGAAACTTCTTTCTTTCTTTCTTTTATTTTTTTTAAATCATTTTATTTTATAAGAACAAAATCAAAATTAATACGTGGAAAGTATTTGTTCGTAAAGCTCATTGTTAATGAATGTGGAAACAATAAATATTGGGGGGAGGGGGGGGGGGATAAGCGAATCGAGAGTAGCTACTTGAAATTCTATAAAAAACGAGGTCACAGCTACGTCTTAAGCACGAATCGACTTAATATACCGTCTTACAAACACAACACAGCCCTGCCACCGGATCGTTCAGGTATGTGTTTGCAGCTGTCCTCGGATTCCAAGGAAGGCGCACGAGAGCACATCGATATTTAGAATAGACGCCCGTTTCGAATAGTCGGCAGACAGAAAGAGAAAGAGAGAAAGAGAGAGACAGAAAAAGAGGGAGCTTCCTTCGAACTTTTTCCTATTTGAAATATTTTCTACGATGGAGAAAGAAAGAAAGAAAGAAAAAGAAGTTTGCATACCACCAAAAATGTTATATTGTATTTCCTCGATCGAAAAAAAAAAAGATTTTTCTTCAAGAATAAAATCTTCGTTGGTTTTGTATTCAAAACATTACAAGTTTGCAAATTTGAAATATTTATTCATTCTCGGAACTTCTCTGTCCCGTACAAATGACTTATTAAATCTTTATAAATAAAAAGATTTAGAACGATTGTATCAAGTATCGAATTGTTCTATCAAATTCCCATTTAAATCTAATATCAGTGTCTTTTATATATACACACCCACGCATACACATCTAACCGTATGTTTTAAAATCTTATATTAAATATCTTCTCTCTTGAACTAAAAAAAAAAAATAAATAAAAAAAGAAATTATTCACGTATACATTAATATACATGAATATTAAAGAAAACACTCTTTCTCGGCCACTTCTTTTTATAATCGAAAAAGACATGTATATCTCAGATAATGATTATTATATTTAAAACGAGTTTAAATAAGATATCCAGTAAATATATATATAATTATACATTTTAATAAAAATGCAATGTTATATCGCCTAAAAAAATAGAAACGAGAATGATGTAATCTTATAGCTGACAAAATAGTAAGATATATATATATATATATATATATATATATATATATATATCTTTCTCAAGAAAGATATGAGAAGAGAAAGAAATCAGTTACGGGGTGGGGGTGGGTGGGGGAGGAAAACAATTTTCGTAATAGTTGTACAGGATGCATTCGAGAAGCACATTAAAGCAGAAGTCATTTCGATGGGACGATCGAGTGAACGGAAGTAGGCGTAATAACGAACTACCATTGGCTATACGTGACCGGAATACAATAACTTCTATTCTTACACATACCAGTTGTATACGAGTATATATATATATAAATATATATATATATATATATATATATATATATATATATATATATGTAAGTTCTCTTTTATTTTTCTCTGTCCCCGTATTACGACCGTTGGACGATCCGCTCCGCTTCGAACCGCTATGAATTCCTCGGTGCATCTTCCGAGTAGGAGTGGTCGTCTCTTTTGTAGAATTTTACCGAGAGAGACAGAGGAGGACACGCGTGCCTGCTCTCTCTCTCTCTCTCTCTCTCTCTCTCTCTCTCTCTCTCTCTCTCTCTCTCACACACACAAATACATAAAAACACATAGAACACAGGAACAGAAACTTCCTGTCGCAAACGGCTGCTTCGTCCTTCCGGTGTGTGATCGCGAATAGTCAACATATATGCAGTGTATATATATATATATATATATATATATATATATATATATGCTTTATGTAAACGTGTGTGTTAGTCATTATTTCGCAACGTCTCGGAATAACAAATACCGATCGAAGGATCAAGGACGTCTATACGGTGATTTCTAGGTCAAGATCGTAATTGAAATATTTCGAATTGTATTTTCTATTTTTTCTTTTTTTTTTTTCTTTCTCTTTTTTATTTCACCTATATTCCAGATTGAAAGAGAACATGTAAGAAGAAAGTAAAGTCATTAGAGGGAACAAAAAAAGAAAGAAAAAAAAATAAAGTAACGTGAGAATAATCGTTTTACCGTTCGATAAGATAATATTATTATGAAAAGAAAGATATGCAAAACGATGCGATTGATAAGGAGAAACTTGTGATTTTTATCACGAGTCTCGAACGACGACGTAATTTGAATCGATAATAAGGTGAATAAACGGTTGACTAATAGGAAGACAAATAAAGATTTGCCTATGGGTAGTTTGAATGGTAGATGTATGGTAATCGATAAATGCCGTACGATGAATTTTCTACGATTAAATGAATAGCAGCAATCGATGTTTAAAAACGAATTTTCCTGAATGTGATTGTAACGATCCATGCGTTTGGAAATCACGAATATCGATAGGTATATAAAATTGATTCATGCTTGTTATACTCTCTGCAAAAAGAGAGAGGGAGAGGGAGAGAGAGAGAGAGAAAGAAAACTCCATTATTTAGAATACTTAATGACCCATTCTAATTTATAGATAAAATAAAATATAGAGCACAGCATAAAATCTACAGATATAGATCTACTTGTATGTATATTTATGTGTATATATATATATATATATATATATATATATATATATATATATAAAAGAATAGTCGTAAATGAACCAGTACGAAGTTAAACAAGCAGAGAGAAAAAAAAGAGAGAGAAAGATGAGTTCGCGGAAGTCGCGATTGTTTCTGTTTAATTTTTTAAGTCGCCCACGAGAGCCGCGACTTGATTATTCTCTCACAGGCTATCTCTCTCTCTCTCTCTCTCTTTCTCTCCCTCCCTCTCTCTCTCTCTCTCTCTCTCTCTCTCTCTCACGCGCGAGCATACACACGTAGAGACTCGCCCACACGATCCTCTCATCGGATACGCGTGCGTTTACTCTCACCAAATAGCTTGCCAGTTTTGCTCGTTCGACAGATTATTACTATTACGTAGTCCCCGGTGGTCATATAAGAATTTCATAGAATTCTTATTAAATTCGTTCGCCGTTTGAAGAACGTTCGAATTTTTGTTTCATCGTCGACCCACGTTGAATTTGTGAAATAAGAACGAAACCCACGCGAAAACGATTATAATATCGCGATATACAATTAACGAGTAAATCAAGTATGTGACCTTGATATGGGTTTTCAGATATATATATATATATATTTTTTAAACGATTTTTGTGTAAATCGAAATACATCGTTTGTCGATTGTGTCGTTAGAGGAACGGTGAAAGCGACGCGACGCTTTAAATAATCCGGTCATTGTCCCTATCGATGGCACATGACACACACCGTGTGTAGGAATTACCGGCAATAACGACCCCACACTTTATTCTCGCGCTTGTTAAAGTTGAACCGATCAACAAAGATGGTCACTTTGCTTAGTGTCTGACTCTGGACCGTGTTGAAAAAAAAAAATTAAAACAAGGCTATCTTATATCTAGCCCCATTATATGGGTGCAATTAAAGTTTTTACTAGAATTATTAATTTAACCATGGAAAAAAATCGATATAATTTTTATTAATTAATTTCCTTTGGTAACGTGGAACTTAAAAGTAAACATTTTGTGTCGTCAAATTGTATAAAATGAATTGAAATATATATTCGTCACGCAAAATCGACCAAAATTTATATCAACGAAGTATTCGCAAGTTACGGTAAAAATACTCTATACTGATTTTCGCGAAGAATCCGACAAATTGAACGAATTTTCCTTAAAAGGTAACTCTCTTAAACTGTGAAAAGTATATACTGTATGACGCGTACGATGCGAAAGGTCAAACTAAGAATCCTTTTATTCTCGAGAGTCCTTTTCGAGAGGCACGGAGAAAAGGTTCAGGTATAGATATAGCGGAGATTTTAACGAGACCTTAACGAGGCTCGGCTGTGTGCAACAATCGTCATGTCCGATCGTCCGTGCGTGATTATGCAACGCACGAACGGGTCTTCGACCACCACTCTACACATCCCACGTGTCGGTCAACAACGAGAAACCTGACAAAGATTCTTGCACATTCTGATACCGTCCAATTAAAATCTTATACACCCATCCATCCCTTCTCTTCCGTCACCGAAATTCTCTTATAATTATTTCCTTCCAAAAACAAAATATAATATTCTCTTATAATTATTATCCTTCCAAAAACAAAATATAAATTCCAAAAATAAAATTCCAATAACAAAAGGCATACTTTTCTACATATTATCATCGATATAAGATGATCATATGAAGTTGTTATTATTACTATTATTATTATTATTATTATTATTATTATTATTATTATTATTATTATTATTATTATTATTATTATTATTATTATTATTGTTTTAACGATTAAACGTTTTTCTAAAAACGTTACAATGAACAGTGTAACGCAAACATTTTCGAGCAATATTTTTTGTTTAATATTTTACTTCGTCGTTTACCGTGAATATTTATCAGTGTTACCGATTAGCATTCCGTACATCGTTTCATTTCGCAAGAAGGACGTTCACCATCGTTAAAACGCGACGCGGAGTCATTCATAAAGAAGCATCCACGAGACGTTATCGCGCACGTTGTTATTGGCTTCGACGAAGTTGCGATATTTTCCTGATAGCTTCGTTTTAATATTGGGTTGAGAAAACAGTAGTATTTGTGGAAACGGGGAAAAAAATAAAATTTTTTTATGAAAACTCGTGAACGCTAAAGGATTTCGACATTCGCAAGAGTATTAAGTATTCGTGGCAAAGTCATACACACGCTCTCTCTCTCTCTCTCTCTCTCTCTCTCTCTCTCTCTCTCTCTCTCTCTCTCTCAAACGTTTGGAAAAATTATTGAAGAAAGATAAACTTCTGACAACCGAGCTTGCAACGCTCGAACGTTCCTCTATTTCCGGCGAATTTAGATAAGACTCGTATCCTGTCCGTATTTCTACCATCGTCTTTGCTCTTTTAAATATGTGTATATATATATATATATATATATATATATATATATATGCGCTAGTTTGAGCATTCAGTAACTTCAAAAAAAAATTGCTGACATGAAATATTTGAAAAATGTAATAATATATAATTTAAACGGTAAATATATATACATGCATACATACATATATATATATATATATATATATATATATATATATCCTGATCCTATATAATAATAATTTTATTAAGAAAGATTGTGAACATTATGTCCGATTTAAACGTGGCGGATAAAATATATACAAAGAACGTATATTATTCTAATATGAAAAAAAGAACATTTGAATATCGGATGAACGAGAAAACGTTGGAATTTATGTCGATGGTCTAATAAAAAGTGAAAATTAACATGACTTACGTTTTCCGGCTGTGACGAGCGCCTCTGCCGCGGCACACAGAAGAGCGGCACGCCGCTTTCCCTCTTCCTCTCCAATATAGCGATTTCTCGTTTTCCTTGCACAAAAACGCGAGGACGATTACCTCCTTCCTTTTTGGATTGCGCCGTGTTTTTCTTTTTTTTTGTCCTCTTTGTCACACGTTTAGAGGAGATAACAACGAGCGATAGGGAACGACGGCAAATGTTAGAACAAAAATGATAACTCACGAAGATTCACCTAACATCGGGCGTATATCTTCTCTCAAGTATCTTAGGAATTAACTCGATCCTTGATGTTCTCCTCTTTTTCTTTTTCTTCTTCGTTTACCGAAAGACGACGGAAAAAAAGGGACGAACTTGGGAAAACGTGACTTCGACGACTTGGAGCGCGTTCGACGGCACGATATCGGCGACGCATCGATTCCTTGTAACTCGATCCCTCTTCGCTTCTTTTCTCCCTACCCTTCCTTGTCTCCTTTTCTTCTTCGTTTCTTTAAGATGGTCTGCTGCTGCGCTGCCTTCTTTCGATACGAGAGTGCGCGCGCGAGCACACACACATACGCGCGCACACACACACACACACACACACAGGATAAATAGATAGATAGATGGATGGATAGGTAAATAGATAGATAAATAGATAGATAGATAAAGAGAGATAGATAGACAGAGAGATAGAGAGAGATAGATAGATAGAGAGAGAGAGAGAGAGAGAGAGAGAGAGAGAGAGAGAAATAAAGGATTTCACGAGGAGTACATTCGTTGTTCGTATAGAAACACAATGTGTGTATCCGTGGGACGACGACGACGACGACGAGGTAGAGGGTTCGTCAACCCGGACGTGACCACTCGACTCACTCGTAGCAGATCGAGGACTTTCGGTAACGGTTATCCCGATTTTCGATCTGATCCGGCTCGTTTCTTTTGAAGAAAAAGACGATGAAATAAGAGTTAAATGAAACGCCGTTTCAATACGGCGTCGCGTTATAATACACGGTACCGGTTAAATAGATATAATTAATATGAAAATGTATTTTACACGGGGAGAACGAGAATTCTGTTTCAAAGAGAAACGAGAGTAAACAGAAACAATACTAACAGGTTGCGCTCCGGAGAACGACTGAGGCGCCCCACCGCTCGCTCCTACACGGAAACTCTCCCCACTCCGATTGACTAGTCGTCATCCCCACCACCAGGGTAGAGAACGCGTGCCGACGCCGCGAGTCTAAACTTCGATCTGAAGGATCGATATCGATGTCCGTATGCTACGTTTATTTTTTCATTTCTGTTGTTTTTCTATTGTTTTTTTTTTTTTTTTAGATATTTCATTCCGTAGATTTAGACAAACGAATGGTTCAATTTTTAATATTAAATGCTCTCATTCGTGTAAGAGTTTAAAATTGTGAAAGTGGTAAATCGCGCAACTACTTCAATTTATTATGATTGCTAAATGAATTTTCTTTGTAAATAATGCGAAATTTATAATAATCTTTAATTATTTTTCATTATTACGATTCGCCCCCATGTCTTGATTTTATTAATATCCATACCATTATTGCTCGCGTTTGTGTATTGTTTCGTATGTCTTGGTATTTTAAAGATATACAAAAATCTATAAAATACCGCCATATTCGTTCCGCTAGAAATCCTTTAATTCGAGAATTTTATTTTATATGTTACCTTGTAGAAGGTAACATATTAGGAAGATTAAAAAAATTGTATGAACTTTGATAATAATTTGTTATATTTATAATAAAATTAATTAAATAAAACGTAACGATGTTTAAACATTTAATACACGATTTATTCTCTATAGAAATTTTTAATAACAAAATACTATTTTTCAACTATTGACTAACTGTTAAAACAGATAGTTATTATAATGAATTTTATTTTTTTTACAAAATTTAATTAACAACGGAACTAAACACTGTCCCTAAATATTTCTTTACATCTTCCCGATATCCTTTCATCTCGGAACTTTAAAAATAAGTTCTTGACGCGTGTCTTTCTTGATATAGAGAGATGCGGGCTTGCAGAGTTCGTTCTCTAGAAAACTACGCGTGTAGAATGAAGTCCGAGACGGGGTAAGAGATATCATCTCTGCTTTGCTCTCCTGCAGCACGAGGTCCCGCATTACTTGCGTATCTCGATTTCAAACCTCCTGTCCTACATGTCACGCAACTAACCACGCTAATTAGTCCATTATCATTGTCGTCGCTAACGGCGACTCATCGTACCTCTTTATATAATAAGTACCGTTCTTGGTACGTTCACGAGTACGCTTTTCGTGACCCAACTCACCTCGAGAAAGAACATCTCATAATCGTAAATGCATAATCGTCATATCAATATTTCATCATTTTTAAAGAAACGAACGTAACGTATGCGATAAAAGATTCCAATACGATTCAAAAATGACATATTGATCGTACGATCCCATTGTACTCAATTAAGTATGATTATCGATGTAAGAATAAAATTACCTTGCTAATATATATTTTTTTTTTTTCATTGTTCAAAAACTCATAAGAGTCCATTGTATTCGTTTGAGTACATAAGTTTTTCTAAATTACGTTAATGAATTTTGGAAAAAAAAAAAGAAAAAGAAATAGATTCGTGCGATCGACTAATGTTATTTTACTGGTATATTACAAAATATTTCAAAATTGAGAAAAAAATATTAGTATATTAGAAAATATTCCGAAATTGAGAAAAAAAATGAGATCGTATGGGTTAAAAGATATTACGGTATTCTAAAAGGTATGTTGATCTAATGAAATATTCTGTTAAAAAATTCAAGTGCAATTCGAGATATTGTTAAAATTACGACTTTTATTTTAATGAATATTCAAAAAAATATCGATATCTTCAACGAAAATATAAGTCAAGAAACATCTTCTAAGCATGGACGGAGGGAACAATACTAATACAAAATCATAATATGTATTTATGAAAAAGTGAAAGGGAATGTTTACTAAAAAGTTCAAATATATTCCAATAAAAATATTGAAAATATATTGGTATCTCCTTTCCATTATTACTAATATTGAAGAAAATTACAATATCTTTATTAAAATCACAAAATTTATTCTGTTGATGCTAAATGCTTTTGACATATTGGTCACGTATCCGCGGAATATTTTACATATTTATAATATATATATGATCTATTTCAGCATTTAATAATTTTAACAGACCGAGAAAACTTCTTGTTACTTTCTTGTTATTTCAATGTAACAGCCATGTGCATCATATATAGAAATATATTCATACAAATGTAAAAAAAAAAGTATCGCATAACCTTTTTTAAGTATTTTAAACCGTTAATGCCATGCACCTTTTATCTATAACGCGCATGACTACAATTTTAAATGCATTTGGGCTTACAAATGGGCTCTTCAGTATTTAGTTGTTGTTTTTTTTTCAGTACTACGTAATGCAGATAAAATCCATATTTCTTTCTTATCATTCCATTTCGATGCTAATGAAATATCTGCGCCTTTGAAACTTATTTCCTCTCTTTTTAATTTCTTCGACATTTCCGGTAATCCCTTTCTATGTTTCCTCACCGTTCCACATGCGTAAGTTCTTTTATTATGCAACGCAATGAATAAGGCAAGACTCGTGAATCAGTTATCGATATATAATACATGATTTTTTTTTTCCAATGTACGACTGTAATATCATCATAACAATATTTCTTTCTATTTCCAATGATGAACGATGCTTTAAAATATTTTTAAAAGCTTTTGTATGGATAATAATATCCAGGATATATACAGATTGGTAATTGTATGATACAAATGTTTTTTTTTTATTCCGAATCTTCTTCTAGATTAGATGAATGGTATGAAATAAATAAATGGTACACTTTCAGATAAATCCTATGTAATAGATAAATAGGTAAATTTCTAGATAAATGTTATGTATTGTTTACAAAATAGTCTCCCCTTTATGCGATTTGTATTAATCGGCATTAATCAGTATTCTTTGGGATTAAGTTATTTTACGCGTTTCATATATCAACTTTTCGTTTGCTTCATATCCTGTATTTAAAATTATAAATTAATGCGCTATTGAACTTAAGTCACGATTTGTCAAATTTATTATGCTTATTTCAGTATCCTGATTATTATCTTGATTCTGATAAAGCGAACGTTGACTTTATGAAATAAACAAGTTGTCCGATGGTATATTTTCATACGATTCATGTTGACTATTTACAAGTTCACATTAAATTACTCCCCATCTTCACTATCATTTTTTATACGTACAGTACATCTATTATAAAACAAATTTTTCTCTGCTTTTATTCAATTGTACTTTTCGTTCGCTTTAAAGAACTTTCGTAAATACAGAAAAATATTTTCACAAGCACATTATGTATGAATAACTATCGCAAAATTAAAAATAAAACTTTCGTACACCAGATTAAACTTTAATACTTACGTAGGATTGTATAAAGCTTGCAACGTCTAATTTCATGAACGTGTATATTGTATACACGGTTGCAGCCATAGTATTAAAAGGATTTAAACGAAACTTTTGAATTTAATTCGGAAAGGTACCTCTACCACAGCTGTTAATTTAAAAGAGATAAGAAACACGCGAAGATATTGCTTAGTAACATTATTTTAGTTGTCCATGGCACACCCACATGGACGAAGCCGGGCTAAAGTAAAACGGCAGCGTGTGCTGACCACGTTTAATTTCACTAAAACGCAAAGTGAGTAATAAACTGGTCTAGACGTATGTTCTCGCTTATAGTATTACTATTTACCGCGCGTGGGTGTCCAGTGTGGGTGTGTCACTGGACACGGCAGGATACAGTACATATGGATGAACATAAACCTTTCTGACTACCTTCTATTAAAACTTTAAAATTTAGGAATTCGTACGGACGAACGGAAACGATTCAAGAATATATTCTAAATCTTAAAATTTGAAGAAAACAGAAAAATGAAACGAAAAAGAATAAGAAATCCCATTTAAATTTTAAACATTTGTTATTATAGGAAGACTAAAATTTTCTATTAGGACAAAAGAATAAAAATATCAGTTTTAAAAGATCACATCAAGATAGAGATAACGATACCTATCCAATAAGATGATCGTATTGGCAGGCATTGCGGAGTTTCGTCATTGAATTCTTACACGAAAGAGTTATCACATTGGTCTCATACAAGCTAATTAAATTAGGAAACAAATTTATATTGGACGAAGGTCACAATTATTCTTTCGTATATATCCTCCTATAGTTTCGAGTCGGGTGATCATATCTTACATTGATTAGGTTTAACAATATATTTATAGATTTGAAAATATTTTTTTTTTTTTGAAAATATATGTCGCGTGTTTTATTAATATAATTCATGAACTTATCAATAAGGAATACTATTTTCCTCGTCTATGCTTTGAATTATATCATTTTGAAAATCATTGGAAGAGATTAGAGGTTCAGGATCATCTTTCATTTTATCATTCGTTATATTGAAGATAGGTATTGGTCTCCCTCTGCGAAAAGCTCTTTCGATTTTTTTAACTACCTCAATTTCTAGATAATTACTAACAAAATTGATTACTTTGCAATCTTTGTGGCTGCCTACCCTTCCAACCCTACCACATCTGAAAATCAAGAAAATATTTTCTATGTGTTTTGGAATCGTAACAATGAACTAAACAAGCATCCTTACCTATGAATATAATCAGAAGTATCCAATGGAAACTCATAATTCAATACGTGTCGGGCCATGAAAGTGTCCAACCCTCTAGATCCAATATTTGTAGTTGATAATATATTAATTCTTCCACTTTGGAATTCTTTATATTTTCCTTGTCTAAATATTAAAGGCATATTACCATTCAAATGTACATTATTAATACCACATTCGTGTAAGAACATACTAATCCAGTCACAAGTAGCGTTATTATTACTGAATATGATTATTGATTCTTTAGATTTAATTTTTGGTTTTATATATTTTAATAATTCGTACGGTTTTTGACTTAATCCCACTCTCATAAATTTTTGAGGTACTAAAACATGATGCAATTTTTCTGAAACTATTTGAACCAGAGAATTGACCTAAAATTGAATGTATCCATTACATTACGAATAAGTTGTATATTTTATAAGTATAATCATTTTCATTCTCATATATTATTAATGAAACCTACATTTACTATGTCTCCTAAAACTTCAGAAATTCTTTGGGGCATTGTAGCGGAAGCTAATGTCAATTGAGTATTCTTAGGCATTCCACTCTCGTCTATTACTTGTTGATAACCAATCTATATTATTATAAGAAAAAAGATTATTACTGTTTCTTCTGTAAACCTCTATATTAAATATATAATCTATACACACCCGTAACCTATTCATAAATACTTTAAGTTTTTCTTCAAATGTGTCATGAAATAATGCATCTGCTTCGTCTAGAACAACATGTTTGACACAATTTAATTTATAAAGTCCATAAGTGGATAATTTACTGATAACTCCAAAACTGGCTACAACAAGATCAACATCATTCAACGGTAAGCGTAATGCCATTCTTTTTGTTTTACCACCTGTCAAAATTTTTGTTGAAATATCAAGATCTTTTGATAACCTTTTCGCCTCTATCTAGTAAATAAATATATATTAATATTAATTACAAACTCTTATGTAATACAGACAAATGTATGAAAACAACAAACCCCTATTTGAACAGCTAATTCTCGGTTTGGTGTTATGATTAATCCTAACGGAGAATTAAAAGGTCTTTGTAACAATGGTTTCCAATTTAAAATTTGATCTATTAAAGGAACAAGATATGCTAATGTTTTCCCACATCCAGTTTCAGCAGCTAATACAGTATTTTGACCGTCTAAAATATTTGGTATAGCACGTTCCTGAATTTCCAACAGCTTTATGAATCCTAATTCCTGCAATTTCTTATACAATGAAGAGCGTAAACCATAATTCCCAAAAGTAGACTCTATGATTGTTTGATCAGATTTTAATTCATGTTCCTAAAAAGTAACTTTTGTTAAGCATGTTTTTTAAGAGTATAGTGTTATATAGAAATACTTAAACAAATACAAACTGGATATATAACAAAATAATCTCCTTTAGCTTCTGAATGATGCCATCCTTTGCTAGCTATTGGTATTTCTTCGTACTGTGAATAAGTTTGACCTTTGTAGAAATTAAACATTGAGCGCTTGCACGTGATTATTGGCTTTTTTATATTTGTCTGGTCGGGAGTCAACATTTCTTTCTTGTCTTTACATTTCTTAAAACGTTTGGTACTAACTCTTTTCTAAATACAATAAAAATAAATAAATATTTAAGAAGGATAAAGAATATATAAAGAAAATATACCGGTTTAAATGAAACATAACCTATTCGATAACCATGCTAAAGTAGAAATCAACTTACTCCATATTTTCGTAAATTTACAATCGACACACCAACATCCTGATAACATAAATTACAAAATCGAAAAAGCATTTTAAATGCCGTTTTACTTTACAATCCTATCCAGTTCAAAAAGATTACAAAGTTGTACGCATCAAGACGATTTATCATCCTTCCCTCTGACTTCAGCGACATGTATGGACAAAATGTGAACTACAAACGTAAACGGAGAACACTGTCTCCACCATGCGTCTATTGTGTCAGTCTACAAGCTTGTGTTGGGTTATATCTCACTCGTACGTAACGTAACGATCGGATTAGTTGAATTAAAATAGAAAGTGTTAGTAGGTTGTAAACTAACACATTTCATTCTTCCATATTTATATTCTTTAATAATGGCGTGCATGTCACACAATAATCCGTGATAGATACGATGCAGCGGCGGTGTGCATTTATTTTATGATATAATAAATGCATAAAAAGTAACAAATATAATTAATACGAAAATTAGTGAAACCACAAGAGAAAAAAAAACAATGCTGGAAATTTTACTTCGTAGATAGTGCGGAAATGAACCAATAGTTTGATTTTTAATAAAAACGATATATAATATACAAGTATATTTTTACTAATTATTATTTTTCATCAAATAACAATCAAATCTTGTTATTTGTCTTCTCGACAAAATCTTGATTTTAGTCACAAATTTATATACTTAATATACATCTGTCCACAGAATTCTAATATATCCATCTATTTATTTGTGAAAATATTATTCGCAATATAAAGTTATAGTACTTTAATGATTAGTCAAAATTTGATTGAAAAGATTTTGGAAATACCCTGAAATATGTAAAATTTAAATAAACAAATAAATGCGCTATTATTTAGTTTCAAATTATTCAAATAATTATAAAATAATCAAAAGTATGGTTAATTTAAGTTCACCTGTTTGCTTGCAACTTAACTTGTCGAAATTCAAAATAAAAATGTTAATTTCATTTCTGTTGACGTAAACAAGCATTGAAAAATTTTCTATCCTTTATTATTCTTATACATTAATATTGATATTACATAATTATTTTAAACCATTTAAATAGGTATAAGGATTTAATACGAGAAAACGAATTCTTTTTCTTTGTTATCAGAGTTTACATTATCCTACGATTTTTAAATAATGGAAATCAGAGAAGTATAGTTTGGTATATGATCTTTTTTTTGTCTTTGTCAGACGTATGAATATTTTGACTAGATAAAAATTGTTGTCGCATGCTCTCTATTGTTATATTACGTACGAGAAGAATATAATTTACATTGTTACCATAGTCGTATAGTGGCGACGGTGTCGTCTTATTGCGCTTATAATTCATATTTTATCCATACTTGTCGGTAAAGTTGCATGGGTTATTAGCGCAAGTTGATGAACAGTCTTAACGTGCGTATCGTTTAAAAATGTTACAATATATCGTGAACAACATTATCGTAAGATTTTCGACGTCGTCATAAGACTCAAAAAATAACTTTCCTTATCCAATATCGGTAATATCAATTTTTGTTTTATTAATTTTCCGAATCGAATAATCATACAAGTTGCAAATAAAAGTTATAAAACTGATTTCAAAGTAGTGCATGGCTATGGTCAAATTGAATTTACAAAATACAGCGATTACAGTACGTTGAGTTAGTTACAATAAATCTTACGATAATTTTTACAACGTAATTGATTACGAGTGCCGCCGGATCTCACCTGACGGAGGTTGCTACATATGAAAATTCAACAAAATGACACAGACAATGTGATATTAAATTTATCATTTAGATTTATCAAGATACAAAGTACAAGGATTACCGTAAATATAAATTTAAGCGAATCGAATCTATTATCGTACAACCACGAATTCATTTATTCGATGATTTTAGACAATTGAATTCACGCAGGTGAATCAATGATGTGTCTTGTCTTCGTGATCGTTCGTCGTTTACATTACCGAGGATCAATACTAACTTCTTGATAAGACGCGCGGTCCAACATCGATATTGCAGTTAATGCGTTTATCATTGCAATCGATAACGCAGATTTCTACTATTACAACAGACAAA
Organism: Dolichovespula sylvestris; assembly: GCA_918808275.2. Classification (NCBI taxonomy): domain Eukaryota; kingdom Metazoa; phylum Arthropoda; class Insecta; order Hymenoptera; family Vespidae; genus Dolichovespula; species Dolichovespula sylvestris. Next base: position 16,443,255 of record OU964961.1, read on the forward strand.
TGTAACGACTCAATGTATCCGTTATAATTCTGAATAATTTCGAAAGCCGATGAAGGCAATGAGATAAAAAAGAAAAAAAAAATTATTTTTCCACGTAGCTTGGATACTATTCTTTATTAAAAGAAAAAAAAAAATATATATATATATATATATATATATATATATATATACAGGCAAGAAAAAAGAAGCAAGGATAATAATTGCCGAGAAGCAAAGAAGAAAGTATAAAATTCGAAATTCGACGGAAATCGATTAATTTCGATCGGCCCATGTGCCTACTACACCAGCGGATAAGAATACGAACAAAGTAGGGTCTCACTCTCGCTCTCGCAGGTTCGATTGTTGTTGGTGCCGGCAGGTTTTCTAGTCGTCAACGGCAATAGACGGCGGCGTTCTCTCTGGAAAGGCGAAAGTGCAAGTAGGAAGAAGCAAAAAAAAAATTAACGAAGAAGTAGAAGAAGAAGAAGAAGAAGAAAAAGAAGAAGAAGAAGAAGAAGAAGAGGAAGAAGACGAAAAAGAAAATTCGTCGAAAGTCGGCGAGGACGAAGGAGAATGCTCGTCGTCGGCCGTAGTTGAAACGATCGCCGTGAGCGATAGTCGTTGCGAGTAGACGCGAGAGAAGGATGGCCGATCGCAGTGAAGAGGAGGGAGAGGAGGAAGGGGAGAAGGAGGAGAACAAGATGGTGATGAGGAGGCACGAGAGGCACGAGAGGAAGGAGAGGGAAGAGAGGAAGGAGAAAAAGGAGCCAAAGGAGACCGACGAGTCTACCGACGAGAATCTCAGGATATTCGAGACCCTTTGCATCTCGTCTCCTCGCAAGGTCTACTACACCGATTTCACAACACGATTCACACACAATACTCTGTCGCACTAACTTGAATATTGTTCGAGCGCACCTTACTCTCTCTCTCTCTCTCTCTCTCTTTTCTTTCAATATTTTTTTCTCTCACACGTATATACTTACGTGTTATGCACCCGGGCACTCTCTCTTCCTCTTTTTCTGTCTCTCTCTGCCTCTGTCTCTCTCTCTCTCTCTCTCTCCCTTCCTCTTATATTAAGATGTCGCAAAAGAAAATGATCGTTTGTTTTTTTTCTTAATTTCAACGTAGAATTACCATTATTTTGAAAATATAATATCTGCCTGATAAAATAATGCAACATTATCGTAATATTCGATGTATACAATACGTACAAATATAGAAATCGAGCGCATCTATTTTGGAGGTAGTTTGTGTTTATTATCGTGTTCTAAGTTTCGTCATTAAGCTGTTCGCCATTACAACGATCGGGAGGTTTGTTTCCCCTTCCCCCCACCCCTTTCGTTGTCTATCAGAGAAACGCGTCAGTCCGTCGTCAGAACCCTTTGGAATTTCATCGTCGTCGGATTTACGAGTGGCTCGTTTAATTGATGCATCGAATCGTAATATCGTCACGTGTAAGTGTCGTTATCGCGGCCCTGGTAACGTTGCCTTCTCTTTTTATCCTCATTTTAATCCTACCTACCTAACTACCTATCTCTCTCTCTCTCTCTCTCTCTCTCTCTCTCTCTCTCTCTCTCTCTCACTCTCACTCTATTTCTCGTTCTCTTATCCGCTTCAATGTGAGGTGCACGAGGGACACCGGCGAAGCGCAAATGTATTGAGTTGCATGCGAACAAGGGTTGCGTTGCCATAGCGTTACACAGAATCGATTTTAGCAGTTCCACTGAAGACCCGTGTGTACATACCTTTTCGATCCTCCGCGTGCTCGCGTGCCACCGTGAACGAAGCTTCAATTTATTTATTCCTCTGAGAGAAGCCTCCGGTTTCATTAATATTATCTTCCATTTCCAATTTCATCGTTCGTTCTTTAATCGACCCTAGGTACCGACAACGAATAATAAACGATTTTATTCACGTTACCACCATCGTTTCGTTCCGTTGTCGAGATGATGGACGAATCGAATTTTTTTTTTGTACGTCGACCGACGTAAATTTATTGAAATTTTGAAACGATATTGAAAATTTTTTATTTTTTTTTTGTTTATAAATGGTTAATACAACAAAAATTACATCCTCCTTTGAATTTTTTTCAGATTTGCATGAAATACGTACGTATGCATATGTATATACGCGTTGACGTCTGTATGTATGTATGTATGTATGTATGTATGTTTGTCGATGATATAATAGGTCGAATTTCATTGAGAAAACGTACCTTCTAAATTTCGAAATTGTCGATACATTATATCGATGATCGATATATTATCTATCATGTAATAATAGCTCTCTTCTGATAGTTAATCGTAAATCGATATTACGGATGCATTCACCTCATACTTTTCACGATCGTATTCGAATCCGTATAAACATACGTGCAATACGTGCTAACAGGAATATTTCCAAACAAATTTGTAAGAATACTCAAGTAAAATCCTTTCACTTTTGTTCTCGACAAAAGAGAATTTCTATATTTGGTAATCTTTAATTGGGAAAATTTAACGTTATAAAATATATTACATTATATAAGAAAAAAAAAAAACAAAATAAATAAATGTCACTCTTAATTAAAAGAAAAAAAACGACAATTACTTCATCTTTTAACAATGTTTTGACAATAATTTATATTTGTTAACTTTTAGTTGATATAATTGAACCATATATATATATATATATTCTATATAAATTTACTATATAGCTATATAAGTATATATTATACTATATAAAAAACAAGCAAAAAAAATAAATAAATAAAAGTAATCAATTTTTAATTAAAAACAAAGATAACCACTCGCTTATTTTTCTCTTTTTTCCCTCACCTTACGCAAGTCGTTAATTTCGTGGTTTCATTTTTTGCTTGTAAATATATCATACCGTTGGAGGATACAAGAGAGAGTATATTATCTTCCTTCGTGTACATCTTATCGTTGATATCAGCGCGTATTCAGAGTCGGGTCGTAGTGATTTCCCTTGCGGAGTACCGAACGACGGTCACGTAAGCCTTTCGCTATCCTTGGTAGACAAGAATATATCTACCTATTCGCCTCTTCTTCCGTTTCTTCGCATACATATAAAATAAGAACTGCGAACTTCCTTAGAAATTGGCACGAGTCGCTTGGAGTCCAACTATTTAGTCCTTTCAAGAATAAAAACGACGACGACGACGATAACGACTGCTCGTCCGTTCCATTCGAAGTTTGTCAAGAAAATGTGAATTCGTTAATAAGAAGTATTCCATTATAAGTTCATCTAAAAAAAGATAAGACAACTTTTTCTGTATATATATATTTTTTTTTCTTATTTACGAATAATTAATTAATAATATACGTATATTATACGTTGATATAAGTAAATACTTTATTCTTTTTTTTTTTAAATATTCAGATGCTTGAGAGGTGTAATATAATAATTAAGAGATACTTATTAGTTAATTGCACGGTTCAAACGTAATCGATAAAACGAAAAAGATTTATTAAGAGAGGATATTACTCGTTTAAATATTTTTATGGAATAATGATATTAGAAACGTAGATAACGTTTGTATTTGTATTTACGAAATACAAAAATAGTGATCGTCTTGAACAAGTCCGCGAATTCAAAAGGGTGATTGTTAATGCGTAAGCATTAGCGTCTAAGAAAGATGAAATGCAATTACATTTCCCTGCGGTGTATGCATTAGACGAGAAAATATCTTTTCAATGGTGGTTAACGGTGTGCGGATAAGATTATCTACGTGGTAGGAACAGTGATTTTCACTCGGCGTTTATGAAGGAGTAGGAGATAAAGAAGAATGCGGCCGTCTTCCGCCAAGTAAACTAATTTTTTACTCTTAACGACCAACTTCCCAGACGTAGTAATAAATCATTTTAATAAAATCCTCTACGGTAGGAGAGAATTACGATTTATGAATTTATACAATATCTTCCTTTCTCTCCCTTTCCGCCTCTCTCTCTCTCTCTCTCTCTCTCTCTCTCTCTCTCTCGCTTTCTCCTTTAGTTATTCTATAGGAAAATTGTGATTATTTAGCTCTAGTTCATACATCGTAGAAAGTATTAGTCTTTGTTAATGACAAATCGGGATTAATATTTTTTAAGAAAAAAAAAAAAAGAAAGAAAATTGTACGAGAAATTTATCGCGAGATATACATAAACGATTATGGTCAATGTAAAAAGTTAAATGTAGAATGTTGGAATCGATATAATTAATTTCTCTTGTTACATGAATGATATTCTTATAAATAATATATTCTATATCATCTTTATATATCCGTTTCGATTCAATTTTTTTTTTATATAAATCCATATTTCATATTATATGGGTGTATTCATTTTTATTCAATTTTGTTTTAAATACGTTAATATTATATATATATATATGTTTTAATTTTGAATTTTAATATAACGATATACTTTAAGTTTTTTCATTTTTTTTTCTTTACGTTCACAAAGCTCATGTTCATTTCCCTTCATCCGTTTCGATTCTTTAAAGTCGTCGAAGAGAGGAATGTGATAGAAAGAAAAGAAGGGAAAAAAGGAAGGTATAAGGGACTCTTTCTTCGTTTACAGTTGGACTCAGGGGATGCGATGACTCACGACTTGACGACGACATTGAGGAGCGAGCTGGCAGCTCTCGAATACAAGCGAGACAGGCTGATGTTCGAGGTAAAATGATTTCTTTACGGTTCCGACGGTTAAATCGGTCGGATTATTAATTCAACGGCTTTTCCTTCTTAGCTCCAGGAGATGAAGAACACCGTCAGATCAAGGGACCAAAGGGTCGTAGAACTTCAGGTGGAAGCCGATCAGTTAAGAGAACAGGCTGCCAGACAGAATTCTATCATTTCCAGTCTGAAGAAACGCATACAGGCGAGATATTTATTCCATTTTTCATATATTTGCGCTTTTATTATATATATATTAAAAAAAAAAAAACCATACACGATTTTATGTATGTGAGTATAGTAATACTACAGTATTAAGTTAAATAAAAAAATGTAATTAATCAACGTGCGTAAAAAATCTGAATTTGTCTGAAAATTATGATTTTTAATTAAGAATCATTTTACTCTATTCTTCTTTTATTTACTTTAATAACTTTATTACCTATGTATACTTTATATATATATATATATATATATATATATATATATATATATTCTGTATTTGTATTAATCCACAGGAGTTGGAAGAGCGAGAGAGAAATCTTTATGCCAGTCAAGGAAGGAACGAAATTACGTTACAAGGTCTACAACGGGATGTTAAGTATCACGAAGAGAAGGTTAGAGAATACGAGAAGAAGATACGACAGATTGAGCATAATTTATCCGAGGAGATACAATTAAAAGAGCGAGCGAGATTAAATCTTCAGGTATTTTTATTTTTTCTTATGCGAATTAATATATATTAAATACAAAAGTTTTGTTAAAAAATATACTTCGTATACAGTAATATTGCAATGAGAAATTCTGAACGTATTTCTTATTTATACCTGAACAAAAACGGATAATTATTTTAAGGATAATTTGTTTAATCATTTTAATCATACTTCTACAAATTATTGAACGATCGAAGCACCAAAACATTCTCATTAAAATAGTTGAACCTTTGGATAGGAAATTTAAATTGAATTATCATTCTTTATTGAAAAATTAATTATTTGCTTCACGAAATACTGTTTGAAAAATAAAAAGGTATTCGATTGAATCGCATTCGCGTTAAAAGGATTTTGTGCGGCGACTGGCGCACGCACTGAACGTCGAGTACTGTGAAACGGCACACCACAGTCCGGAAGTCGTTATACACAAGGCGGAAGAATTGGTGCAAGAAGTGAATCGGTTGCGGAACAGAGGCACTACAATCGAAACACAACTTAGCGGTATCGAGAATGATTTTCAAAGTTGCAGGGACTCGTTAGATCGCATTACCACAGAAAAAGAACAACTACAGAGGCAAGTGTCTACACAACTGGTCGATTTGGAACGCTTACGGCAGGTATAGTTACAAGAGAAATTGAACGTACAAAGAGCGTTAATTTTTTTAAGAGAGTTTATGTTTGTTACGATACCTATCCATTTTCATCGATTTCATTTATTAAACCTATTTATAAATAAATTACGTTGTAATAAAATCAAGTTTATTTTTACAATTAAACAACATTTGTTTAATTATTTATTAATCCAATTAACAAATTACAATATTTTATAATTACAATTTTTATAGTCATATCATTTCGAACGTTAGTTGGTTTGATTTATATATAAATGTCATTTAATAATGTAAACTTCTTATTATATTTATAATATAATGACACTTATATATGAATACATTTTTGAAGATGATTGAAAAGAATACTGTAATAATATCAATATGAAGAATCTTAAACAGAGAATGATAAATTTAAAGGGAAAAAATGTCGATGGCAGGGTTAAAGAATATGTCGTGTTTATCAGGAGAAGGAATGTCTGGAAATGCAACATAGGGTAGCCGAAAGAGAGATGAACGATCTGAGAGATAAATTGGTGAACGCGAACAGAAGTATAACGAATGCATCAGGAAACATATCTAATCAGGAAGCACTGATATGCCAATTACGAGGTAAATTTTTAATAAACGTTCGTTTTGTTTACGAAATATCATTGAATTTTTCTTCCTTATCTTCTTTCCTTAACAGATGATTTGAAGAATCGTGAGGAAAAAGAACAACGTTTGCAAACGGAACTGAGACACTTACTGGAATCTTTAGCGATACTTTTGAGTACACCAAGTAGATTCGTTGAGTCTCACGAAAATGTGATAAAGGATCGGATTAGAGAGATCCTTGCCGAGAGCAAAGATCAAGCATTGGTACTTTGCATTTATAACGTGATTCGTTATTCCGATACTTTAAAAAAGATTTTTATATGCTTTGGATATAAATTAGATCGATATAAGTATTTTCCCCAAATTGAAATTTTTCGATTTCGTGGATCCGAATTTCCTGATTTGTAGAAAATTCAAAACCTACGAGAGAAAGTGAACGCTGCCACGGAATCCGCGAATCGTCAAAGCGAGATGCTAGAGACCAGTATGATGAAAATGCGACATCTTGAAGAGGAACGATCGAGTCTAGAAGCGAAGATACACAAATTGGAGGCCGAATTGACCAGCTGTGAACTAACAAAAGAGTCCTTGCGTAGGGACAAACAAACGGTGATCTTAAAAAATGTCGTTTAACGTGAAAACGTAAGAAGGGATATAGCGGCGAATCGTGTGTTTCATAAATATTTTCCCACGAATTTCATATAGTTCACGACGTTTCTCGAACGATTGGGAAAAGCAATACAAATCGAGGAAATTTCGGAGGACATTGGGATCGAATTACAAACTGAATCCTTGCTTGTAAGGGCCGAACAACTCGCCAGATTAGAAACGGACAAATTAGTTGACAAGGTGAAGGACACGATCGATAAACTATTTATTATGTTTTTTTTCTTTTTTTTTTTTTTTTCTAACGATGTTTACAATATCTCTTCTTGTGTCTTCTTCTTCTTCTATTTCAAATCCTATGCAAATTCTACTGTTCGCGTATTCCAGTACTTGTACTCCAGCTACACGACATTACCAAGGATTCGTCGCGAGAGATCCTTTCATGAGCTTCCCTCCCCAAAAGACGTAAGCCCAAGCTCCAAACCAGTCGAGAAGAACGTTCTCCTGTTTAGCGCTTTCTCGTGCTTCTCATTTCGAATTCGGCTCATTTTTACTTCTCTCTCTCTCTCTTTTTTTTTTTACAGTTCCATGCTAGCCCAACAGAATCGTTCGGCTTACTCATGGAACCCGTAGAGATCCAACTTCATCCAACTTTTGCTCGCTTCGTATATAAATAGTTCATTAGTTTCTCAAGGATACTCCTGGATCTGCTTCTTCTTCTTTCCTTTCATTTTTTTTTTTTTTTAATACTTTTTAATTTTACATACCTATCTGCACGGGATCTTTGTTTCTTAAAAATACGCATATTTCATATAGATACAAAGGTTCGTAATCAAATTGATCACGACGATGTTCCCAAAATATAGATCGTACACTTTAATTCTACTACAAATTTTTTCGTAAGATAATTTTCCTCGTTTGCGATTCCATCGTAGTTTAGAAATTAAATTATCACGATCCCTTATTTCAAGATTCATCCCTTTAGAGGGAAATTTTTTTTTGTTTCCCCAATTGCCCGTACCTTCGGACGTATATGTACTTTTTATTTTGTCACTTAGACGTCTGTGGTTTATCAATTGCAACGACGCGTGAGAACCCTCCGGGAGCAATTGCAGAGGCGGGATCTTCACTTGGATCTCCTGCGTAGAAAACTGTCTCTTCAGGAGGACAGCGTGAGAATGAAGACGTTGTTGCAGAGCGAGAGGGACGAGGCGAATCTCCGGTGAATGATGTTGCATCGAATGAGTTGAATTTTAAAGCAATGATAAAGGAAAACAAAACAAAATTATCATTTTCTTGATTTTTAGTGCGAAAAAGTTAACGAAGCAGGTCGAACGATTGCAATCACAATTGTCGGAAGAAAAATCGCGAAATAGGGAGTTGAGTGCACAATTAACAGAGGCCGCCGATTACAAGGTATTATATGTTTTAATAATAAATACATATATATACACGAGAGAGTTGTTCAAATCGTATCACGTAAAACCTTTTTCTGTTATATTATCAATTTGGTAAAAATTTTTATACGTTAATAGATCGGATATCGTAGCTTAATGTTTAAAATACCTAACGCTATATGTTCAACCATTCACCAAGAATGTAAAAGATACGGTACGATTTAAGCAATTGACGATCTCAATCATGTCTTCTTTTTACATTTGTTTTTCAATAAAAACGAGAATATATTCAAAGATCTATTATTGTAAAAATATATTGGGTATATTACCTTATATAGGGTATATCATAACACGTAATATCATAACGTGACAGGAGACACAAAGACATCGAAAAAAGTTCGTATAAATGTCTACGTAAACATCCTATTTGACGTTGTTTCAATGTTATAGCAAATTATTGTGTTTCAATAATCCGAAAATTGTAGTTGTGTAAATGTTTATATCATGCATTAAATAAGATCTCATATATACATTTTTAATCCATAGATCTTGTTCATTTATTGTGTAAATATATGTATATATATACACATATATTGATTATTAGATATTTATATTCAACAATAAAAAAAAATTTATGAGAAACGGTTCTCAAACGATTGATCTATAATTGTCAACTCTACTTTACATTAATGACATCTGCTACATTAAGATTGAAATACACGAATCTTATGTTTTCTTGATACAGATAGCGGCGTTAGAAAGGAGTAGGAAGATAGAGGAGCTCCAGAAACGTCTTGTAGAAAGCGAGATGTTGAGAACGCGTTATACCAGAAAGTTGTCCATGTTGAAAGAGCAAATGAGAACGACATCTGAGACGGCTGAACAAGAAAGATCTATCAACGATCATTCTCTGCAGCTTCTTAGAGATGAGCTGTCGCAGGTGAAGCAAAATCTCACCGAGGTTACTAGAAGAGAATCTCAGGTAATCGTGTACACGAAACAGATTGCAATCAATGATCACAAATTTTTTTGATACATTCTTGTTAATATTTATTTATATTTATGTATATATATATATATACATATAAATAATATAAATAATTTTTATAATTTAACTTTTTGTATAAAAATAATACTTGAACAAAATTTTATTTCTTTGAAAACTCTTACCGTAAGACACTTGCCAAATAAAAGACATTACGTATTCAGCACGTGTAGTCGAATTCACGCAATCGTGATTTACAGTGGATTCCTCTACAAACCTACTTGCATTCGACCCCTGTAAGAGAGTACGAACGCGGTTCGGTTGGTGATACGTATTTTCGAATTCGATATGCCCGTTAAAATACAGAACCTTTTGACTCATCGTCGTTTCACATCGTCCGTAAAATTAGAGCGCTGAAACGAGAACGTTAAAAGCATCCTCTTCATTCAGTCAAAATCAATTCCTACGCGGAGAATACATATACGGTAAACGCTTACAAAATTATTCGTCACTATTCTCGTGATACATCGCGCCTAAAAGAGAAACTATGTCTTTATTCTCCTGACTCATTTTTTATTTTTTAGTTATTTTTCTTTTTTTTTTCATAAGCGTACGTTTGTTCTAACGTGCGAGCAATATTTGAAAGAACATAAAGTAGAGAGATCTTTCTTATAAAAAAAAAGAACAACAACAAAAAATAAAAGATAGAATAAAGACAAGGGAGAATAGAATATAATTAATAGAATACAATCAATAATCAACTTAAATCATTTTATCTGATATAGACGATCACGGACATATATATATATATATGTAGGTTCAGTGGTCCTTTCGGTGTCTTTGCAAAACAAGTATCTCGTTGACGACGATCTAAAAGTTAGTAACGTTGCTCCTCGAGTCAGAGGCCAAACGGACTCGTTAATTCATTGAAGCAATCTCACCGACTACGTGCAGATGACATTCATTCGCGTTATTGCCACTCGCTCTCTCGTTGGTCGCATAAAGCTATATTCTTCGAGAAAAGGCAAGACTTTGTCTCTTTTTTTTTTCCCATAACGAATACGACATCGTTGTTCGTCGATTTTCATTCGAATCACGTTCGCATTCACCGAAGGTACTTTGAAACGACTCGCGAAACCGTCTTTTACTTTTCTTCGAGCTGACGGCACGTGCCAGTCACTAGTCAACGAGTTACGACGAATTCGATGGAACTTCGCGATGTTACTTACACAATAATACTTTTTCTTTTCTCTCTCTCTCTCTCTCTCTCTCTCTCTCTCTCTCTCTCTCTCTCTTTCTCTTCGTTCCGTAAGTAGGTACAAAGAATTATTTTTAACGAAAATATTATAACGCGTAGAATTTTAATCGCTTGCAAGGACATTCTCATCCGCATATAAATATAATAAATATATTTATTTAGATATTAACATACCTGGATAGATTCTTTTGCGATTTAACCAACGTTGCCGAAAATAACTTTAAAAGATCGATGGACCGTCGAAATGGATGCTCTGTGATCCGTTCGAACGAATCAGACCCCTGTAATTTTTATCGAGACCTTTCTTTACCCTCGACAAATGAACGAAAATGTTAGGTCGCAAACGTTGACCCTAACCTAGAATCGAAAAATCGATTTTCGATGGGTTCTTGGTTCCTTTGATTATCTCAAATAATTCTAACGTAAAGCAATTTTCGACGATCTAACTTGCGATGGTGTACGTTCCTGTAGTAGTTCAGTGCATATATATATATATATATATATATATATATATATATACACACACAATAACTTGCAAATCGTTCATATCCTATTTCAGTTGCAGAGCTTCCGCGTCTCCATAGTGAAATTATTGTCGGAGCCAATCTGCACTCCCGATTACGAGATCATTACGCGACTGCAGAAAATGGTGGCAGCCCATCGCGACTTCACCATGCTATCCCGTAGATACGACGAACCACTGGAAGCAAGTCCCTCAAGGTGCACGAGGTAATCCTTGTTAAATATTAACGAGAGAGGGAATAACTTTGAGAACGAGCGTGTTTCTTGCCATCCTAAGTAGGAAAATACGAAGATCGTTCTCCCCGTACCTTCAGAGTTGGAAATATTCTATAGAAAATAAATTCTTGGTATTATCTTTTCTTCCGTATTTCTTTATACTCTCGTTAATTCTAACTAAGGAGAAGAAACTTTAACGATATTACGTTGTTATAATTTCAACGAAGAGATTTTCAATCAGTAAATCATTCGATGATTTAAAATTATACGTTGTTTTTATTGAAATCAAAGTAAATCGGGTCGATCTTCCGTTTAAAGAATTTTCTTTTTTTTTTTTTTTTTTTTTTAACGGCTCAAGTAGATTGTAAATAAGAAATATGGAAAGATTTGATTCATCATTTATTTTCTGTTGCATCGAACTAAAAAGAAAATATGTATTACAATATGATTATATGTATTACGTATATAGGATAAGTACATAATAAAAGTGTACATATGAATAAACGTAAATGCATATAAGTGTGTACTTTTATGTACATACTTATTTCCACTTAATTACATTTGTATTATGTCAATTATATGTACTATATAAAGTTGTGTACTACATAAAAGTACACGTTTATACGTTTGGTCACATTTTGCGATCATCGACGAAAATATTGAATTTAGTGAAAAATTTGTTCATAGTATTCATCCGATCCACTCAGTTCACCCACCAAGGTCACCGGGCTCTCGGTGTACGCGTTACGAGGACAGCGGATTTGCAGATCCACCAGATTTACACGACATCGAAGAGGATTTTAACAAGAGACCCGTAAGGAGCAGCCTACTTCCGTGACGTCGACCAAGATTCAACGTTTGAACGGTTGTCCGCTCGAATTAACGACGACAGCCTCTGATCGCCGATCTCCGGCTCCTTTTTAGATTTATATACATACGTATGTACGAAACGATGCGTAAAGCGAACCGTTTACTTCGTCTAAACGGACGACTTCTACGGTCGCTTTCCTGGAACTTGAAAGAAAATATTACTCGCACATTAGCAACATTAATCCCACCGCGTTCATTGAAATCAATAACCTTTCCTAATAACAAATACTCGTTACGTTATAATTTGCTGGTTGGGATAAGGTGTAAGTCAAAGATTCGAAATAAGAATATAAAGTTGAAAATTTTAACAATAAATACGATCAAACGTTCATATTATTTATATCGTTTTACATTTTTCGTACGCTGATCCATCTATGAATATTATTTTTACTATTGTTATTAGAAATGACATTGAAAAACAAAATTTGTATACGACGAACGAACTTTCACTTTTTTATTTTCAAAAATTTAATGCATCACTTCGTAATCATATTTATAATTTTTTCTACGGTCATTAACGCGACGGAGAGTTGAATAATATGTGCGATTAGGTGTGACGAAAAAAAAAAAAATAGTGTCCTTCGATTAAAGTGCAGAAATCGTTGTTCGAAGTTATTCGAGATAACAATGCGAGTAATTATTACTTATATAAGTTGATAACTAAGCGATCATATATCGATATTGTTTCTCGGTTCAACAATATCAGAAATCCAAGTATTGACCGTGATCGAAATCGTTTTACGATCTATGTATAACGATCGTTTGATATTAAACGATCTTTTCGTAGCTTTCTAACATTTTTTTTCTATTATAACGATTCTTTTTTTTTTCTACCATAATTAATGATCAACCTCTATAATTAATTTGAAAAGCAGCTTTGAAAAAAAAAGAAAAAGAGTATTTTTTATTTAGCAAGCAAGCTACTTGAATCGTGTGATTTACAAACGAGTGTTTTACGAACTTTCGTCTAATATTTCCTCTCGATACCGGATAAAATGCAACTCTCACTTCGAGGAACTGGTTCGCAAAGGAGGAACGCGTTCGGATTATTGAAAATTTTTTAAAATCATGGAAAGCAAAACCTTCAAGGAATTCATTAAAAATCACGGCACCACTCTTTGTTATCTATATAAATAAAAAGCAAGAACAAGTTGGATCAAAGAGATTTAAAAAATAACGATGAAATGAGGATGTTGAAATGTTGTATTAAAGATCACACTTAAGACGCATAAAACATTATTCTTATGAGAAGAGTCATCAGTGTAAATAAAACAAGAACGAATGAGAGAAAAACTATAAAAGTTATATATCGTTGTTTTCACCGATCTATCCCTAAAAATTGCAATGTGTATGTATGCGCGTGTTTTTTTTCTTTTTTCTTTTTCTTGTTCTTTTTTTTTTTAATTTAACATCCAGGCTATAATTTTACATTAAAATCTATCAAGGGAGGATTAATCTTTATAAAGGAGATATTGATGTATTTCTAAATGTTCGTCAAGTCTCGATCACGATCGTCCGACTTCACCTATTTAACTAATACACGACGCAGACCCACATTTCTTTCAAGTTGTCTCTCGTATGTACATACAACCGATAATTCGAAGCTCTACTTCCGTCGACACGGTTCCAATTTCCATGCGTGGTCCTACGCTGCGAATGGGTGACCATAAACGGTGGCAGGCAAGTGGATATGAGCGTAACGGTACATACTCGAATATCGTAATTACTCATCAAAGATTGTCTTGCCAGAACTCTGAACGTTATGTGTGTATATATATATATATATATATATATATATATATATATATATATATATATACGTAGTCCACTCGATTGCTCATTCTTTTGTATAATGAGATAATGTTACGCTCTTTATTGCACGCTCACTGTTCATCACCGTTAACAACACCGTTCGGAGGGCGGATCGTTCTTTAACGAGACTTTAAAAGGTCTCCCTTTTTAAATACAAATACATATAAAGAAGATTGAAAAATTGGGGTTTCAAATATTTCAAGCGTTTAACGTATACTTGGGACAAAATTTTTTTAAAAATACAAAACCTTTGTTGGTATTATTAATTATCGATAGTTGGACATAAATAGATTTATTAAAATGCAAATTAGTATATTATTACTACACTATTTTTTTTATATATTTCTCGAAAAACGATAAAAGTTATTAATTAATAGAATTAATAATCCCATTTATTTATAATATCTCTTAATATTGATTAATAATGCATTATCAATTTATATATATATATATATATATATATATATATATATATCGTGTCGAATAGAATAATAACATATAAATAATTTGTAACGAGTGAAAAAATTATTCAGGTTGTTATTTAGTGAAAAGAAAAAAAAGAGAAGGAAGAGAAACGCAGAACTATTAAAAGTCTCAGTAATCATATATTCTACGCTATATATATATATATATATATATATATATATATATATATATATTCTTTAAAATAACACGGTTATAAAAATGATACTACTTGCGATAACGTCTCGTTAATGGAAAATAAAAAGGAATTTCACTGAATCCAAATAAAAAAAAGGTAAACACGTTGACGAGGCTGAATGAAGTCGAAAGAGCACTTCTCGATTATATGAGAGATCTTTGGGGGACGCGTAAATTTTACTAGGCGTTTCTTACATCACAGAGGTATCGTAGCGTAAGACTGGCTTCGTAGTAAGTATGTAGGCGGTAGTAGTATCGCTACGGAGTGGAACAACCACATTCCAGAATGCAGACGGCGAAGCGAGTAAGAGGATGCGAATCGCAGAAGGGTAGACATGAAAGAGAGAAGCCGAGAAAGGTAGGACGAAGGGAGAAAAGAAATGGAAGAATTCAGGTTCGTGAATACCTTCAGGAATTCGAACCTTCGTGTTGTGGCCGCGTTCAACGAGTGCGTTTCGAATACTACTACGTTCGCGAAACATTCATTCTTTCGAATTCACTTTCAAACATCATTGTAGTAGGATCAAATCTCTAATGCCTTAAAGTCGTTGGAACAATAAAGATAACATCGATTCGATCGAAATTCCATTGAATGAGTTCTGATCATTTTTCTTCTTCTTTTTTTTTTTTTTCTATGTGATCGAATTAATTCTCTACGATATGATTTTTATATATTTACTGTGAATTTTATATATGTATGTATTTTATAGATCTTATTTTATTTCTTTGTTGTCACTAAATTAATTACTATCTTAATGTCAGTCATGTATAGGTTTCATATTATATAATTTTTATTTAAACAGTAAAAAGAAATTGGATTATCGTTAAACAGGGCCAATTGTTTTTATATATCAAATCGTAAAGTTGTATATAAATGAAAAATACAGATTCTCTAGGTATCGGTTGGAAAGGAAAATTTTGATATTCCCTCGCTTACAAAAAATCAAATAGTGAAACGAGTAAAGTTTAATGCGATTCTTAGAAGTGGTCGACCGAACAACGAAGTTACGCTTCGCCTACGTAACTGCCTCTAACAGAGAGCACTCGTGAATGGTCGATCTCGTTATTGTACAAGCATCATTTGTATGCGACTTTCGAGATCTAGGTTAGTGCATATCTAAACTCTGAACTTAGAAGTACGTATTTATGACCAAGCGGCGAGTTAAAGATAGTTATTTTTGTGCCACGAACGAAGTCGTTACATGTGATACAATTTACTCGTAAAACGACGATTGAATCTTTCAGTATTTTCTTCTTCTTTTTCCTTTTTTTTTTTTCCTTTTGATGAAAGAAAATCTACACGGCAAATCAGAAAAAAAGAAAATTTAATTGAAGTATTTCTTAACGAGTAACAAAAAGGACACAAAACAAAGAAAACGCAAATAAAATTGTAGTAAAGAAAATTTCGATACGAATCGCAAATTGTAATCGAGTTAAACCATTTAAATTTTCCTAAGGCTTCGCATTTTCGATCCCACAAAAGGGATGATTGAAAATATGAAGCCGAACATCCGGTCGAAGCTGGGACATTTGGGGAATTTAATGAGCCGTATTGAAACCCTTCGACGTAAGGTGAGTTCGGATACTTGACCGCGCAATATGACAAATTAGCTAATAGCCCAAATTTTCTAATTATCTCGCGAGAGATATATCTCCGATAATTCGACCTCCCTCGAGAAATTGAATTAATCGAATTAACGATAAATTAGCAACCTGTTAAGTTCAACGGACATTTTGTAGGAAATCTTAGAACATCTGGTCACGTGAAAGCGCATTTCCTCGATGCGCTTCTAAACGCATTTAACTTCGACTAACCAAGCGAGACGGATTGGCGACAACGTTTCCTAGATTCTTCTATGAAATTTCCTTCTAATTAGTTTCGCTCCCTCCTAACATTGCATTATTTCACTGGGATACTTCAAATAAGTACTTATCTAACCGAGGAATCGCAATTTTAACGGCAATAATTTACGAATTAAACGAATAGTCGAGAGGATCGAAGATATTGAAACTTCGAAGAAACCGAAGATCGATCAGCAGAGGTGATGAGATGTTTCGTAAAAAAAAGGTTCCTGCGACGTCTTTCTCCGACTTGATACAAAGTTTTACGAAAATGCAGGTATGCAAATTAATTCACATTTCCTTTAATATCAGTCTGAAACAAAAAAATGATAGAGTTTAACCGAATAATAAATATTTTAAATTAATTAAATTGAACGAACGTTTATTACACGAGCAAACGAATTTATTTAATTCCGATGTTACACGTACCGGTTATATTAAAGTTGCCATTTTAACCAATAATTAATATTCGTTCTAATTGATTGAATGAGAATGACAAATTCTAAATAAATCATTTAGATCGTACACAAATAGTAAAATTTCATTCTAACGTTATACGCAGAGTCATATTAATGTTTACTTTTTATTCAATATTTAATACTCGTTCTAATCGTTCGAACGACGAGGACAAAATTCGAAATAAATCGTTTAGATATCATAGGGAAATAGGTCAAACGGATACGTGAATCGATTTGATATACGTATCGGTTCGTAAGATTGGTTGTCACATTTTTAACTGAACGTAAAGAATTCCGATATATCTAACTCAAACGAGTGGCCCTCGAATTCTTTGCAAGATTCGTTCGGCGTTGTTTTCGTTGTCAAAAAGTACCGGTTTCTACCTTTTGTTAGGGGAACCTTATGTACGCCTATTCACAATAAAATGCCTCTAACGACTCTCGGAACCCCTCCATTAACTCCATTGGGTCCGAAGAATCCTAGCTGGAATCTGTTACTAGATGCTTCTAACCGTTCAATTCGTACATAATGTAACTGGCTCTCGTTAAATTAAGGTCATACAGAACAAAAAGTTCACGATCATAGCAAAAAATGAACCACAAAATGAAAGAAGC
Source organism: Dolichovespula sylvestris (assembly GCA_918808275.2). Taxonomy (NCBI): domain Eukaryota; kingdom Metazoa; phylum Arthropoda; class Insecta; order Hymenoptera; family Vespidae; genus Dolichovespula; species Dolichovespula sylvestris. The sequence goes on from OU964961.1 coordinate 16,461,053, forward strand.
GACGAGAAATCGAGCGACGGTCTCGGTAGAAGCTATGAAATTCTGATCGTTTTGTTGGTAATATAGTAAGCGTCCCTAATGATGCCTGCTAGGGGTGCCATTTCTAAATCGGTGTTAATAACGTTACTTTCTTCGTAATGGATTATTTTCTAATATCTAGATATATTTCAGATTTTTAATCCTGAAATATAATTTCTTTTCTTTCTTTTTTTTTTTTGATATTTCAATGTTCGATTAATAAATTTAATAAAGCTACAATTAAAACATACGATGTTTATATTACAATCGATATAAATAAAAAATTTTGTAATAGTAAATATATCGATGTTTACGAATTAATTATTTATTTTGTACCGAGTATGATTAATGAAAAAAAAAAAAGAAAAAAAAATTAACCACCGTAAAACATTCGCGAATCCTGTAATTCAACGAGGATAGATGGAAAATAAATTTGTCCTTAACAGTTTAACTGGAACCCGGTCTATACTTGAACATATCTTCCAAGACAGCATGGAAATTACGTATTCTTTCGCTCGAGAGTTATTTCACGCTTCTTCGTTCAAAAATCTTTCCTCGAGGTTCGAACTGCAGAAAAGTATACACGTGTACATGTGTATTCGCTGGTGGTACTGGAAAGAGTTAAAATTAGTAACGGTCGGGGGACAGTTAAACGGCTCTTTGCGTCAACGTACAGTCCTCCTTAACGATTTTGTTAAGAGGAAACAACGTTCGAAAGAGAATGGATTTATCTCTCTCTCTCTCTCTCTCTCTCTCTCTCTCTCTCTCTCTCTCTCTCTCTCGCTCTCTCTCGTAAATAAATAACAAATAACAAATAATAAATGTTTCTCGAATAAAAATAAAAATAAGAAAAAAGAATAAAATTTCCGTTTAACTTTCCATAACCGACAATAAGTTTTTTAAAATTTAAAATGTTCGTAAGATTCATTTGTCGACGTTTATCGCAGTGACAATATGTCATAAAATGAGTAAAGTCTAATCTAAAAGTTACAACGATGGAAATATCCTGATATTCATTTGAAACAACAATTTTATCGAATGTGTTATTATATTGACGTATCGATTTATATAAAATTGATTCGGATGATTGGTTTTGATGAAATCGACTTGAAGAAGTGTACTCGAACGTATGTCATTTGAAGATAGAAACGATACGGTGTCTGCGTTAAAAGGCACTGAAAAGAGAGAAAGAAGAAGAAGAAATATAAGAAGAAGAAGAAGAAGAAGAAGAAGAAAAAGTATAAGAAGAAGAAGAAGAAGAAAAAGAAGAAAAAGTATAAGAAGAAGAAGAAGAAGAAGAAGAAGAAGAAGAAGAAGATAAGGAGATGAGACTGTAATGGGTAGAGAGAGAGAGAGAGAGAGAGAGAGAGAGAGAGAGAGAGAGAGAGAGAGAGAGAGAGAGAGAGAGAGAGAGAGACAGAACGAATCGAAACGAGTGAATGGCGGGGCAACTCCGAACATGTGAAAATAAAAGAGATAAGAGTAGTCAGAAGAGGGAGGTTGTGATCGAGGTAACGCCGAGGTTTTACGTCGAGTCGTCTCTTGCGCGAAGAGAAAAGGTGGGCCTTATGCAGAGGCTGCCTTCGAAGCGAGCAAAGAGTCAGCAGGACAGGATCGGATCTTGTTAGCCCTGAACTTGGCCACCGATGTCTTTTCCTCCCTGCAAACCTGCATGTAATAGGCTCTGCAACGGGTTTGCTCTCTTGCCGCGTTTGCGATCTTAACGTCGAGCTTTAAATAATCTTAAGAGTTTAGCGCAAAATTTTCTTTATAACGATTCAAATTGGAGTGAATGTTCGATGTTTTTTTTTTTTTTTTATCATGAGTAAAACTTTTTTATACTTTAGAAATTCATATAATTTACTATATCATTATGCATGCATTAGATAGTATTTAATATGTAGGCATTAATATGTATTATATATATATATATAGAGAGAGAGAGAGAGTTTAGAATAGAGTTTATCTTCGATTGTAATTATGTTGTGTAAATAAATTCAGAAACCAAAAAAGAATATATTTCCGCGATCAGAAATGATTGGCAAATATTCTTTTAAACAATCATAAATCTTTTATGTTCGATTTCACGTAACAGTAATATTTTTCTTATACCTTTATACACACAGCAAAACATGACGTTCTAACTACTACGAGGTATATTAACGCAAGATAGTTCCGTCTTTCGCTCTGAAAATAGAAATCTTCCTTGGGTAGACAATCTTTCCTTTCTTACTTCATCGATAATGGTAAATGGTCGATCGAAAGATGTTTCCGGTTGTTCGTTCAGTTCGATTTAACGATGATTGAAAACTGTAGGCGAGAACTTTTGAAACATCGATCGATGAGAACTTAGTGAAAGTCGAGAGAGAGAGAGAGAGAGAGAGAGAGAGAGAGAGAGAGAGAGAGAGAGAGAGAGAGAGAGAGGGAGAGAGAAAGAGAAGAGAAAGAAAGACGTGTAAACGGAGAGAGAACGCACGTGGAATCTCGTTTTGTAATTTTAATAGGAGATCCGATCTCATTGGCCCTGAACTTGGCCGTGAGCCTTACTTCGCGTAATCCTTCGACGTAGGCGCGTCACGTTTCGAGTTCTTGCTCGATCTCTTGCCACCGGACGAGTTCTCCTCTCGAAGTGCCTAGAACTATTATAAGGTTCGCCCTAAGTTCTTTCTTAAGACTCTAGTCTAATACTTATTCGTACAGTTAAGACGTATTTAATCGTTCATAATTATTTTTTTAAAGAGTGAGTACTTAATATTATGAAGTACATGCTAAATGTTTTTATTGTGTATATTAGTTTTGAATAATGTTGGAAAATATATTTAAACAGTTTAACGAAATAATTTATTATTTATATAAATATATATATATATATATATATATATATATATATATATATATAAGTATTTCGACTTATTTATTTCTCCTTCGTTTCTTTTTTTTTACCCTCGCGATCTTTTTAACAAAGGAATTTAATATTTTAAAGATTAATTAATCTTAAATGTAATTCTTATCGTATTGTATAGCTAATAATGTTTGATAATATTAGCTATAGCATCACTAATAAAAATAAAAATTTTACAAAGCAACACTTACTAGAGAATATCTAATCTCTTTGTATATTTTTTGTTCATATGAGCTATTACTTATTTTATATACTTCTTTTCTGTTGCGTCTAATAACGTAGATATACGTAAGAATTATGATATAGTCTTGCGTTATTAAAAAAAAAAAAAAAAAGAAAGTAGTATAGAATATACAATTAAAAAAATACATCTATGTTTATAGATGATTATAACGAGCGTGCGAATATTTTTTTATATTTCACAAATTTCTCGTATAATCATGATATAAATTTGTATGAATTAACGCAATGAAACGAAATAGAAATTTTACGTTTACTTTGTCATCCATGTAACGCGAAACATATTGATTTATATTAAATAAGTATTATAATTTACGAGTACCGTAAATTACCAGGTACGTATTATAAAAATAATTTCATCTTGGAATTATAATAAAATTAATAAAATGCTAAGAAAAACCAATGTTACCATTTATTTCCATTTTCAAATTACAAAATTGATCATTAAGAATTATATATCGTGCAAAAATATTATAAATTAATTTTTGTAACATTTATCACTATTATATTTTTTACAGATTGATTTATCTTCATTTCTACGTCTTATCAGCGCAGATAATAGGTTTTAATAAAAAAAAAAAATTCCTATCATGAGAAAGGAATTACAGTTGTGTTAATGCGAATTATTTCTAATCATGAGGATGTTCAAAAGCTATGCCAATTAGTACATACAAAAAATTATCTCTGATACATTCAGTTTCCTGTTTTTCGAACTGGAAAGCACACAAATTCCAGAATCAACATCGCTCGTATCCTTTCGATATAACAAAATATTATTACATCGTTACGAAAATGTATGATGTCAATTCTATTGATGGCAAAAACGATTCTTATCTTTGTTTTCATTACTTTATTTTCTCACTAATTATGATCGATCTTGAAAAAGAAGAAAAATGTATGTCCTTATTATTGTCTTGATTGATTTTCGATAGAATTATTGAGTATCCAATAAATATCGTTTACCGTATCACTGGATTTAATTCCTATCAAACGAGGATAAAGAAAGTGTGTAATGAACACGGTATCTTAAAAACTACTATAGGGAAAATCACTTATCGTTATCGGATATATTTCACAATAAAACTCTTAATAACATCCGATGTTAAATCGAAAAGCAAATAAATAAATATTATTGCTCATGTCCATCGATAGAATCATACCAAAGAAATAATTACTTTCTGTTATAAAAACGAGAGTAAAATTACTAAAACTGATATTTTTCAGAACGAGTTTTATCGTATAGTAATCAGTATTGTAGCCTCTCTCTCTCTCTCTCTCTCTTTCATATTCTCTTTCTATCTCGCTCGCACATTATTTACGAGTCTTTGTGACATATAAAGGTTAATTAAAAAAAAAAGTGTTCGAATGTTCTGCTGCGAACTTCGCACAATGCCTTCTAGACGGTCTCCCCTCTATCCTTCGGGTTCACGCACGGAATAACCCTCATTAAGGGCGCATTTGCAGCTAATGCGAATTAGGAGGATATATTAGTCACGCTGGGAATTGCAGACGCGTGGGAGTGGAATGTTATAAATCGGAGCTCAGGACAAGGGAATCGAGATAGTTGAGTACATATAATTCTTAAATAATACGTTCGTTAATAGACGAAAGTTTTACGATCGTTTATATGTGTATCTTATCATCGGTTTTGGTATTTTTAAATAAAATAACATATGTATATAGGTGTATAATGTGTGCTTGTTTGTGTGTGTGCGCGCGCGCGTGTATATATACACGCATATATATATATATATATATATATATATATATATATATATATATATATACTGTACGTATAACTCTTATCGAGTTGACTCACACCTATGGAAAATGCCAGATCGACACACCTGTATGATATTGAAACGGACGGACTCGTAAAATATGCTATGACCCATGTTGGTCAGGTTGGTAGAGATAAAACCTGAAGCAACAATGAGACGATGCTTTCTCTGTCGTTGCTTTCACCTTTCTGCGGGATTCGCTGAGTAGTATCCGTTCTTTTATAGGTCAACCTGTAAATAGTTACACACAAACATACGTACCCATACATACATATATACATAACAAGTGAGTCACCTAAAACTGAAATCGTTAATAACTTGATTACTTTTCTAGATAGAAAATAATCACTCAGGAAGAAAACATATGATTTGAAGGATATAGTAGAGGTGAAAACTATTATCTAACGATCATATTTTTGTTCATGTTTATAGTTCCGTTTATTCGTTATAATTTAAATGTTTTGAACACGTCTTGATTTGCTTTAAAATTTTCTATAATCAATATAATCAAGTTCCACATGTAAAGAAATGTCAATGATGGCCATACTTTGGCAAATATGACCATTGATCAAAAGTTTTAATTTGTAGTATATCAGCCCTTCCGAATAAAACATTATTTTTTAAAACTATTTTCCTATATATATATATATATATATATATATATATATATATATATATATATATGTTTATACATTTTCAATAATAATAAATACTTTTATGGTACCAATTTTAAATGATCTGCCCGACATATAGGTACATATATTTCGATATAATAATAATTAGTAAAAGTATTTCAGATAAAAGTTTAATCGTATTACTCTCGTACAACCATTTATTTCATTCGAATGTTCTTTACAAATGATATGCTTTCATAAAATACTTAATAGTAAGTGTTACTTGTGTATTGCGTAAGTACTATAATTTTGATTTCAGCATTGTTAGATTAAATTTTTATTTTATAACAAAGATTGACGCATCTTAAAACAGAATTGAATAAAAATTACGTACTGCTTCGAGCACGTAGATTTATCCGAACAAAATGAGAATTAAACGTAATGATTTAACTAACTATCCGATCTTTGTAAATATGTAATAGAGATAAAGAAAATTTTTTTTCTACGAATTTCTTTCTATTCACAAGACAAGGGATTTGAGACGATCTTTTTGAATGATGAATATAAAAAGCAACGGGGATGAACTAACAAGTAAATTTTTGCTTTTACTTTACTATACGGACGCGCTGCTGTGTCTTCCACCCATACACATTTATTTTACTATAATGATAAAATGCTTCGCATTCACGTGCGATGTATGATTATACCACGGTAATAAGAAATTAAAATTTATAAGGCAAGGCGGAAAGTAGCGACCTTATGTATTTCAACGGGAGATAGGTTGTCGAGACGAAAAACTTATCGAAAAGTTACGATTGCCATAATATGTATGATCAAACTTTTCTTTAATTTGTTCTGCTTCCACGTGTTTATCTAACGATCATAATACTGAATCTCGCAAATTTCATTCTTTTCTTTATTTTTCATTTAATTTAATCTCGCGCATGCAATTACCACAATCTTGATAATTTTCCAGATAAGTTGTACTATAACGATGATACTTCGTAATAGATGATGCATTGCTATTTGCTCTTGTTTTGAAATTATCGACGTAGCGATAGGAGATTTTTCACGAGCCGCGAGATATAAACCATTCAAATACTATGATATCTTATCGATATCAAAGCAAAGCTTCGTCCACTGACGTTACCTGTATTTGTTAAAATTTTGGTGGAAAATTAATTATGATGTACATTTGGAAACATATATATATATATATATATATATATATATATATATATATATATATATATATGTTATATACATATAATTAATGAAAGGGAAAATGCTCAAATTGAGATAAAACATAATTACTTAAATTTCAAATTTATTCGAATATTTTCACTAGGTCCAGTCATTTTAGGATTAGAACAGTAAGCTAAGAAAATAAAAAAAAGTATTTATCAGTGATCGTCAAACACGAGATTCAAGAACCTTTGGAGTACTTCCATAAATACCACCAGGTTTCATAAGCACCAATAGGTATTTCCGTGTTATGTATATCTGGAACACTTTTGCGCGCTGATTAATAAAATGTTTGCAAAGTTAATTGATGAAACAGTTTAACTGCCACGATATGAATGCCGATCGGTAATCGTAACGACAACTTCCGTTGGCTGGAAATGTTTCGTTCGTTGGTTTGAATCGTTTTCACGATCCAGATTCGGGTCATCAATAAATCCTTTTGAAGGTTTGTCGTTTGTAACAGGTTACGATGTCGAAAACGTGCACATTATCATAACGCTAACGTACCGTATCGAACGATGATTACCTAAACATACCATAATCTATGTAAACGTTAGTACAAGTACTAGTCACGAATTCGATAGATTTTTTTTCATTAGTTCTCATATTTGCTCGTTTTTTTATCATTAAAATATATCATAGTTATTTGTCTCGCAAAAAAAAGGAACTAAAGAAACTCTTACAGTCATTGTAATTTATATTACGGTAACATCGTAGATGGAAAATGTACGATGAAGAATCATTTTCAATGGTTCTTTGTATTCGAACAACGATCCTAGTTGATTGCATATGATAAAAATTCGGTTATTCCAATTACAAACGTTTGTTTCTCTTGCCAATACTTTCTTTTTTTTTTATTTTTTTTTTTTTGTTTTTTCGTTACAAATGTTTTTCAACATTTTTTTTCCATACGAAATAACCCGCACCATAAGTAAAAGTGTTAATGACACCAAGCCATCCCTAACGATCATTGTTATTCCTATGCTTCATCGTTGAAAGCGAATACCTTCACGCACTGCCGACGCAATAGTCCCCCATCTTTCTCGCATATCTTTCCCTCTATTTTCAACGTATGTAAATTGTTATTTGTCTTATACCAATCCTCCCTAGGATTTTCACCATGTTCGTTACCAAAGAACGAAAATTTATGTTAGATCATTAAAATAAATAGCAAAAGAATCTTGATTGAGCGATACTAATTTTTACGATATAATTTTTAAATCGTGATTATAAATCGAGATTAGTATTGTCATTTTTGTATTTCGTTTTATGCAATTTTTTGTCGATTCACTCCGTCTTATAATAAAAATTATATGTAATATACTTACATCAGAGATCGCTATTCCGTTTTATCGATAATCGTTTTAATGACGAATGATTTTTCATATTAAGAACAAGAAAAAAAAAAAGAAGAAAAAGAGAGAAAAAAAGAAAATGGTATCGAACGGATCATCGATCGTGGGTAAGTTTCGAAGAAGAGTGGCAATACGATAGATAATATTCGATATCTTATCGATATGAGCAAATGAGGATGGTTTAACGGACATGCGGAAAAGCTAGATGCTAAAGTTTTTCCGAAGGAGTCCTTTTTAATCGTGGCTCATCGAGGAGAACGATATCGATTGGTGCCCTTTTATCGAGATAAACCATTAGGCCAATCGATCGAGGAGAAGGAGCGATAAGGATTAATGAAATATGCTAGTTCTCTCGGAGTTCCCTGTCAGTAGAGGAGACGCATTTAAACTTATTACGTGAAACTACAGAAAAAGTTCTTACGCCATGTTACAAAGACGATCTAACGCGCAAATTGCGTTATTTACTATCTTCACGGCTGTATTTATTGGGTTGATTGATTTAGGTAAGCGATCGTGTATTATGATCACTTTTAAAGTTGATCGATCAAACTTATTATTAAAAAATAAAAAAGAAAAGAAAAACGAATGGATTTCTATTCGGTGATCGGATATTTATTTGAATAAGTTATAATTCTTTCTCTCTTTCTTGTCTACATCAGGTCAGGGATTAGAATGTTACTCGTGTAATTCAATAAAACATAATGATTGTGCTAATCCTCCATCATCAAGACTTGAACATTGTAATTCGACAGATCTAACGCCAGTAGCATTAACAGATCAAATGACAGGTATTGTGTATATACATACATACATACATACATATATATGTGTATATATATATATATATATATATATTATATTGTTATTAGACCCAAGAATTTCAATATAAACAACTGTTTACATTGAAAATGGATGATAATTTATAATTTGTCTTATTTTTCCTTAATAATTTTGTATTCATTATATTTGAAAATTATTAATATTATTATATATTCACGTGTGCGAGCAGATGACTTTGATGTATCTGATGCCAATACGGATGCTTCAAACAGCACATTTCAGTGCTATACCGTACGTTTAGGTATACACAATGGTAAGTAATATGCATATATAAACTTATTTTCAATATCGAGTTAATCAATACGAATTAGTATGATCGTTAATATCTTGACATTATTAAAAAATTTCTCGCATTTTTTCGTTTTATAATCCATATCTATCACGAAGTGTTCTTATTAAAACATTTTAATACGAATTTTTATTTATTTTATAGGAACTACGCATAAGGACTTAATAATACGAGGATGTACTTTAATTGAGTTCGGTTGTGAACATTTGTTACAAAATACGTCATCAAATGAACTAAAGATAACAAGTTGTAATGTAGATTTCTGTCAAACTGACCAATGCAATTCTTCGGGTATGGTAAAGATAGGACTAATATCGCTATTTTTACCATTAATCACAATTTTATTGCGTATAAGATAGGGAAGACGATATCTATTACCATATTAATTATGACTATAAAATCATAATACGTTAATCGTATTTTCAAACAAATAAGGTAATAAAGGCACAAATTGAAAAATATTAAAGTCATTATAGTCATATTTTTAATAGAAATTTTGTTTTTCAAAATTTAAAACTGTAAGAATTTTCATCTTGGTTAAAACGAAAAACATTTTGTTAATAATTATAATGAATGAATAAATTATATTATTAATTATTGAAAAACCTTTATGTATTCCAACTTTAACAAGCAACTTCCGTGAAATTTCAGATCGTATTATACATTCAGCGATGATATGACGGATATTTATTACTAATTCGAAGGTTTCGACAAAGTAAAAAATTTTCTCTGCACGTTTAAGAACGGCAGAACCATTTGCGCGATCACGGTACAATGACCATTTACCGAGGGGTGTCGTGTATTCTTCATGGTACAGCAATCACGACACCAACACGGAACAGTTATACATAGTTTATACTTTCAATTGTATAGGTATAACAACTTAGAAATGTCGTATCTCTAAACTTGAAGTAGAAACAAATCCGTTAGCACGTCTTCCATAAATATAGGCACATTTCGAAGCTTAAAATAAAAAACATCGGTAGATAAAATAAGTTCTATATTTGTTAATCCGAATATAATTGTCGTTGTGCGTTTGAAAAACCGCTAATAACAAATTAAGCAATACAATTCCATTATTGTTGTATCGAGACTAATATCGGAATCGTTAAAGATATAACAACACAAATAACGATATGTCGTAAATGATATTATGTATGCAATAATAAAAGGAAATACAATCATTTTATGCGACCAGTGCGAACGATTTGCAAGATAAACGGAAATTCGTGTACGGCTTTCTCGGCCGATGTGCAATTCGTGCGTTCTTCAACGTCCGTCAAAAGCACGACTAAACTTAAGTTTACGCGGAATCGCGTTACGCTTACGCGCGGATAATGCTATAGAGTTATGTAAAACTGGGCCGCGATGCTGTGGGAAATTCTTCGTGCATCTGCCAACGGCAGCGGACCAAACCCTACCTACTTCTCTCTCTCTCTCTCTCTCTCTCTCTCTCTCTCTCTCTCTCTCTCTCTCTCTATCTATCTCTTTCTAGTTTGCTTCCGGGTACCGCGATCTACTGGGAATTCTCGCGCTCCCTTCATAAATTTTCCGAGTAAGTATCAGGAACATGTCACTCGAAATATCCGAAAACGAATTTTTCGAAGGTACGATCGAAAATTTTTCTCAACTTAAAAAGTTACCTACGAGGAAATAAAATGTCATTAGAAAACAAAAAATAAATAAATAAACAGATAGATAGCTGTATACATAAGGGTCAACTATTTCTATCCTCTTTACTTTAGTTTATTAAATATTATAGGTAATTCGTTTGTAAAGTTCGAAAATTTTAGTCGATGCGGCTACCTAATTGATTTTCGCGGTTTGCCGACGAACTATTTGGAGCGAGTTATTAATTTTGCTTGCAGTATACCGATTGCCGGCGAAGACGCGTATTAACGTTGTATTATGGAAGGTTCATATGAAAGTTTATACTATGTTATTAACGATACTCGACTGTGTTTAGATTGTTGGTAGATAGACAGATAGAGTGGTAGGCATAATTTTCTCGTATGACCAGCGCTACCAATATGAACGAAGTCTCACTTGCTTATTTATCGTGTACTTTAGAATTCGACTATAGAATGACGTTGTTAAAAATTGCGATATATAATTAATCGCGTATCTTATTGTTATTTATCTGAAATAAAATTATTTCTAAAGTCTATAAAAAATCGATCATCGATTTAATAATGTAAAATTCAAAATATCTGCTCATTAATGAAAGATTTAAAATGACTATCATCCCCCAACATTCTTTGTGATTTACATAAATATGAATTTAACAAAAAAAAAAAAAAGGAAAAAAAATTCCAAAAGAATATCGTTCTTATTTTACAAGCAAGTACGTAGAAACTACGGTTCACATTAATTTATTTATTGGACGTTTCATTGCCTATGCGTACGTGCATCGTATACTATCCAAATATTATATTATAACGACTATCTACCTCGAGATTTTCATAAGCCGTTCTATGAAGCGGTAAAAAAAAATTTGATTATGTCAAATCTCGTAAACTTCCAATATTATGGATGAGAAAGCAACGTTTTCGTAATTTGTCAGGGTGGCACCGTTCACATCTTCCCTCTGGCATATGTCCCTTCTTGCACTTTTTCTTCAATTTCCATAAATTCAAAATACATATTACGTCGTTTAAAGGAATTGCGAATGAATGGTAATCGGTAAAAAGTTGTATCTACAGATTTTTATTCGGTTCAACGTGATTCTCTATTATATCTGTTTTTTCTTTTCAGAAAAATAATGAAAAAAAATTAAATAGAAATGACACACATATCACGATGGAACGTGAAAGCTAACGCGAGATTTCTATAATGATTTAGACACGAATTAGACAAAACTCTTGAACGAATTTTTACGTATAAATCGCTGTCGAAAGGGACAGAAGTCCGTCCGCAACGGAATTCTCGTTCATCGGATTGAAGTCGCAGCATGTAAAAGTGCAAATACGCGGATACACCGGACAAGGAGACATGTTACCGTCCTTTCTTTCGTTCCGGCTGGCAAACAAGAGCTTCCACCAGGATGACACTCATCCTCTCGTTAGCTCCATTCACGTTTCTTTCTGTTCTCCTATACGAAGGAAGTTAGAAAAGAAGAAAAAAAGAAAGGAAAAAAACATTACGAAGGAAGAAAGAAATAAGAAATTACCTCAATTCAAACCGCGTCGTTAATGGCTTCCTACTTTCCGCGATAAATCATTCGATCGATGACGACCGAGTACTCGGAAGATATAATTTTTATATTTCCTTCTACTTCGATTTATTTTATATTTTTATGCTTAATAATTCGAAAGAAATATTTTGACAGAACTGAACAATGAGAGGAAGATTCGAGTGAGGATTTATCTCGTGATTATTTAACGATTTCAATATTATTGGATCGAATTAAAAAATAGGACGCTTTTATCTCTTAAGTTTTGCAAAGCGCGCGTATCTAATGTATCTAATTTTTTGCGGGGTGGGGTGGGTAGGGTTAAGGAAGGAAGTATTTCATTGGATGAGGGATTTTGTACAGACGTTATCGGTATTCGAAGTTTTGACATATTCAATATTCTAGTTAAGAAAATTATCCGTTGTATCGGAAAAGCGCAAAGAAATTTCCTCTTAGAACGATTAAAAATCGTATGCTTTTTAATCATCTTCGATGTTTCATTGATCCTACGAAACGAAGAGGAGAGGAATGAAGGAGGAAGTCGAAATGTATCTATCGGTCAAATTTTTCTCGACGACGACGTACATACATCCCAGTGAAGGTTGATGCGTAGTTCCTCTCCCTAGATTTCCCACCCGAGCGTGCGCGCTTCGAATTTCGAAGCGTAACCGAGCGCGGGAGGCTCGACTGAGCGAGTCAACGCTTCGTGGCGCTTCAGTCGATGGTCATCCTCCGTAAGTGACGGGTCGTTTCGTTTTCTCGTCTCTCTCTCGTTCTCGCTCTCTCTCTCTCTCTCTCACTCCCTCCCTCATGATAGTCGTCCCTTTTTTAATTTTCCATTTGGCATAACATTTTATCAAACGGGAGGAGCATCTCGAACGAAGGAACAATTCCTTTGAAGGTTCATCTCGCGTACGCGTGACACCGATCGAAAAATAACGATAGGAATAAAAAAAAAAGAAATAAAAATATCAGTGCCGAGTCCTCAAGTGTTTTTAATTACAGTGTCGATTATGATACGCGATCGACGGCTTTAATTTTTTCTCCGTAACAACGTCCTGCCGCGAGTCAAACGTCACAGGAATTTTGCGACTGGATTATGAACGTGAGTATTTTTAAGCTGTTTCATTTTTTTTACCCCCCACCCCTCCACCCCTCTTTTCGTATTCAAGACATGACGTGTGCCTGCGTGAATCTTTAAGGAAAGAAAAAAAAAAAATAAAAGAAACAACGAATTTCACGTTATTTCACTTTGATTATGCCTCGTAAGAAGTTCCTAATGCGTTAATCTCGGTCATTGGAAAAGAAAAGAAAAGAAAAGAAAAAAAGTCAAGAAAACCACTTATATTTGCGATATCGCAACGAAACATTCACTTTCGAAGAAATTCCGTTTGAAGGTTGTTCGCATGAAGTACGTAAAAATTTTCGATATATATTTAAGGTCGGTCGATGTCTGTGCAAGTCTTTACAATTTATATTTTTAAGGTTAGATCTATTTGTGGGTTATAATCCAAGATCGACAAAAAGTGCACACTATATACGCAATAAAAATTTTACCCATTGTCATTATTAAAAATTAGTATGAAGTTCTCGAACGAGGAAAATATCATCGTTTAAAATGATGAAAAGCGAAGCGATTCGGAAAAGTTAAGATCTTATCCAATTATATGTTTGTATCGAATTCATTTGTCTGCATAAAATGAGAAATGAAAATGAACATAAGAAGATTAAACCGCAAACGGAAGCATGCGTTTCTAATGTAACTGGACGAGATCATTTCCAAGGTACAATTCTTTCGGGCTTTTAAAACAGAAGAAAAAACGTTCCGCGATGGAAGACAAGAGACATAGTTAGCGTTCGTTTTGAGGAAACTAGTGTGCGTACGTCTCTCACGGTACACTTATAACAAAACACATGCCACTTCCACGGCAGGAAAGAAATATATCGTGCGAAATCTAAACAAGACGACTATGTGAAATATTTGATAGTTAAATAAATCTCATGTTTATTTTCTTTTTTGTTTGTTATTGCGTGATACAAAAATTGATAAATGAAAAACAAAAAAGAAGTAAAAAAAAAAGAAAAGAATCGAGAAAGAGATCAAACGCAGATGAAACCTCGTGAAAAATTTAATGTGGATTAATTTCACCTTATTGCTAATATATAATTATATGATTTAATATTATTTTACTACGAATTATTGCACATTACTATTTTTTCTTTGCTTTTTTTTTTTTTTTTTAATATAATTAAGTATAAACACAAGAAAATTATCGACTTATCAGATGTTTATATAAAATCTTTAGAACACTCATGACTTCTCGACGAGTGGATTTTTAACGAATTCGAGTATTACTTTTGTGTCCATTCTATTCGGCGATAGTATCGATAATACGCGAACAATACCGTGTCCACAATGCGAAACGTGAAATGGACAAGCGTTTGTAACGAAGAAGAAGAAGAAGAAGAAGAAGAAGATGATTGAAGATGTTATTTCGATAGAACATATTGTATGGAAGTTCTAAGACAGTTTACATTTTAATTCTACGTAAGTTCCCTTACTTCGAATTAGTCTCTTGGAATTTTACTGGACCGAGGAGCAAGCTACTACCGAGACTTCGCGACCGCATGTTTCTCCACAGCGTTCACTGAAAATCGAAGATTTCTGCTTCGTCGAGCTCATTA
This sequence comes from Dolichovespula sylvestris, assembly GCA_918808275.2. Classification (NCBI taxonomy): domain Eukaryota; kingdom Metazoa; phylum Arthropoda; class Insecta; order Hymenoptera; family Vespidae; genus Dolichovespula; species Dolichovespula sylvestris. The sequence continues at coordinate 16,476,194 of OU964961.1, forward strand.
GACGCATAGGCGCAAGAATTCGCGTATCCATTTACTATCTACTAATGAGGATTACAAAGAGTTCGTTTTACCGGTAAAACAACGTCATCCGAGTGCGTCGATATGTATGTAAGTAAACTTACTTACTTATTCGCACACGTCGCATGCACAAACAAACACGCGGAACATTGGCGAAGAGCTTTTAAAAAGAAAAGGAAAGAGAATTGAACTCATTAACTTTCCTCTCTCTCCTTTTTTCCCCTCTAGTCATTTTCTTCGAATTCTGTAGACCGAAATAATCACCATCGAGTTGACTGCACTTTTACGATAATTTGTAATACAAACGGAGTACTTTCTCTCTCTCTCTCTCTCTCTCTCACACACACACACACACGCGCGCGCACGCACGCACACGAACACACTGTTTCTGCATCTTCCCCCTTTTCTATATTTTCTTTCTTTTTCTCATTGTGTCTAATCAACTTCTGATTTTTGTTTTGTTATTCCCACATACGAGAAAACGGATATCCTGGATAAGCCGTGCGAACGAGCCGAAAGAAAGTTTTCCGTGGAAAATACTTCCTCGTGCTGTGGCAGCGACGTGATGATAAAGTTCCCTTGTTCTACAAAAGCTTCTCACGTTACGATACTCTTCTCGCGAGCTTCTTAATCGGTCCTTCGCGATTATCATAATGGACATTGAATTAAAAATCGTAAATCCTTTAAGTGTAAGCTGGCGTACATTTTTCTTTTTCAAATGATTTTCAAATCGTTGCAATAAACGTATAAACGGACGAAAAAGGAACTTTCATAATATTTAAGAATTCTTTCGGACCTCTCCCGTATCCGTTGTTTCCTTTTTCTTTTTTCTTTCCTTTTCTTTTCTTTTTTTTTCTTCGCAATACACTGTAATTATTTCCAATGCGAAACGGTTACCACGACGATTTCGTAACTCGACGCGATCGACATATTTGTTTCTTTTTTCTTCTTTTCTTTCTTCTTCTTCTTCTTCTTCTTCTTCTTCTTCTTTTTTCTTTCCTTTTCTTTCCGATAGGAGATAAAAAAGGTAATTCGACTGCGATCGTATTGAAAGACAAGAGAGACATTAAACAATCTGGAACATGAGTGTCACGGTGGCTACGGATTATTATCGAAGCAATTCGTCCTGCGTAATTACGAACGTCTAGCGAAAAACTGACGAGGTAAGCCATCGAAAAAAAAATGGAGGATAGAAAGATATCCCCTAACCACGGGATACAAAAGAAACATATCTTTCCTTTTCCACCGATTCCCATTTCACGATTGTGCCACACATTTTTCTATCGTGGCATTAAATTATTTGGCCGATTGAAACACGCAAGTAGGAGCTCCTGACATTCCTCGCGAGATAATTAATTCTCTCGGCCGATTCTCACGAGAGTCGGACCGACCGAAGATGAAGACGCTGTATATGTTCCTTGTTTAACCAATTCCTATACGGTGTACAAAATGGCCGCTTTGAAATCACTCAAACGTTTCGTCGAGTTTGTATCAAAACGTAGTTATTTACGAGCTCGTCGATATATACCGATTTTAAAGTCTCTTTACGACATCACAAAGGATGACGGGTTTAATATCGAATTTTTCCTCTTTTAAAATTCAACAAATTCTCGATGTAACTTGTGAAAATAATTCTCTTGCTTTTTGTTCGTTCCTTTCTTTTTACTTTTTTTTTTTTTTTTTCATTAAATAACTCGTCAAAGAAAACAATTCATTGACAATGTAATCGAGACCGCGAATCAATTTTATTCGATTATAAATAATAATAATAATAATAATAATAATAATAATAATAATAATAATAATAATAATAATAATAATAATAAAACTACGTCAAGTATCGATATGCTTTATCATCGACGTTTTTCGAAAAAGATATTTATCGTATCGATTGCACGGAGAAGTATTCAAAGTTTCCGGCAAATGACCTAATCGATGGACATCTATATCCGGAGAGCGTGCGCACACATGATTGTATATCAGTCCATATTTAAGAGGAGAAAAGAACTGAAAAGATTAAAAAGAATAGACACGCGAAACCGCGATTCCGATAAGCTGTATGCACGACACACATGGAAATTAGATTAGTGTGTCACGTATACACACCTGCTTTTAACATAACTGGAATCGAATTCGTTTGTTTGGAAATTTTCTTTTATACCTTTCTATCTCTTATCTTTTTCAATCAATTTTGTTTCCTTTCTTTTTTTTTTGTTTCTTTTTATTTATATCGAAAGTTATCAACCAATTCTTTCCTATAAAATATTTACTTTGTTTATCGCTACATTCAATTTATCGTTCATTGTCTTTTACAACGAACTCGAAACGATGGAAAGATACTACACGTGGATAGGAGAATATTTTAAGGAGAAGATAAAATGATAACTCCCGACCTATTTTATCGTATTAGAAATGAATTCTTTTTGATGAACTATATCATCATCATCATCATCATCATCATCATCATCATCATCATCATCATCATCATCATCATCATCATCATCATCATCATCGTGGATCATAAAGCACGTCTCTGATTTGCATTTACTCGTCTCGATATCAGAGAAGAGTGTAACCACGTAACAAACGCCATTCCAGACAGGAACTGCGCCGATTAACTATAGTCGAGATTCGTCGCGATTTTCCAGGAAACGATTCGATGATGAAAATGCCGATACGTTTCATTAACGAATGCCGAGGATAATCGTGCTAATTATCGTCCATTCGTTCGCGAACTAACGATGAAAGGAAAAGGGATAAGTAACGCGATCAAATCCACGTTTCGTCGATGTTTCTTCCCCGAGTAATTGTAAGAAAATAAAAATTGAACCTTTTTTTCCATATTTCACAATGTTGTTTTTTTCCCCCGATTTCATGGTTACGATAGATAGATATGCTTTAAAAATTGAATTGAAGTCATCGAATCACCAAAATTATACGGAAGATGGCAAAACACTTGCCAGACGTTTTTATTAATTGTATAGTTCGGACGTTGTCCTGCTGATAAAGAGTAGGATGGTAGGGTGGAAGTGGTGGTGGACGCTTTACAAACAGAGGCGCGTCGCGATCATCCATCTCGACGTTAAGAAACAGTGATGTCATCCCGGTGATGCATCGAGCAAACAGTCTCGTGAAATATACGTCACAGCGTAATACTAATATTGACGTAGCTTATAATGCTCCTCTTTGATATTTCGAGATATTAATTGTTAATGTTGCACGGAAGAACAGTGGGCAGAAATTCGGTGGCGTATAATAATTTCAATTTCTCGTGATAATCAAATTCGTAATAATTGAAATATCACTCATTATATTTTTATACGAACATTTATAATATTATACATCCTTGCAACGTTTCTTCGAATATTCTGTACGATGTAAAATACGGTATTTAAAAATATCCTATAAAATCAAATCTTTCTATCGTTTTACATGACTTTAGCTTATTGAATCAACAAAGATTAATATTTACGAAGTTCTAAAAAAGAAATAAAATTTGATGACCTACAGAAATTCGAATTATTTTAATTGGAACATCTAAAAAAAAAAAAAAGATCTCGACACATCTGCACTAATAAACAATCGTATATACACTTTGGTTATATAGAAGGAAAGTACGAACAATAAATTTTTAACTTCTACCGGATACTCATAACGGGTTTCTTTGTTAACAACTGATCGGAATGATGCTTAATTAATAATTTTTTTTTCGTCCAACGGTTTCCAACTCACGCCTGTAACTTTCTAGCAAATCTCACGTACGCGGAAGAAACGTGCATAATGGCGTCATTAGGGTTAAATTGCCATAACGAGATCGTTACTTCACGTTGGTTCGATCAATTAATTCAATTTTATTATCAGATATATTTTCATCGATATCTGCACGTTATTTCTTTCCCTTCGATAATGAAATATCGATCGTGTCGCATATTCAAGATAATACAAACATTAAAGATAAACAGGTATATATAGCTTGTATCGAAATTTTCGAAAGAGAACATGCGGATCGATGATAAACCACAAAATTAGATTGGAAATCGGTTGTAAACGTTAAGTTGAAAACCACGGAACGTTACATTGCCGATTGTTGTCAAGATACCCGGAAAAAATCTTTACGCTATTTTCGAAAGTGACTTATGCACTCGCCTGCTTTGTACGATGCGATTTTCACGAAATCGGAGAAATCGAAAATTCTAGAATTCTATCGTTCGGCGAAAATAAAGAAGATTGCACAGAAATTCGTATTTCCATTCTGATCACCATGCAAGTAGAATTCGCTCAGCCGAGTTCGTGATACGCCGATTTGATTCGATTGTGGATTTTAATGGCGTACGATACCAACGAATTCTCTCCTATCTCAAAGTCTATGTACTCGTGTACGAATGGACAAAGTTAGATGATTATAACGAAATCAGTTGATAATCATTTCAGTGAATGTTTATTAGAATCGAAATATTGTCACAAAATAGGAAACATTTACTTAAGCCGATCTGAGATTGATATCGCAATATATTTAATATCGAAGAAAACTAGAAACGTTAATAAAATACGATATCACAAAATGTAAACTTCAATGTCTCCGAGATACGTGAATGAGGTGCAATTATCGATAACGAATTACGACTCGATAGCGAAGTCGAATTTTCTACTCCTTTATCTATCAAACGGACGCGTGTATTTACAAAATATTAAATCGGCTTGTAATATAGCTACTAATGGCGATTACAAATGACGAGAACAATTTATTCGATCTAATAAAGTTTTACTAACCGAATCGTAAATTATAGGAAATTGAAAGGGCGATCTTAATTATTCGAAATAACCGATATCCTCTCTACGACATCTTCTTTATTACCTACGAATGATCATGTTGTCTTGTCTTTTTCTTTTCTTTTCTTTTATTTTATTTTTATTTATTTATTTTTTTTCTGAGAAAGGGTCGAAGGACCTGAAGGCGAGGTACAGCGTGAGAAAGGAACAGTCTCTCAACGGATTCAGGTGCTGCTATGCAAAAATTTGCCGCTAAGAGATACGAGTAAGAAAGAGAGGTGAAGAAGAAAAGAGAGAGAGAGAGAGAGAGAGAGGGAGAGAGAGAGGGAGAGAGAAAGAGAGAGAGCAAAGAAAGACCGAGGGCCACGCGAGGCCCCGAGGGCCTCAAGTTCATTGACCGATACTTTTTTCTTCCTCTCTTTTTCTTCTTCTCTCTCTCTCTCTCTCTCTCTCTCTCTATCTATCTCTCTCTTTCTGTCTCATTGACTGCTCCTCCCTTTTCATTCTCGTCTCATTTCTCTCCTCCCTTCTTGCCCTTTTTCCACTCACTCCTTTCTTACCGCTTTGAACACGTCTCCTCCATCCGAGATGGAAAGAGAAATATCGATCTTTTTGAGATCGTGAAAGAAGAAGAAGAAAGAAAGAAAGAAAGAGAAAAAAAATTACGAAGAATGAGACGTGCAGAGGGGGAGAGAGAGAGAGAGAGAGAGAGAGAGAAGAAAAAAGAGATGATCGTCCGGGGATCAAGACTCGATGATAATGTGGAATAAAGACGTACGAACGGAAATCGTGATCGCGGATAAAACGGTAACGCTTAATGTTAGATGAAATTTACGTTAGATACAATGATAAGTATATAAAGTCAAAATGTAATGTGAAACAAAAGAAATATTAATCTATTGAAATACGAGAATTAATGAAAGGTCGGATTAATAAGACGAATAAAGAGTAAGTTGATAACGGACGAATAGAAATAGGATGTAGGAAAAATCATGGCATTTTCTACATGGTTTGTGGTCGGTCGGCTGATAAAACGTTCTCGATTAAGTCGAAAGCAAAAAATTTATGTCTCGTCGCTCGGTATTGGTAGGCTTCCATTTCCCATTGGCGCGAAATTCACGCGTAAATTACAAAAGACCACGGGAATATTGCCGTCTAGAGATCGATGTCGCTTCTTCTTCTTCTTCTTCTTCCTTTCTTCTCGAAAGGGCTCGATGACGCTCTTTCATCCATCGAGAGGGAGATCAATTGGGTTCGAAGGCTTCTCGATAAAAGGGAACGGAGCAACGTTCACGGGTTAATGCGCTCGTTATCGTGAAAATGGTCGTTCAGCAAATATTTAACCCCTTGTACCAAAGCTATATCAACGACTTCTTTCTTCCTAATACTCCCCAATATTTGATCTGTCCGATAATAACGATAGGATTATATTATTTATTGATAATATTCCCTATACCGAGCGTTGTAATTGGTTGTAATTATTTGTCGAGTATTGCTATATATATATACAAAAATGATAAAATAAAGAATTCTGATTAGAAAGTGGATAACATATTTATTATATATATGTATATATATAAATATATAATACACATATTTACACATTTATATGTATACACATATACATATTTATTATATATATATATATATATATATATATATATATATATCGATTTATAATTAACTGGTTTTATCGTAAAAAAAATTCTTTATTTATAACGGCACTAATATTTATGAATCAACTCTGTAAGTTACTTGGTTCATTTACCGTCAGAAATACATTCGATTAATCTGGGTCCTGTCTTATCGTTGACTCGTCGAACGAAGATTAAGGGCGATAAGGAGAGGAAAGACAAATAAAAGGAAAAAAATGCAAAGAAGAAAAAAAAAATAGAAAAAGAAACATAAAGAGGAGCATAAACGACGTATATGAACGGGGAGTGGGGGGGGGGGGAGGTGATCATGAAGATTCGGTCAAAACTTAATTCCAATTTCGAACGAAATGCCATTAATTATGGATCACCTCTCTTTCGGTGCATACGGAAGAGAGTAAGCTTCCGGTTTTCCCCTACCACTCGCGAGAAATCGATGAACGAATCGACTGGGTGCGAACCAGTCCCGGGGCTCGACGAGCTGGCCGCCGTGACTTCGATCGTAATTAACTGGAGCTCGATTAAAGCCGGCCATCGATTAAGTCGCACTTTGAATTACGCGTCGCTCGGCCACGATCGAGAATCTTTTCAAAACATTCTTGAATCAACCGTTTTATTTTTTCTTTTTCTTTTTTTATTGTCAATCTCTCATAGGATAATATTTCTCTCGGTATCTATTATATATCTACGTTTGTATCTTTCGATCATTTTTTATTGACGAATAAACGTATTAATTAAAAAGATTGAATCATATAATGTTTTAATTATGATCAATCATTATTGACGAGTTAAACCGACATTAAATAAAGAAACGAAAGAGAACATTCGTGAAGGAGGATCAAACGAAAACACGAAACCACACCTTTTCTCCTTTACGTTACCTTTTTAACCATGGAAACTGGTACATTATCATTCCGCGGGCATGCGTGCTCGGAAAGAAAATATTCAGTAACGTTTCCAATATACAACCATTCGTTTCTTTGACTATTTATCGTACTGCAAAGGTTCTCTCTCTCTCTCTCTCTCTCTCTCTCTCTCTCTCTCTCTCTCTCTCTCTCTCTCTCTCTCTCTCTCTCATTGCTCTCATCGAAATCAAAAGGCATTGATGTCGTACCAGCCAACGCATCATCTCATACCGTGTATTTTTTTACTTCATCCATTTACTACGCTTTTGCACCGACTATACCAGCTACGTGTATAAACGACATTCAACGTTATTGGAATACGTGTCCCCTCTGATGGCAGAAGAGGAGGGAGAGGAGGACTCTAGTAATTATTGGAGATTCCCTTATACGTTGTTCGATCCAACGTGCATTCCTCTTTTCGATAAAAACCATAGAAATATCGGAAAATATAACCGGGTTGTACCGATATCGAGGAGGGTTTTTTTTTTCTTTTTCTTTTTTTACTTTCTTTATTAATCACACCGTTCAACCTAGGATATCATTGGTTATATTTTATATTCGATGGGGGAGAAAAAAAAGAATTTTCAAAATGTGCGAAATTGTTCGCTGGAGGATAACATTTCCTTTTTAGCTTACTATTGTCGGCTGGATTTTTTTCTTTTTGCATGCGCATATCCGTCTTTCTTATTCGTCTCGTTCGTTTCAAGGCACACTCGTAACTCGGCGAAAAAGAAAGACGAGAAGTGAGGGAAGGTTAAGAATAAGAAGAAGAAGAAGAAGAAGAAGAAAAAGACGAGACAAGATGCAGGCACCGGTTGAGTACCGATTGGCTAAGTATTATCCATAGATATTCTCCTCTGTATATCCTAGTAGTAGTAGTAGTATAGCTGAAATTAATTGGCACAAAATTAAACCGGTTCTTCTTAGCCTACCTATCCTGCGGTTCGGTATAAAGAGAAGAATGAATAAAAAATCAAACCACGATTTCGGAATGCTACGAATCGGAGGAATTAATCTGCGAATTCAGACCGCAAAAAGGGGGGAAAACGATGGGCAATCGCAACGAATAATAATCTCGATTGCCGCATCTTCCAACAGAATTGGGACGTGGAAAGCTCTCATATAATGTTAATTCCTTTCGATTCGAGGAAGGGGGATACAAAATTATTTAAGGTAATGTGACGCTTGCATAAAACAATAATCATCAACGTGTTTTTAAGCTTTAACTAAATATTAATATCATTACGATTATTTATAACTTTCGTGAGTTTCGCTGTACTTATCGATCGATTACACTGAACGGAGTTGTAATATTTTTATTCAAGGTAAACATCGGAGCGAAATTTTATTCAAAATATCGATCGACGTGTTATGAATACATCGAATTCACAAATTTTTTCGTTTATATTAGAAACAGTAAAAAAAAAAAAAACCTTAGAAGAACGATACTTTTGATCCTTATATTACTCTGGTTTCTTTGCTTCTTGTTCTTCCTTTTTGAGAATAATAGAAAATAACGACGTACGTACGTACGAAAGGAGGTCCAGCTCTTATCTCGATGACCTACATTTCTTTTTACTTTTACAAAGTGAAATTCGAAAGAGAATTCGAAATTCTCTCTCTCTCTCTCTCTCTCTCTCTCTCTCTCTCTCTCTCTCTCTCTCTCTCATTTCTCTCTCTCCGTTTCTTTTTCTTTTTCTCGGTCTCTCTCTCTCTCTCTCTCTTTATCTGTTTCTACTCTCGATCGTGTCTTCGCATCATAATTGGCTTATTGTACTTGTCTCTCAGTGAAAATACTCTCGTTTTTTTACTTTTCGGTAAAATGGAAAAATCCGTGTCATAAATTTGAAGAACTAGGCGAGAGGGGGTATTTTATATAACCTAGAAAAATTTTGTCCGATCTTTCCTCTTTCACTTTGTCCTTTTAAAATTCAACGTATTTGTTTCGATAATACGATGGCGGATGCATTGTTCGCATCGGACAGACCCGAAAGCTCCTCTACTCTTTTATTTTTGTTTCTTTTCTTTTCTTTTCTTTCTTTCCGTTAAAACGTATCCGCCACGCTCGAGTTCCTACGAATCTTCCAAAACGTTTTTCCAACGTCAAGAAAGTAGTCAGTAATTGGAAATACCTTATTGTTAAGCTTTACCGAGCACACCTTTGTCAGAAAGTTAATCAGAGGTCTGTTCTTTTTATTAGGATCACACTTCTCAACTTCTAATTCTCGATAACTAAATATATCGTAGTTCGTTAATAGAAAATTCATAAGTGTATTTATACGATGGTGATAAATTCCTATTTTATTTTCATTGCATTTAAGGACTATTATAGAAGAATTGAGGTACTCTATTATAGTCGACACGGTTATAACGAGCTTATAGGAAACTGTCCGTTTCCTGTCACGCATTTCTTCTGATAAAAGTAATCACGCTATCGTTTCATCGAATGTCCCGATATTTTGCATATACAAAACTCCGACGTTTTCATTTGTAAATGTTGAGAGAAGGAGAAAGAATGAAAGAGAGTGAGGTGAAAGGGACTATAAGATTTAAAAACACGTTTGTTACAATCAAGATTAGTAATATCTGCGCATATGGAAAAATTTCATTTTGCTCGGGCATAATGAAAGATAGTCGCCATTTAATTTCTTTTATATTTCCGAATGAAATTTTTCCGGCTACAAATTACGTCCGATAATAGGACTTTATACGAGCAAAAATTTTCGGATTTCGCATCCTGCGTTCTAGAAGTGGCTTCTATTTCCTTTTTTTTTTTTTTTTAACTCATCGTCCGTTTTATTGAATCGTGCGTTTTACTGAAAATTTCAAGCGATTACTTCGTGCTCTAACTAGACATTCCATGGCTCGTGCGTGTAACGAAATGAACGTTTGAAGGATATTAAAGGTCGTTTTATATAAATTATTACGGCCAGTGCAATCTTCCATAATTACTATATATATATATATATATATATATATATATATATATATATATATATATATATATACGTTGAAACACGATATAAAATGCAACAGTATAAAATTTATTTTAGAAAAAAATTGATTATACATACGATGATATATAGTTTCTTCTTTTTTTTTTATTTTTTTGATCGAGAGTTAACGTAATATGTAAATAATTTTCGAAAAAGTATTGTACTCGATTTTTGTCAAAACTACAACATTTTATGCGATAAATAAATTGCTTCGAGGATATTAAATACATATATAGACCGGATCTACGATAATTACACGTTAGATAGTCGTAAACGTTAAAAGAAGCGTCTGCGACCGACCGAAGAATATTCCTTATCGAATATGCTAATGCGCGTAAGGTCCACGTTCCATTTAGGTAAAGTGTCATGTGTCAAGACCCTGAAACCTCCTTCGGAACAGGAAGAAGCGCCGCAAAGACGAGTTCGAGCAAACTCTCGAACCTTACGATTTCTGGGACGACAGCCAGCGTCTACCAGCAAATGAAAAACGCATTCCTGTACAAACACAATCCGCCCAGGGACGAAAGTAATCTCATCAATATCTAAGATTGATTTATATTAATTATAAATACATATTTTTATAATTGATTTGACACGAACTTTGAAGAACTTATAAAGTAATATTGAAAGTTATAATCATTTCCTAAAACCAATGGAAGTTACATAATTTATGTCTTCTTTTTTATCTCTTATCTTGCCAATATTCCAATACTCGACCGCATCAGAAGTGTATTATTTCTATATTGTAACGTAACCGAATTACTAACTGTCGTAATATTATTCTATGTTATGCCGAATGCATTTCTAAATATAAACGTATAAGAACCGATCTGAAGATTAATTTGAAAATAATTATCAATCAATGTGTTTATCTTATCTGAGCAATAGTAAAGAAATAAATATCTGCAATTGACATTGGCCAGTTACCGTCAACGCGCAAGAGAGATGAATCGTTAACTGGCTTGGAGCTCGCATGAGCTAATGAATCATTAGTGTCCCTATTAGCCCATTAACGTCTTTTAACCCTTGGGGGTCTGTTCCATATCCGGTTGGCCAAAGCAGACGGGAGCAGATGATATGGACTGGCTGCACTTGCGTCATTTATATGCGTGCAATGTTCATAACGTTAGCCAGACGAGAACGTAACAGCTCCGTGCGACCTACCAAGACGATTAATTTTCATTCTCTGATGCTGTTGGTTCTATTAATCAACGATGTCCAATTTCGTCGTCATTTAAGAAAATATTTACCGTTCATTACTTCGAGTAACCGTCGTTCGTAAAACGAATCAAATTATTTTTATTATTATTATTCTTTATAGATCACATCTATACGATTACACGAAAAAAAGTTTTTCTCCGATATTAAAAAAAAGTTTATGGTAGGATTTTGCCAAGAATTTTCTAATGAATTCGCCTGCATCTTTCCTTGAGTTTTTAAAAACTAACGAGATCACGTTTGTCAGGAGCGCGAAAAGATCGTCTTTTTGACAATCAAAATCCCACTCGCTTTGTGAACTGTCACGACTCTACATTTTTATTTTTCATCCAAAATACTCACCCGACCTTCTCGGAATTCCAATATTCTCTTTACCCACGTAACTTATATCGTTTCTTGAGTTACTCGAAAGCTATCATTTTAATAAAGAGGCCTCCTTAAATTTACGTTCCTAATATCGATTTCGTGCCACGTATGCATATTTGAAGGAGTTTGTTATTGTTCTCAAAAGGTGATAAGCCGCGTTCGTGAAACGTGATCGGCATAACCCTATAAACTGCATTTCTAGTAGCCTTGTGTAATGATTACGCATGAAATATTCGAAGAGTCGACAATTTTACACGTACGAGTACGGACAATGAGTCATTAAATACCTATGTAGCAACTTACTAAAACTACATAAGAAAAATAGAAAGAAACTATATAAGAAAAGAGAATATTTATAAAAGTTCTTATTATTCAATGCCCTTAAATATCGCTCAATTGCTTGTATAATAATAGCAAGTGTTTAATTATTTAAAGACTATTCTTATCGTAAGATTAGTTTATTTTTTTTTTTGTTTTCCACAATCTTTTTGGTCCCGCTAGTCGGTAGCACGATCATCGAGAAAGCTTGAATGAGATCGTAAACGTTGCCCTTCTTGAGCGCGACAAGTCGACGATGAGGTGACGTCATCGAATAAATTCAATTCGTAGTGTCACGTTTTACTACTACGACGATGACAAAGGATGGGTCAAAGAAACTTTAGAGAAAAGGACGTAATTAACTTTCCGTGATACTTTCGTGATAATTTTGAATTTATACCGAAGCTTTTTATTTCTTCTTTTTTTTTTTTTTTATCCAAAGTTCTCTTTTATCTAAAGGGCTCTTATCGAAAGTTACTTCTAGTTCTAAGAGATTTATATCGTCATTAAATGTTCGAAACTTTTTTTTAACGAGCCTCAACCAATCGAGTATTCCACTTGACAAGTAAACTTTTATGTCCCGAAGAAAACAATTTTAAGCGACGATCTTCAACGTCGGCATGAATGACGATGATGTCAGAAACCTCAAACAAGTTCCAAGGCTTCGAAAATCACCTATGTACGTTCTTTCTGTCAATCGATCGTAATCTACGTGATATTGCTTTTCATGTTCCCGTGTTAATCCTCGTTCTTGGTTTTCTAATATTATTATTATTATTAGTATTATTATTATTATTATCATTATTATTATTATTATTATTTTTAACGTTCTCAACGAGCTTATTGTTCCGCGTTTAAGATTAATTCACATCTGACGTTTATGACGAAATCACTGAAATAAAAATTCCTACTATTAGATATCATCGGTCAATTTTACGACGAGGAAAAAGTCGTCTTACTTCGGACCTGAGTCATTTTGCGTTGTAGCATAAATTTTCTTTCATTGATTTACAACGTGGAACTAATAAACTCGAGAGAAAATCCTTTGACGTAAGTATTACAGGACGTTAAAATATCCTCAAAAGGGTATATCGCAAAAAAAAAAAGAAGAATCGAACGTTTCTACGATTTCTAACAGAAATAATGAAAATTAAATAATAATTAGTCGTAATTAATAAGTAAAAATTAATTGATTCGTGAAAAAAAGAAATTAATGTTATCCGTCAAACGAATTCCATTTATAATTAATATTATCATGGCTGACTAAAGCAACGATCGATCGAACGATCGAAGTAGGGAATATCAGCATTCCAGTTGTTTTCTCACGCGTTAGCTTATTCATTGACAAAACCACTCTCGATCGAGTCAGTGCATATCTCATTTGCATTTCTCGTATATGCGCTGCGAGAAGAAATTATGCGAACGAACACGTGTCGTTATGTCGCCTAGCATCTATTTCTATGTGTATATGTACAGGTGCAGTACGTAGTCGAACACACACACACACACACACATATATACGTTCGATATATATATATATATATATATATATATATATATATATATATATATATATACGTTTGATAGATGGATTAGATTAATCGACTTCAGCGTTCGTCCATCGGAAGGTAAAACGTGACATCAGAATTTCTGAGAACGAAACTTCGCTTGCGTTCGCATTTTGCATTTACAACGTACGTGGAATATTTATACCCGAAGAAGATAGATAATAATGCCCATATCTATATCTATGCGCGCTCTGTGTGTGTGTGTGTGTGGTGTGACGTATATTACATCTTTCCAGTTCTTGCTTCGCGACGAAGGATTTTCCCGCGCTTCGAAGACCAACAAGATAAAGATAACTAAGGATAATGACGGTAAAAAATGATAGAGAACGACAATAAACGCGAAGATTATAAAATTGTGGATATTATCGCGTTGAGAACTGGTGTACCGAAGTCGAGGACAATGGCGGAGAGAGCAGATGCCTGTTGAGCCTTGCAAAACGTGTACTGCTTTGCCAACTATTCGTTATCTATACGATTTCTACGTTGACTCTGTCAACTTCCTTTGTCGTTTGGCTATAACGAGACTCGCGATGACTAAGAGGTCGCAAAGACGGAAGCAAATCATCAGCTCTGAATTGATACCATGCACATCATACAAGATGAACGCTCTTATCTCTTTCAAGTGATTTCTCTCTCACGTTGCATGACATTCATGTGCTCGAACATTGATTACGATTCTCTTCTTTAGTTTTGCGACATCTCGAAGAGAATTCTAGAATACTTATAGTACTAAAATATTTATTTGTTATTGGAATATATATATATATATATATATATATATATATATATATATCGAAATTATTTGATCTATCTATATATATCCTGATTTATTTATCCGACATATTCGTAAGAGAGAAAGAGAGAGAGAGAGTCCCTGAAAATTGTAAAACTTAAAATATCATATCAGATTTTCTACTTGCTACAAACTTTTATGCTGGATAATATTAGAAATTGTAGCTTTGTATATAAGGTATTTATTATCAAATGCCCATATTAACTTGTATATCCTTTGTTAATAGAAATAATAACAAAAATATGATTAAGAAAGATGTTTTATATAAATACGTACGTATTTCAATTGTTTTTATAATTATAGCATATATATGTATATATATATATATATATATATATATATATATATATATATGATCATTGCAGAAAATAATAAGTAAGATATCAATTTTTACGAAAAAGAATAAATGTTAAAGTAAATTATATAGTTGGATTATCATCAAATGCGCAATTTATAAATTTAAATTTTGTTAAATTGTATAAGATTGATTAATAAATTTTCATTGATCCTAACTGATTCTTCGAAAAGTTTCTAACATACGGAAAACAATATACAATCTATAAAATATCTCTTTATATATATTCATTTACTTCTCAATATTTACTGTTAAATGGCTTTTGTATTTGCCAATTGGGGGAAAAAGAATTGCTGAGCTAGAATTTAAGTGAGCAGTGTGCATTTGACAACTGCCTTCCATGTGCGTTATATACGAGGGACGTATCTCGATTTTGCGGTAGAAATAATTTGTGAAAGGGTTCTTTTTATTGAAACTTCTTTCAAAAACAAGAAATAGAAAAACGAGAAAAAGCGATCTGAAAAACGTGAACCGTCATCCGACCTAACTGTGGCATCGTCGATCATACACGAGAAAAAGAGAGAGAGAGAGAGAGAGAGAGAGAGAGAGAACGGTGGAGTTTAAATGCTATGGAATACAATAAGCTCGGAAATTTCTGACCCGCGGCTGACAATAAGTTTTAACGAAAACGTAGGAAACCGAAGTTACGTCTCTGTCCAAAGAAGTTTCTTCGTAAAGAAACTTTCCCAATCACACGTACGAGAGTCCGTTTAAGTTTACCCTCTTTTCTTTTTTTTTTTACGAGAAAACTTCCTTCGACAATTGTTTTCTAACGATTCGACACGCGGTCCGCGTCATTATTAAACTTATTCGTTCTATCGTCGGAAAATCCGTTCGTCAGGACCAATCGACACTTTCCGTTCACAAACTTCAGATTTATACCTTGATTCGTTCCGTACGATGAATTCAAGGAACAAACTTTTGAAATGAAATATCAGGAAAAAAAAACGATGTAATGTATTGAAGAGAAAGAAATTCTTTATTAGACAGTTATTCGCATTGTTGACCCATTTCTCCAGAAGAAATAATATTTTCTGTGAATCCGAGCTCAATGTAAAATGCATTAGAAGATATACCACGTGTTAAATTTTCCTAAATTACGAACACACACACACACACGCGCGCGCACACGCACACAAACACATAGATACAAAAGATCGCAATATCCTCTGGAACAGAGAGAAAGCACACGCTCGTAAAATAATTCCATTTTCGAGATTGAGCTCGTCGAGTACCGGTGAGAAAATTGGTGCACTATGAAGTCCTTCTTCAAGAGTAATAAATAGTTGAGCGCGTTGTTCCGAAAGTTTACGACACACACACACACACACACACACACACACACACACACACACACACACACACACACACATCGACGCGCTAAATAGATTCATCGATAATCCGAACCACAGAGCAACGAGGACGAAATAATAGCGTAAAATAATGTATAGATCGTTGAAGATAAGTGGGTAACGAATTTTTTGTCTAAGAGGAAATTAATATCTACCTTGAATTTCTAAAAAAATTTTCTTACGCCCATATGATCCTTCAAACCCAATCTATCCAGCCGCGTTACTTCCCGCGCGGATTTAATGCTTCCTGAATTTTATCCCGGATGTAATATATCCAAGATTAATCTTGGAACGATGCAACTGCACATTTTCATATTCCGGAGTGAGAGAGGCTACAATCGAGACGATGTATATCTGTGATGTGTGCGTATTTACACATATATAAGTAATAATATGAGTAAACACATACGTACTTAAAATATATTTTATTAGCACGTATTTTCGTACACGTCGTATCGACGAGTTTACGTATGAACGTAGGTATACATGTGTATAAACTCTTATATCGTTTTACCACTTACCATCGATATCCATAATTAGTCATAATAATGTCCGTTGGAAGTCTCTCGTCAAATGGCCCAGCTCTAATTAGTAACGACTTGTCAAAGCAGAGATTCTCCCCCATGATTACATGGTTGACGTTTAATCGATTAATACCTCACTGGCATTTAGCCTACGTTTTCGTACAATTGCGCGGTATTGTTCATCTGCAACATGATCCACGTAATTAGCGATAATTGGTAATAATCCAAGTAGAAGTTAAATCTTACCCTTTATGTTAATTAGTTATGTTATTACCACTCGACTAATAAGTATGTACACACCCATGTTTCACTTTCTTATAACGAATGAATTTAAAGCTACGTAGAATAATAACGATAACAAATTCGCATAAAGAACGTAAATACTTGTTAAACAAAAAGGAATGTTCACGAACGTTTCGTTAAAATAAACGTTAATAAAAGGACATAGGTATAATACTCTTTGTTATACTAACGAACCTGGAAAAATGTGAAAAGTATTTCAATCCTTTCGACTCTAATGGATATAGGCATTTGTATGATTTTCAATTTATTATGCTAATGAATTATATCGAATGTTTAAGTAACTATTTCAAATATAAATAAATGAAATTGAAATCTCGATATTTCAAGTACTAGAACGTGAATTAGTTCATTATGTGTCAGCAGTCATTAACTTAGCGTGTATAAGTCAAGGACCATGTTGACACTCGTAAAGAAACTTTTTCATTTACAAGAACTATACTTCGTTTAAGAGAGACCACTCTTGGCATCAACTGAGCGCTTCTCTCATTGCAGTCTAATAATGTCGACTTTTCGATCATAATGTAAGATAACAAACAGCGATACAGTAAACAACTATATTTTTCGTATCTATTTCAATATCCATACGAACATAAACTTCACCTATTTTCTCTCTTTCTCTCTCTCTCTCTCTCTCTCTCTCTCTCTCTCTCTCTCTCTCTCTCTCTCTTCCTCTTTTTTCATGGACCATCAACGGTCTCCGCTCGAGCTTGTTATTTTCCTGCATATAATCGTACGTTATGAATGACTCATGGCCTTGCCGCCATTTCACGTGTATGTCTCTCTACGTCTAATAACACCGTCGTAACTTCTGACTCATGTTCAAATTATACGGCGCTTTTGCGTACTATTATTCGCAATAAATATCTATAGATATATACATAATATGTTAACCATGATCCGAACATACATATATGCATGAATTATTGGAAAATAGATAACACCGATAACTTAACGACGATAATACGACTATGATCGTCAAAGGTATTATGTAAATGAAACGTGATAGAACAATGCCATAAATATTTTCCACATTTTCGGTTTATTCAATTATATAATTCAACGTAGCAAAGTTCACCTTGACTTTATTAATACTTTTACCAATGATTTTTACTAGCGTTATAATAAATATGCATATAAAACTATGCAAGTAAAATCTTTCAAAATAGAAAATAAAATGCAAATAAATATTTATGTACTACGGATAGATGACACGAATTAAACGGAGTTCTGGATGAAACTGCGTATCTTTAGATTTCAATGGGATCGATTCACGCGTGACTTATATAAATTTTCTATACAAAAGGCACAAGTGTGAATCGACGAGCGCGTTAATGAGGATCGTAACGTAGGCTGTCAAAATGAATCGTTGATGAATAATTCTCTATGGTAACTTATTTCATTCATAAAAAATGATCATTTTTTCCATGACATTCATAATCTAAAATTCATCGAGTCGTAGCATCGAGAGTTGTCTCCAATATACGAGGCAGCTTTTGTTTCGATATCGAACGAATATAGGAATTACTTCGTTGACTTCGACAGCTGTCACGATGATACGAAACTATAATATCATCATTGAATCCACATAAAGTACGATGTCATTCTCTGTAGCTTTAACCAGTCGTGTTCACGCCCGAGAACAATTACGTTAATACTGCCTAACGTTCGTACATAGTGATGTGATACTCTATGTTCGTAGATCGATGCTCTAATAAAGTTTGTAAATATTGCTTTCACGGTGTATGGCACTTAGCGCAATCCATTGGAAATATTTTCAAAGTTCAAATTTCTAAGCGTCGCGAAATATTTTGCGCTACCGTTGATATATAACCTTGAATTCTAGAGCTAATTGGGATTATATTCATAAATTAATAAAAGGAACTCTGAGATATACCTAACAAAATTATATATATATATATATATATATTCGATATGTAAAATTGTAACATTGATTTTTATCTTAATGAAGATTAGATTTTTAAATTGATAAAAGCGAACCAATACGTTTTTATGCTTAACGGAGTCAAAATTTATATAATAATGTTATATGTTCCTGTCCGATAAGTCACGTGGTATCGATTTTTTAAATCTGACAAATTATATCTTTAAATTACTAAACACGAATTAATAAAATTCCATACATCTGCAACATTTATGTTCGCTAAAAAAAAATAAAAGAAAAGAATTATTTTTAATACGTAATCGATAAGACAAATATCTTTATGTCAATCTTTAATTATATATATGTAATGCATACACACACACACACACACACACATTCACATACTATGTATATTATATTTTATAAGAAAAAATTATATGATATTGTAATAAAAATATAAAAAGTATTTTATAAATAAAATAAACGTAATAAAATTCAATTTTCGAGATTTTCGAAATTAATGCTTTGGGAAAATAAAACCGAAGAATTATATGAAATATATGATGATTGGATGGAATCGATCGAAGAAATAAATTCTTAAGAGTTAAACAATAATAATCGCAATTGAAGCAATTGTGAGTTTAAACTATTTGTGCAGATTCGAAGAGTCTCTCGGCGAAGAAAGACGAAGTCGATTGAATCCCGTGACATTTCACGACTGGGACTTGGCTGCTGAGCTAGAAAGAACGCAGCATCTTCTGAATTTATGCATTTGGTAAAGGGACGCATGCCTATCTAAAAGGTGCTGCGCTCGAAACGGGTTTCATATTTTACAAGGCGTCCACGGTTAATTTACAGTTAGAAGCCGGACAGTCCGTGTTACATATCGGCGCTGGGTTGTAATGCGTTCCATTTCGTTTTTCATCGCCTGCAATGCGAATTTCTCTAAACAATTTATAATGCCCTTTTAATTTCACTCGTTTATAAGGGAAATAAATTATTTATTCTTTATTACCTTCGTGGAGAATAATTTATTGTTAAAAAAAGAAGGAAGAATGAAAGAAAAAGAGAAACCGAAGGGACAATATTCGTGACTTTAGATTAACGTGCACGTTTAGTTGAAACGCGTTATTCTCTTTTGCCCTTGTGATTAATGCAAACCTGCCACTTCACCCGCCATGTCCGAAATCCGGATCCTTTAACAGGGGGAGCGACAGGCATTGTCTGCTTTCGTAGAAGGCACATAAATTTCGCACGTCGTTCGCTACGATGGTAAATCGGTCATCCAATATGAGAGAGAATTCAAACGATTTCACGTAATCGTTGCTAAAATTTCAGTCTCCAATCTGTCGCTAAAATCGTATATCTAATTATTCCTTCCTGTTATATTTTAAAATTAAAACGTTCGGATTCTTTTTTTCAAATGCGTTGAATGGCGTGAAGATGATTAATCACAATAAAATTTTGCTGATTTTATTTAAAATGCGCTTAAGGTATCTTTCGAGTGTGTACGCGTTATGTTTGTTTGTAATATTTAAAGAACTAAAAATAAAAGTATACTTCTTTAATAATGGTAAAGTCTTATGTAAAAGTGATGACATTGAATTATCCATATAGCATATGCGAAATATGAAAAAATAGTATATGAACTTGTGCAGAAATATAAACGACATATGCAAAAATATGTGAGATATATCTGTTGTAATACTAAATATAAATAAGTATATATTGTACTTATTGTAATAAGTACAATATATTGAAAACGTTACATCTTTTACATTGTTTACATACATTGTGTAAAATACTGATGCTTCAAGCCATAAAAATCAATGCTAAGAGGTGCTTTCAGAAATATGCTTTTAAATTGAAGATAACAAATTATTTATTAACGGAGAAAGGAGACGCGACTCTTCCGTAAATCTATTTAATCCGTGTACTGCACATGTTATGTGAATTATATTTGGATAAAATACTTAATAAATTTTTAACAGCTTTATCTGACACTAGCAATAATATCTTTTTTTCAACGCCATCCGGCCATTCGCACCATTCTTATAACTGAATCGACTAACTGAACAATACTTATGTAATTTGTTTTCCCTTTAATTCTTTGTTCGAAAGTAAATGAGGTAACGTTGCTTTATTATCTCATATTTTTCCAATAATTAGATCTGAAACGCATCGCCCAATTTTATCTGTCGTCCTGTCTTCTGAAATCCGCATATAATTCTCAGCAGCACATATCTTTTTTATTACAATATAATATTACGCAATTCTAATTTATATCAATCAGTTAAATAAGTTTTACGGAAGTGTCGACTCACCAGGAATATTCTGATTCGTGTATTCCATAAAAAAAAAAAATCACATTCATTTTATTATCAAGACTTCGTAAAGTCACATTTACAAGGACCACCATCGCTATACGCGTGTCGAATATAAAATTCATTCTTCTTAGTCATATTAATCTTTTTTCCGATATTGCAGATTGTCCCGAAAATACGTTCTATCCGAATTATTGTTGCTGCGATTGGAAGCATTAAAATATTGTGTCTATTGTGATTTTATATCACAACGAATCTCTCTTTTATATATTTTACATCGCACAGATTCTCTCGCACAAAACTGCTATCTCCCAATTCATCAATCAAGATTTGGAATTAATCTACGTTGACTTTTTCTTACTTTGGCGATTTAAAAGTGAAAAACAAATATAACGACGTATTTTAATCGTCGTAATATATTATCAATTCTTCGGTGTTTCGAATTGTATTAAAGCGCTATCACACGATTATATATAGGCTAGAAGACATCAGTGAACAGTTCGTTTGCTGTGTTCTTTATCATTTCCTGGGAAATTACTAGCTATTGTATAACATGTTTATGTACGTTACAGAATGTTACCAGACTCAATAAATCTACCGAGATTTTGATTTCGCTTCCAGTAAATTTATTCGAAATTTCAGTAAATAATATCGGATTTTTAAAAATACATATGACAAACTTAAATGAAATATGCAATATACTTTCGCGTATGTATTGGAAAAAAATAAAAAACATAAAATACGCGGAACGTGTAAAATATGTAAAATAAATAGTACATATTTGAAATCTTTCAAAAACTAAACAAATTTTTATCTGGTTACCACGTTATTATTACTTCCCGATAAAAATTATACATTTGCATGAACGTTTGCGTTCTAAATAATTGTTACATTAGTATATTAAATTGTATAAAATTCGTGCAGCAATCAACGCGTTAATGTATAATTCATTTTTGTATTTTTATGAAAAAAAAAAAAATAATAAAAAATATACTATATATAAAAAAGCATTATACTACCTGTTAAATAAATATTAAAGAGATAATTGTTATAATAAATATATGTTACGAAATTTATTGTAAAACTAAATTGTTGCGTATACGTGTTACGTCAAGGATTAACCCATATTTAATATTGATATTTCGTAATTTTCAAATCATATACGATTGAAGAGTTAAGAAAATCAATCACGACCGTTGATCGAGAAACTTAGTAAAATAATTTTATCTCTACCGTTACATACGAATGATCATTTCTATCCAGCTCGGATTATTCTTTATAACACAATGAAAATGTTATCTCAAGCCGTTAATAAGATCTTCCGGCTGGTAAGAACTGGATTACACGCGACTTCTCAGGCTTTTCTACGTTTCGAAACGATTTCGAACGACTGAAAGAGAGAGAGAGAGAGAGAGAGAGAGAGAGAGAGAGAGAGAGAGAGAGAGAGAGAGAGAGAGAGAGAGAGAGAGAACAAGTTGTTTTATTTAAACGCGATTCATAGTTACGCATACGTACGAATAGAGACGTACGTATGTGCACTCATGCAGGTACATAGAAATGACCTGGATCGTAAGGAAGTACAGACGAGTTGGTTAGCGGGTAGATCCGATATACGACTTGTACATAACTCTGGTCTAGCGTTATAGCCGCTTTCTGCGCGTTCTGTTTCCTATTCGCCGAGGTATACCGCGTTAGTTTCCCTTGAGGTTTTCACGTAGTCATGTTGTACAGCACATACATATACGTGTATTCATATATACACGTACGTACCTACACAGATACGCATAGATACGTATGTTGTAACATTACAATTGGATTTTGAACGATCAAAGAAAACATTGATCTGTTTTCTTTGCTCTCGTTGACATTTATAGAATCAACCATTAATTTTTCAATAATCAATATCAATTTTTGAGAACGTCGATTTTTCGAGTGAATATTTTTGTCCTCTTTCCGCCTAAGAAAGTTCTCGTTACTATCTTAGTGCTTCGAAAACATTCAAAACTGAACACATAAAGCACGATGGTACTTCACGTGAAAAACGGCACGCTCTCAGACAGTGAGAAAACGTTGCATCAAACGACTCGTGTAACACAATGTTCGCATTGAATATGTTTACATTTCGCGCGGCACATTTCGGCCCTCTGTGATGAAACTTCTAGAGATTGCCGAGGCAGATGGATATTTTCGCAGAAAAATATGAGACGCAGTTTCCCGGAAAAAAATTCCCTTTCAAAACAAATCGTTCGAATTTTCAATGTAATCGTCGTGAATTAAAACGTTACATATTCAATCGGTGCGCCAGCATATTTACGTAACTTTCGTATTAACGATTGAGCGTGTTTTTATTCTTTCTTTTTTTTTCTATTTCTTTTTTTTTTTTTTTTGTAGAAAAGTAAAAATCGTACCACGACGTCTATGAATTCTGTAAAATCATATTGAGCAACATTAATGATTTGAGAAAAAATTGTGGCAAAGGATGATCGATGATAGCGTGATAACGAAAGCTTTTCGCATCGCGTCACGTTTCTGCGATCTGCACGATCATCCTTAAAGGGATAGGAAGGGAAAGAGAAAAAGAGAGAGAGAGAGAGAGAGAGAGAGAGATCTCCCTTCAACGTCGACCCCTCGAGGAAAGACTCGTTAAAATTCTATCTTGACGATCATCTTTGACCGATTAAGAGAGCCCCGAACTACGAGGGGATAATTTAATCGACTGCAAAATCGTGCTTCGCAACTCGATACTTCGTTCGATGAACGTTTTGCGGTTAAAGAAAGGGGTATTAAGATCGATGACGAATTCGTGAAAGATCACGTTTTTGATTCCTTCGAATCGCACGATAAGACATTGTCCGAGAGAAAAGAGATTACCCGCATTTGTTCTATCCAAAAGTTTGTATTATCTGAATTTGATTGCTTTTGTGAAAAATTTTTATTATCTATAATTTGATTTCTAATATTTCACAATAACTCGATACCACTAATAACATAATAATAATATTGTACGTGTCTATTATATTTGATTTCAAGTAATATATGTATTCATTACGATATCGAATGATAACTCATAAATTAATAACGATATCATACGATATGATTCAAAGAAAGTATTTTGGGAAATAGGAGAAGAAAAAAAAAGATTCTCATCGCGTCATTAAATTATTGAAACTCGGCCCTGTTCGCATAAATACACATACGCGCGCGCGTACATACATAGGACACACTCGCACGTATTTCGAGAAGATTGATTTTTCATCCGGCTGCGCATATCTCTCGCTTACAGTTGACGTATTTCAAACGAAATGCGTGCCAAGAGAGAAACGAAAATTTCGAATCGGCGATACGCCACAGCTTCGACGTTGTTCATGAATGATCGAGGATCTACGAGAGAGAGAGAGAGAGAGAGAGAGAGAGAGAGAGAGAGAGAGAGAGAGAGAGAGAGAGAGAGAGAGAGAGAGAAAGAAAGAGTGAGAGAGAGGCGCACGCGGGAGGCACGACATCGAGAAAGTGAATTCTCCTCGGACTCTCGGCTCACATTTCCGAGAGTATCGTCCTCTCGATTTCTCCAGCATGTACATACAACCGTTCACGGAGATGACGCCATTCCTCTCATTACGGCCATTCACGAGGAGTACTGTAATAATTATACTTACTTGTATTACGCTCTACCCCTCTCTCTCTCTCTCTCTCTTTAAGGAGAATCATCGCGTTGGAACTCTCGTCAAGCGTGTAACTACACACATCGCGGTGTCGTCTACCCTTCGTCATACGCATTGTCAATAAGAAGTTATAACGAATCAACGTACTACGTCCATAAAAACGACGAGTTCATTGTCTAAACCGTTATTTTCGACGATATCTAATTGGCTGAAAAATTATCATCAATGTAACACCCCCACCCCACCTCCTCTCTCTCTCTCTCTCTCTCTCTCTCTCTCTCTCTCTCTCTATCTCTATCTATCTATCTATCTATCTATCTGTCTGTCTATCTGTCTATCTTGCTCTCATGTCGCTTACCACTCGAAAGAGAATAATTTCGTTTACGCCAACGTAAACTACAACCACACTTTTTTTATTTTATCGAATGTTCCTTGACACGGTTAGTTA
Organism: Dolichovespula sylvestris; assembly: GCA_918808275.2. Lineage (NCBI taxonomy): Eukaryota > Metazoa > Arthropoda > Insecta > Hymenoptera > Vespidae > Dolichovespula > Dolichovespula sylvestris. Next base: position 16,501,645 of record OU964961.1, read on the forward strand.
TAAAACGGTATATATCGAGACTACGTTACAATTACCGGCCACGTTCGTGAACTTAGAGGATAAGCAACAAGATAAACAGGTTAACACGGTATTACTCGTTTTACCAAGCCTCATCGTAGGTATTCGACCGGCCATGAAAAAAGATTAAAAAGAACTTCGCAAGATTCGACATTGACCCGAAAAGAATAATGTTTTCTTAAAAGAGAGGAAGAATTTGTTAGAATCGTTATCATTTCAAATATTTTATGTCATATTTTCAATCAGATGGATGTAACATTTTTTACGGAAATTATTATTAAAAATAGTGATCTAATATTTCAGATACGTACTATTAAATATTTTTACGTTTTGCCGAGAATGAATTAATCTGTTATAAGTCCGTTTATAACGTAGTCTATAACACATGGTATGTACAAAACGTATTTTGTACCAATGAGAAATATTTAATTCGGTTAAATAATATATTTTTATCAAATAAATGTAACATGAATTATGGAATTATTAAAAAAAAAAAAAATATTTAATGTATAATGATTATTACAAATAACGTCATTATATCAATATCATAATAATTTAAGTTTCACAGTCGGGGAACAATAATAGATTTTAATTATTCTCAATTTTTCTCTTCAAAAAATTCATGAATCTGTAATTAGCATCTTATACCTGCTCGATAGTATTCTCTTTTCTGCAGGTTAGAATAACAAAAAAAGAATTATATTTCATTTTTCTTACATTTTTTAATAGGTTCATATAAATTCCTGGTTACGCATTACATATGTAATAGTAGGCATTAATGACAATATATTTATCGTGTGATAAGCTAAAAATGCACGAAGGAACACGTTAAGAATAAATTTGAAAATTGTGTTATAATATCATATTATGTTCATCGGTAGGAAAATAATAAATCCATGGCGAGGTATGATTTATGAAACAATATAAGATCCGTATATTCGGCAACATTTTTTCCAACGTAATACATATCTTACCTATCTATCGATTTCACTTCTGCGCGTGAGAGAGGGAGAGAGAGAGAGAGAGAGAGAGAACTTTCTTCTAGCGGAAGACGTGTCACGGAACGTCCGCTATTGAAAACCATCGTCGTCCCACGAAAAAGCCCGTGTATGTACCTTTCTCGTACACGGGGTCTCTCAAGGTCATAGGCCGCTTAACAACCTGGAACCTCGATGAGTTTCCTGCATCGTCACGCGTACTATTCTTCTCTCTCGTCGGTCGTTGCACCGCAGAACGGTAATCCTTGGGATAAATGCTACGACGACGATGGGACATCACGTGCGTGCTTCGACGAACGTTTGACTTATGGATGGTGTGTGTGTGTGTGTGTGTGTGTGTGTGTGTGTGTGTGTGTGTGTGTGTGTACCTATGTACGTACGTGTGCGTTCACGTGTACGTGCGTGTATTTGTATATATTGTGTATGCACTACCAACTGCGTAACGTTCCCAAGATATAATGTATACGCGGTGTAATAGCGTAAACACGGTACTACGTGGAATATACAATGCGACGTTCGAAGGGTCTAAGTTATGAAGAGAAAAAGAGAGAGGGAGAAAGGGAGAGAGAGAGAGAGAGAGAGAGAGAGAGAGAGAGAGAGAGAGAGAGAGAGAGAGAGAGAGAACGAATAGCAAGAATCGTGTCGTGTCGATAGATCGCATCGTTCGTATTCGTGTTTATTGTCCCGTCACGAAATACGACGTACCTTGAGAAACGAAAGAAACTGAGAGGAAGGAAGAGGTGAAAGAGTAACTTCAAAAGGTATAAAGAAAGGAGAAACGACAGAAAGAGAGAGAGAGAGAGATTTCGTCGGAAGGGTGTCGAGATCAAAGGAGTACATATGTGCCTTTGCCTTTGGACGACAACGAAGTTACTAATAATACACCGCACTTTGTGTGAACTTGTCTTTCGAAGTAATATCTACCAAAGATGAGAGATTTGATTATTTTTTTATTAAAAAGAAATAATAATCGCCGAAAGAAAATTATCAAGGCTTTAGTTTGTCTATAAAAAAGTTTTTTTTTTTCGTTAAACGCACGATTGTGTGTGTGTGTGTGTGTGTGTAATAATTTTTTATATTCTTTATTTTTAATATTTTAAAATTATTTTTAATGCTAGAACTACCGATCTATTTTTACCGTATCCATTAATTTGATAATTTGGAAAAAACAGCTTATTCGTTATTATATTTTTAGTTTATTTCATTTTATAACAGTAAATATTGCAAAGGAATTCAACTTTTAATTTACATATTTATAATGAGTATAATTCAAGTAACTACAAAATAAGAAATTTAAAATCTGTCGTTTTTATTACTTTCGTAATTCTAGTATTATATATATGTATATATAGAAGGAATACATGTAGATATGTAGAAGGTTTCAGCTAGTTGAGATAATGTGAACATGTGCGTATGTGAGATTTGCCGATCGACAGTTGAACGAAAAGATAAAAGGTTCCAAACTAGTTAATCATGTGATTTGTGTGTTAGTTAGTAGCGTGTGATGTGTGTGTGGTGTGTGAGTGAGTGAGTGAGTGAGATATGCTGATAGAAGGTCTAGAACTAATTAGTCGTGTATGTGTGTGAATGTGTGAGATAAGCCGATTGGTAGTCAAGGAGAGAGAATGTGATTTGTCTTTTTGGAGGAACGTTTGTTTATGGAAAGAAAAGAAGTTAGTTTAAGAGAGAGAGAGAGCGAATGAGTGAAGGCTGTTCATTACCCTTGGGTTTCTTAATGGTTTACGCCATCACTGAGAACAGACGTAATTCTTGATCGATTTTGATGAACAAGGTCTCATTTTAATGACGAAGGTTTAATATACTGCGTATTGGTTTCGAATTGTTGGAAAAGATTTATTTTCTTCGAAGAACAATCGTGTTTTCGAGAATAGTTTGTACACAAATGAAAACCTTTTTCAAAAATTCGTACGCGATACGCGGTAAAATTGAAACTTCTTTTTTTTTTAATGAGACCTTGTTCATTAAAATTGTTTAAGAATTATAGTACTTATACATAATTTAAGAATTATAATACTTTTGTTCTCGTGGTTGAGCGTAAATGCTGTTTTCGACATTTCTCTCGAAAAAAAGTTTAGTACCGTGGCTTTTTTTAGTACCGTTTTTCGAAATTTCCATCGGAAAATAAAGAAGCTACTACCCCCGCTACTGATTGTCATATACACGCTTGAATGGTGTATGTTTTATGTCCCTGAAGTAGACATAAACTGGTTCTCTGCGCAAATAGCTGATGCTCAGGTTTTTTTGAATATTTTCAAACGCAAAAAAAAAACGCGTTTCACGATGCTCACACGGAGAAGCTACGATACTCGCTCGATCATTTTAACGAGCTTCCCCAGATGATTCTATGACAAAATATAAAGAAATACCTGTTCAATCGTTTATGTTGAGGGATACTGAGTTTCTAAAATATCGTTAGATTTTGGAAAATTTTTTACTTTTTTTCTTAAATTTTATAAAATATTCTAAAATAACAAGCGCATTGATAATCATCTAGATTCATAATTCGGGAAATCTTAGGTTCGAAGCTAAATAATTCCGGTGGCTTTTCTTTTTTTTTTTTTCTATTGTATCGATGTGAAAGAAAATAATAAAATAAAAATTTGTTAATCACCTTAATACTTCTTCTCTCCTCTTTTTATTACTGATACTTAAATTATATTTCTTATTTGACGCAATAATGTTCCTCATCGAACAACAGCAAACTGCTACGAATAAACGAAGCAAATAATTTAGAGTAACAAATGTGTTTTTTTAAAAGCTGACGATCTACCAGTCTATCAAGCCTACGTTAAAATGTCTTCAAGAAACAGTTATAGTAATAAAACATTTGTTTATTTAGCGAAGAATATATATAATGCCAATCCGGTTCGTCAGTTACGATACCAACTCGAGTTGACTAATCATGCGCAATAATACTATTCAACGACGTTGTAACAAGGCATCTTGTTTCCTCTGTGAAAAAACCAGACACACGTGCAAAAGGAATGCTACAAGAAAATTCATTTAGGATTCTTGTTCATTCCCGTAACTCCCTCATTTACGATTACCATAGTGCTATGCGGCGTAATGTTACCGACGTATTTGCCACATTCCAACGAGGGATGGCTTTTCGAGCCATTAATTTACCGAGTATGTTCAACTTGACAGACGATGTTCCCTAATCGCACCAAAATGCATCCTGCTAAAGCGATAGCAATATCTTCAAATGCAGCTGCGAACGTGATTCTACTGTCCTATTTTTATATTAATTATTATTATACTATGATAATAATAATAATAATAATAATAATTATTATTATTATTATTATTATTAACAAAAACTGTAATTATTATTGAAAAAAAATTTTTGACGAAATAAAATATTTTTTGCATCTTGAAGAATTAAAAATAGTAATACTCAGTAATGATTTGTGGAGATGTTCATGTATCATTAGGGGAAAAAACAAAACACATTTTTGAAACACATGTTTGAAAGTTCACTTGTAAATTTCACTTGCAAAAACTTGGATTTTGCAAATTTTATTTGAATATTTTAGAAGAGAAATAAAAATCATATGTTTTGATACCATTGATAAAGCGTAAAACTGCATTGTAGTAACAAAGTATAGGAAATAACGTATGTTGGAAAATATAAAATTTGCAACCATTCTACAAATAACCGGAGGCAATATTTTCCATTCCCGAATTGAAAATATATATGATTTAACGCCTTGTCTGGTTCCATTTACATATAACTATAATAAAATCGTATTCGAACAGGAAATATGTTACCTGTCTACCTATACCCCCCATATTTAAAAAAGATATATTCCATGATTCTCACGTATACCGTCGGAATGCAAAAGTAAACTACAGGGATATGACCCAAAACATCTACGTCGTCATAATTTATTACGCACTTGATTAAATATCTTAATTAAGTAAGAATACCACGTATCAATTTGTTAGTAACCGACTGTCAAGTATTAATGACCATTACGTGATAAAATACTATCGAAATAAGTACTACTAATTACTAATATACGATCATACCAGTAACATGCGAATATTTTATTATAATATAATTATTAACATCGATATTTATCTTTGTCTATTTATCTTTACATTATCTTTGTATGTCGCGCATGCTGTTCGTATACATTTCTACAATATAATTAGAAATTTCGCGTACCAATATATAATTCACAACAAAAACACGCGCGCGCGCGCGCGCGCAAGTTAAATGTACGTCGTGTACACTCGCAGACTAACATTCGCTAAAAAAAAATTGATTTTTAAAATAAACTCGTACTAACTGATGTTCACTCATGCGAGTAGTACTTAATCACACGCATAGAGTGAAGTAACGGAGATTAATCAATATGTAATCGATAATACTCAGTCAAAAAAAAAATAAAGATTCATTTATAATCTAACTCTACGGATTAATGACTCTATTTTCTTTTTTCTTTTTTCGAAACAGAGATGTTATATATCGTATTTATTTTTAAATAATTCTAACTTCGAAAAAATTAATTTTTCGTATAATAACAATTAACATTATAGCTGTATTATGTCAAAATATCCTTAGGATGAATCCTTCTAAAAAGTCACTGTTCTAATCAATTAACAATATTATATTTTTCACTTGTAATGATTATACGTTCTTTTTATGAAGTTCTATCTTGTTACCTCACATTTTACACTAATCTCATGATAAATTGAATGAACTATAGAACAATTTTAATCACGTACTAATAATTCCTAATACTACCAGATACGGACAAGAAGGATCTAACCTAAGCTGAGATTAATAAATATAGGAAAGACATATTTTATGGAAAAAAAATTTACAGTCGATTAATAAATTTTCAAGAAAATTCACTCTCGGTTATACTCTCAACAATTACAATCAGTAAGCTCGTACTGATTTGGACCTTTTGTACCTGCTCCTCGACATAATGAATATTAAAGAAACTTGAATTTGTTTTAAATTACTAATTAAGAAGTTCTACGAAGACTAATTAATATTTTATCGTTGAACATTTTATTAAAATAAATTAAAATACGATGGAATATTAATTTATTAATTTTAATTATATTATATTATATTATATTATATTATATTATATTATATTATATTATATTATATTATATTATAATGATATTATGTATGTATTATACATGACCTACGGAAAAATCAAGTGATCTTTTTGCTTGTAAGAATCATATTATAGTTTAAGTGCGATGAAGTAAGATTTCTACCTAGCCCCGTGCAAACACGATTCTTTCATAATTTTTGTTTACATTGCCACTCAATTTTCTGAAACTTCAATCCAACGTTCTTTCACTTATGTTGATAGATATATTAAGTTTAAAGGAGGGAACCCGTTATGAACTGACAGTATGACACAATACAGCGTTGCACTGGCTACTTCATGCTACTATATACCCACGAGGCGTGAACCACGAACGTGAATCACGCTTTCATACTCACTTTAGTTATTTTCATGCTTGTTAGTGAAAAGTGCGGACTATTTACGTGTCGTTTTTAATTCGTGACAGCTTAAATCGAATTGTGACTATGTGAACATAATTATTTCTGTGGGTTGTCAGGTTTTTTTATTCTATTTTAGCTCATCAAATTTAATCGTTCGCTATAAACTGAACAAAAAAGAAACGTAGAAGATAGCAATAGCGGGTTAGACAATTGATACTACAATCTCGAATTTTGGGAGATTCTACATTCATAAAAAAAAAATTCATTATTCTGATGATTTTAAACGTTTATTACGAACGACAAAAATACGATTTGCAAATTTGTTAGAATGGCCAAAGGTATGTGACAAAACAGAATCAGCAGTAATGTTGGATTATATAATAACATATTCCGCATCTAAGAAAGAACAATAAGTAAATTTATCTCGTATACTCCTGATGCCATTTATATTTTATTTAAAGGAGTTCATCGAAGTAAGTAAAAAGTTAATAATTACTATTATGATTATTATTATTATTATTATTATTATTGTTATTTTTGTTATTATTTAAATAATAAATTATATAACTAAACAAATTACATTATGTATTATATATTAAGTAATATTATATATGTATTGACATTAAAATTATAAACGAGTAAATATAATTATTTTCTGTAGTTATAGATTAGTTATAAATATAATTAAAGATTAATTAATAAATATACAATATAATTACAAATATATTCGGCATATTAATATATTCGGAAGCTTCACTGCAGTATGTACTTGGTACAGATGAGTTACCACATTGATAATGAATAATTGGTGTACGCATTTTGTTTACAAACAAAATTATAATTTATCGTTGCAATTTCATAGCATTTGAAAATCCGACAATTCGCAATAACGATCCTATATGTTGGACGAAATGATTCTAACTATTCTTATTCTCTACAATTTGTCCCGCTCGTGTTGGAGTTTATTTAAAGTGTTGTATGTAAAGACTAAATCTTTGCTCACCTTCTGTTTTTTTTTTTTTTCTTGATGAACTTCAATTTCAGTATTATTTCTTTCTAACATATAAGAACATAAATAATTTCTTCAAGTACCAACGATGCAAAAAGATTAGGAAAATATTGAATATGGGTTTAAAATCCGTTAGAATTTTCCAGAATGCATAGGAACTCTCGATGGAAAATAGTTCGTCATAAGATCTCCTTTAAGAAGTGGCTCAGGTTACTACGATATTAAGAACAGTTACAATATCGTATTGCTTCCTTTGATCGATAGTAATTATCGCTTTCGATATATCGACGTTGGAGCTAAAGGAAGATCATACGAAGGCGTATTTCAAAATAATTTATTGTACCAATACTCCTTTAAAAATCGATGTGCTCTTACCATAACCCCCAATTCGATCATTGTAAGAGATGACCCGTATCTGCCAAAAAAAATGTTTCATAAAACCCCGGCGGTCGACACAATTTATCAGGAAAAGAGAGGATTTATAGTTACAGACTTTTCAGAGCATCCAAAATCATGGAAAACGCGTTTGGAATGCTTGCTAGTAAATTTATAATTTTTGAAAATTTAATTCTACCGAAACTAAAGACAATGGACAAAGTGAATTTTTCTTGCTGTACTTTGCACGACTTGGCTGAGAAAAATCAATCCATTCTACGTACCGAGTGACCTGATTGAGAACGAAGAAGAGAACTATCATGTTTCTTTTAGCTCATAGAATCCATGTAGAAAAATGGTTTACAAAAGTTCCTATCAATGCGTAACAGATACGGAAACTTTTTAGCAAAAGAAATATGGAAAATGTTACTTTTTGGTAAAGAAGCATGGCAGTATCAAATATCAACTACAAATATTGCTTATTTTACCAAAGAAAGATATTATTTATTTCAGTATACGCGTAGTTAATCTTTCTTAAATGTACTCACTAATATCGAATATCGAGGTGTAATAATAATAGTTTCTCTTCATCATACAAGAGGACGAATGAAGAAGTTCATCTTCATAAATTACACTACTCTTTGTTTTATTTACATCATTTGTAGTTTTTCCTGGCCTTTGATTATCCCCGATCTTCTTCAATTTCCGACGATACCAACTTCTCGAGTTTACAAATCTTAAAATTACTACTTTTCTTCAAAAAAAAAAAAAAAAAAAAAAACCCGTTCGTACTTAAAGTCTCTGAAATTCGTTGAAGCTTCGTCGCTGCTCGTACGTCACGATCTCTATTCGTATTCATTATAAAGGTCGTATTATAAAGTACTTATTCCGTCTGATGCAAAGCCAAAAAATTGTAATGCGTCATTGTCGTTCATTTTTAAAATACAAGCCGCGTAGACATCCTGTTCGACGCGTGCTACTGCCACGATTGAAATTCAAACCGGTTTGATCATCAGTCACAGATCGAGTCGTGGAGATATAACATCACAGGCAAATCTTCAGAGATAGCGCATGCTCATGCAAATTCGTAGTCCACAAAAGTGGTAATTCACCTTCGTGGTACACGCCCTCGTGGGAACGCAGCATTACTTTGCATCGATTTAAACGGGAATTGCAACTAGCTTATGGTACAGGTTGCGCGCGCGACAGAGGAACCGAACGAACGATCAGAATGTTTTGGGTAACATTATTTCCGTTCGCTCTGAGCAATCAGTGTACGACTTCGACCACGTGGTGACAACTGAACATCTTTTTCTCCAGTTTCGTGTTTTAATTTTATTACAATATAGCACAAGTGAAACTACTCGTGGAATCGTTGCGTGAAGTATCATCCATTCCCGTACGATTTCCTGGATGTTATGTTAGGAGAAAAGAGAGAAGTGCCAACGCATGGCAAGCAAATTTTCAGAAAAAAAATTCGATTCTTTGACAGGTAAATATGTTACATTGTAATTATACAATTACAATCTAACATATGTTTATTATATTTTAACTATATTAAGTGATACTTTGAACAAGTGATCATGAATTACTTAATAACGTGTAATATATACTATTTGGAAAAGTTTAATATGAAAAATCACAAAAAATTAGTACGAAATGTACACCGGTTCTGAGAAATCATACACACACGTTATTTCTATATTTAGGTATGTCAGTATTTTGGCTTTCTTGTTTCAGCTATAATGCGCAGAAAGAAATGGATTGCTTTTCGATACCGTTTTTGAAAAACATACAAAAAGAGGAAGACTACGTTTGGACAGGCAGCTATACGAAAATCGTTTGAAAATATAACATCGTTTATTATCTACATATCGGAGAGAGAGGAATTAGATTACATGCATAACACTTGATTCTAAAGAGAGCAATGATATAGTCAATCAAACAGCTTCGATAGACGGCTTAGATGTCAATACTAATGGCATTAAGAGAGTACCACAGCAGTAACGTGTTTAAACAGCCACAACGAATAATCTCTAAAAAACGGCAAAGAAGTCATTCATTCTCCGTAACGCAAATTTTACAAGATTATTACCAGTAGCGCGAGTGTTGCAAGATTACTTCTGGAGTAAAAAGAACAAGTCCCATGTTGGCGGTATTCAATACTATTATTATTCATTACTTTCTATTATCAGTATTCATTATTTTTTTTATGGCTGCTTTTTACAAGGCTATAAAGAAAACAGTGAGGACATTTTCCTTATCGATCCGGATAGAAATTAAAAAAAAAAAAAAAATTGCCTTGTAAACGAATACGAATTAAAAAAATTGTCAAGTGGAACAAACAAACTTTTATATCATCGTTTAATAAATTCTGGAATGGATGACGGAATTCGCCAGAATCTCTATTTAATTATTTCATACATCCAGAACTTTGCGTTTTCGCGAGATACACTTCTCCCGTTCTTTCTGATCTGCGCGAACTGCAGCCACCGCAACCAGCGTTTCTCTTCTGATTATGAATACTCTATCGCGACTGAAAATACTGAATGTCTCTGATAATTTTGAACCGGAGCGTGCTATACGGGTTGTTGTTCATAATGGGTTAACTACAGGGCCGTGTTGTATCCAAACTAGCTTCGCTTCGCTGCCCGTTGATTATCTTTAACTTCGAAACACTTATCTCGATGTATAATGTAGAACAACTACGAATAAACAACGTTGATCGTACGTAGTTCGTGTTAAAATCTGTCGATTTGTAGAAGACGATGAAATTTGATAAATGAATTATTATTATTATTATTATTAGTATGGAATAAAATAAATTTCTGTATGCATATATCGTCGTTATCGTGTGTATATACATATGTGTGTGTGTATATATATATGCACGATACATATAGGAACAGAATTTTATGTGACATTTTAATCTTTGAGATTAATTAAATAATAAACAGCATTAAAACACAAGTAAAATATCGCAAAGATAAGACTCGAAAATTCAAGAAAAAAATATTATCTAACGAATGCTTATATTAATATTAAGTAATTAAGATGTATATTGAGATATTACTTTCACTAATATTTCTTGAATACGACTTCGCCACAACTTGTGAAAATCCGACGTTTGACGGTCGATTGGTTTATTAAGAAATAGTTTTGAATTGTAAAGAAATATACTAAATTACCTGTAATAAGGACGACAAGGTAATTTTCCCGTGCAGCTCTTTGACGTCAACGGGAATAAAAATGGCATCAAAGAGAGCAGCGAACCAATAAAGCAATTGTGCAAAATGTGGTCCCACTATTTGTAAATAATGACGCCACTGTGCGTATGCCGGCTACTAAAATTTGTAATATTTTGACTTATAAATCGAAAAATACGACGACTCTTACATGACACACAAGCATATAATCTGTAAAAAGGAATAATTTATCGGTTCAAACCGTCAAAATAAATAATCGAGAAGTCCGATGAAGCATGCAAATAAAACGGACGTAAATTTTATTAAAAATATATATATATATATATATATATATATATATATATATATATTCTGATTACCTGCAATTACAAAAACAATATAGCTTAAGTTTGGTAAGGTTCAACCGAACGTTTATCGAGCCAATTCAAATCACTGAGAAACAATCAACGATTTCCATCACATATGTACAATCGATTTAATTTCCTACGAGATTAACTTCACATATAAAAATTATTTATTTTGATTGATTTATATCGTTCGTAAAATTGTTTTCTGATCAATTTTCTTCTGTATAAAGTAACAATAAAGTAACAATTAAATGACATATACAAATTAAGTGTGATATTAAAATTTGATAGCTTCGGAAATCTTCAGAAGTAGTCATAAAGTTTAGCATAGTAATGGAATATCTATGAAAATATGAAAAATCCCGTGTTTACGATCGCATTCGAATCTATTAATACGATATATCTTCAAAAGAATCGTAGCATATTCGAATTGAAAAAAAAAAAAGAAAAGAAAAGGAAAACTTAAATATTATTGAACAAACTTAGGAATCAATGTATATAAATAGGTTATATTCCACGTTAATATAAAAGAAATAAAATGATCGAAGTCGCGGTATATAATCAGCGTTAGTATTAAATAAATACAGGAGTACCAAGAAGGAAATCCGTTTCATATTCTTTTCCGTTTAGCAGACCATAAAATCTCGACTGTCTCCAGTGTAGAAATTTCCTACTCGCAAGTAAAAAGAAATTCTTGAGCTATTTAGTAGAAGCTTCCTACTTATTACTAACTCGAATATCGTAAGTACTTAGATGACCAACTAAAAATCTGTAATTTGCCTAACTACTCAAGTATGACGATGTCGCTAGCTCATTTATCGTGCATCGCGAAACGTTATCGATTACAATTTTCCCGCTATATACATTCGATCTGATTATACATATACCGCCTACAATACATAAAAACGCCTGTACACGGATATATTCGTTAGCAAGCTCGTTATGAATCGCAATGATAAGTAGAGCGTATCTGATTCGATTCCATCTCCTGTGAATATTGCTATGAAAATCTAAACGTATTGTTCAAACATATATATTGCACGTATTTATGTTAAATATCTTCGTATATTTGTGCGTAAGTACAAATGAGAAATTATAATTACTTTGTTACGCTTCAAAAGGGTTTTTAATAATTTGATACTTATCAATATTAAAAAATATTAATACATTAAATATAATAAACGTTGTAATAATTATGTCAGCGCTTTTGGGAAAGTAATATTTTAAATATTGTTACTTCAAAATTCAAAATTATTCTGTAAATTAAATTCCTTAAATTAATACCATATACTGTAAAACTACATTGTAATTGTCACAATGATGATAATACAGGTAGCATTGTATCTACAATTGTAATGATAAAATTAATTATTTCAGGTTCGCTAATAATTGTTATAATGCCGATGAAAATATCTATAATTCAATACGATATTAAACAAAAGAATAATTATTATTTACTAATAATTATAAATCGATATTTTCTCATTCTCATTAGTATTGCCTAGAGATTATCCTCGATTTACCGAAGATGAAACAGGGTATTAAAGATTTATAATGCTACGGGAAATAATTTTGCATTTTTCTTAAACGCGACAAAATGCGAACTATACGCTTCCGGTATAGATTTCTGATCGTAGCTATTGTATTTCAATTACTATCGTTATATATCGAACAACCGATGTACTAGTAGTAAATCCTTTGGTCGAAGATCTAAATAGCGTGAGATCATTTATAACGCATGCGGGCTTATTGTGTATCACCAAGAGAGATAGAGAGAGAGGGAGAGAGAGAGAGAGAGAGAGAGAGAGAGAGAGAGAGAGAGAGAATCCACCCTTATCAATTTCATTTTTCAAAGGACGATACATCCGGGTAGGATTAAGTAACATAGTCCTTCTATGTTACTGAAACCATCGGGTTGCATTCTTTGATACGAAGTTAGCTACGTTTAAAAAAAGCAACCGAAACGGAGTGGAGTGTGTGTGTGTGTGTGTGTGTGTGTGTGTGTGAGAGAGAGAGAGAGAGAGAGAGATACATTCAAGTTTCTAAAAATCAATTTTCAAAACAACATAAAGGCCCCATCTAATGTTCACTATTTTCTTTTAATAGAACAAATCATTTATAACTATCTGGTTTAAAGTAACTTCCTAGAAAGATCATCGGATAAAAGTGAGATCGGCGTTATTATCGCAGATGACGCGTGCTCCTCGTAGATGCAAAAAGGAAAGTTCAATCGCCGTCGATATATTTATGCATCAGTTATCATCGATAAGTATACAAGGAAAAGCTTAAAGATCGTTCGCTTTTCTCGAACTAATCGTCGAGTATCGCATTTTTACTGATTAGAAGGAGATCGTGATAAGCAGATAATCGTTATTACTATTGATGCTTATAAGTGGACTCGATGTTGTTTACGATAATTTTACGAAGTACGATCGATTTATCGAAAAATATAAGAGAATTGGAGCGAAAATGTTCGTAGAGTATAGCGATCGCGTTTACACACTTTGGTGGCTTCTATTGAAACACTGATATCCATCCTCCCCTCATTTAAGCACAGTGGCATTCGTTTACAACGTATACTAATTTATCACGTATGTAGGTGATTATAAAGCAGTGAGTTCAAATTAAGGCCATCGGAAGATGGGCTTTTCTCGTTCAGGTTAAGTGGATCGTTGTCGGTACGCCATTGACTGATTAGTTCTTGTACGAAGTTGCTGGTATCTCTCTTGCGTCACAGCATCGAAGTCGACGACCCAGTTCTATGCACCACCGAGGTCAATTAAAAAAGAGACAGAAAGAGAGAGAGAGAGAGAGAGAGAGAGAGAGAGAGAGAAACGAAGAGATTAGATAAATCGATCGGATTAAAATAGTTTCTCTTTCTCCCTTTTTATTTTTTATATCTCTATGCTTTTTTGGATTTTTCCCCCACTTTATACATAATCATTGTCTTTTTTATTGAAGAAAGACGCGATTATAACCAATTGATATATTCGTTTAAAAAATCACTTTTATGGCCTCCTCCCCCCCCCTCTCCGCCCCCGTCTGCCAGAAATTTTTATTCCGAGATTTAATCTCTGTTAAAGATTTTTTGACTTATTATTTATAATAAAGTATATGTACTTGTGTATATATGTATATATATATACACACACACATATACTCTATCATACTTATAGGTATCTGTTGTTCCCTTTAATGGACTTTCCTCTTTAATCGTAAAGTTCAACTTGTATAACATTCGAGGATAAAATCGAAAGGAAAAATGACTCGATATACAAAGACTGTCGAGCTATTTATAGAAGAATCTAAACTTCAGCAGGCCTGGTTCTTTCATAAAATCGATGAGCTTTCATCGTATGTACATATACGTAAATACACACGAAAAAAGGAGCGACAGCCATTTCTCGATCATATATAGTAAAAGTTTCCTCGCTTTTAGACTAAATCGAGCGTAATATTTTGCCACGGCGCTTACCTATCAATTCGATGTCTATGTCATATCGACGGAAAGAGAGAGGATAAGAGGATGATGATAAATGGGGTGGAGTCGGTGAGACCATTAAAACGTGTTTTTTGAACGTAAAGAAAAGAGGCCGTCTCCACTCATTTGTCCGCTTTCGAAACTCCTCTAACCATTCGATTCCGTACAAATAGGGTTTAACGTATGGTTCGGACGAATAATGTATGTATGTTTGAGGTCTGTTCGCTGTTTGATTTCTGACATTTAGCCGAATGTAATTCATCGGACGTGTATTCGATTAAATGGGCATAATAGACACTGGATAATTATAAAATGGCCGAAGTTCTAAATTCCTGAGGGAGATATTAATCCTATACAAAGCGTAAATACATTTATAAAAAATAGTAAGTATCGTTAACACGTTCCATGCCAAGCCCTTTTTTCCTGACTTGTCGTTCAGGCCATTTGATATTTCGACTGAAGATTGATATATTATCACACTATTACATGTAATTATTAATTATTGTAAATATTACAAGTAGACAAACTTATGTGCTTTGTTCTATACTGAATTTTGTATAATGCCTCAATCTTTTAGTAGAAATATTTTTTTATACAGAATTAATTTTGTCATAAACAAATATTGTTAGCGCATTAAATAAATATGTCTTAGTGTACCACCGGTGGTACACAAGGCCTGAAGATCAAGTTTAACGTGTACTACCGGTGGTACACGTGACACGGAACGTGTTAAGAACGTTATAAAAGAAAATTTCTTCGTCAAGACTGTTTCAAGAAATCTGTATTAAAACGTATACGAATCTAATAAATAATGCAAACGACGTTGAGAAGAAAAACTGTAATATTTAATATCGTTTTGTTTCTTTTTTTTCTCTCTCTTTTTAGGGCAAAATGAACGGACCGGTCTATGCGTCCTCTTGTCCTGCGCTACAATCGAATCTCTCATTGCATAGCTCATCGTACTATAGCGAGTACAGTGGCACGATCAGAAGACGATTGTCATCGACCGGCGAAGCCGATACTTCAGCAACTTCGAGCTACGAAGGAAGCGACAGCTCCGAAAACAGCGACGAATCACGATTGGATCCGGTCAGCCAAATGGAACGCGAACAATTGGAGACGTTCTTTCGTGGACTCAAGTCACAGGTAATATTCGAAATACAATATACACAGTATACCTACCTATATATATGTATATAGTATTATTACACAAAAGCGCATGCACACGAAAATATTATAAATTGTATAATTATTATATTATATCATATATACATATATACGTTAAATATCTATATACACTTCAACACACACACACACACACACACACACACACACACACACACACACACACACACACACACACACACACACACACACACACAGCTACATCGTTCTCTTCCTCTCATAAACAACACAACTTCATAAAGGACAGACCTCGCTGTTCGACTGTAGGACACTGATTTGCCTCTTGCACACACACGCGCACGCAACTGATTAATGACAAAACCTTTCATCATTTTTTATTCGATTATCGATAGATTATTTGTCACACACACACACGCGCGCGCTTACAACTAACTAATCCTAGGACCTTCCATCTTTTCTTCGACCGACAGATTCACTTATTTTATGTGCGCTCATATACAGTCGATGAACTCCGGTACCTTCCATCTTTTATCTACTATCGATAGGCTTATCTCATACACAACACGCACACAACTGACTAGCCCTGGAACTTCCAACCCAACACACACACCTATATATATATATTTTTTTTTTTCAACATATTTTAATTTCGTTATCTTTACCCTTGAATTAACAGGTATTCGTATGCGAATCACTGGCGAACTTGTATCTTGGTAGCGCCTCGCAAACAGAAAGGTGGGAACTTCGATTCACTGGAATACCGGTTGTCGTCCTCGATCTTGGAGAAACACGATCAAGATCCAAAAGACGTATTCAGATTTTGTTAGCCGAGAGAGGCACATGCTTCACATTGTGGCGAGAAACTATCGATAATCTTTCATCCTATAAAGTACGTCCGTTTCCTTTACATTTCTAAATTCTCTATAATTTAGAACGTCATAATCGATACATCTGAAAAGGAGACGAGGAGCAAGTCGTCAAATGGATGTTAACGTATATAAACTCATTAACTAAAAAGATTTTTAATCGATGTACGTAAATACATGAAATTTATTTTCATTCAAAAAAAAAAAAAATTAATACAAAAGAAAAAGAATCTAAAGATCTAACTTTTTTAAATAGAAATTAGAAATAAATTAATTTATTTGTTCTTTAATAATTAAAAAAAAAAATTAAGTCTTTGTGGCGAATTAACTCGTCTACTTTTAGATAACAGATTAAAACGTAAGGTGAAAAAGAACAAAGAAAACAAATACCTAGAGTAAAATTTGATATAGGTATCAGGACCAGCATTTCACACAATGTGTCTCTCGTCGGACCACACACGTTTGGCTGGATTGAGCTTCGACAATCCAAAGGCAGCGAACGATTTGTGGCAGCACATAGAACGACTAGTCTCGTGTCCGGAGAACATAAGTCTTTCGGTGCCGGGTAAGAAGAAAAAGAAGGTGCCACAGAAGAAGGTCGTCTTACCAGCGAAGAGCAACATAAGCCAGCCATGCCAATTCCAGCACGTGACGAGCGTCGATGCTGCCGATCGATCGCGATATTTTTCCCTTCAAACGTTGGTGCCAGCCTTGAGCGAGCTAGAAAACTCCCTCGAGGCAAGTTTCTGAGTCACGGACAACCTCGCGAAATCCTCGTAGTTTCATTTCACCTCTTCACCTTATATCGAATCGATTCTTCTTGCCTTCTTTCTTTTTTTTTTTTTTTTTTTCATTACTTCTCTTTTCTCTTCGTCCCCTTTCTTTCTCTCTTCTCATCCGATATTTTATTTCCTTTTTTTTATTTTCTTTTAACGACGAGAAAATCTTCGTGAGTGGAGTTGACAAGAGTTCCATTTTTTCTTTGTTTTTTTTTTTTTTTTTTAACACACATATTTCCGGGTTCCCCGTTTAAAACGAAAATAATTTGCATAGAAAAATTGATGACGATAGGAACGATAAATTTCCATCGAGTTCAGATTAAATTCACCTATCCGGTAATTTTATTTGAACTTTTCGATATCTCCATCGATTTCATCCGTATACCGAATATTAGATAAATGAAAGGCTCAAATACATCCAAGTTTTCGGGGAATCATTTATTTTCGTTACGGGATATCGTTATATAACTAGATGGGATATTGAATTATTTCGAAACTCTTAAAAAAAAATGAACGTCGCCTTTCACAAATTTCCATAATGAAGATGAAAAGCTGGCGGTTTTTACAAGAATCATATTGTTTTATTTTCAAATCGATACTCGTTAAATACGATGAACTACGAAGAAATTGCTAGGAACTTGAAAGGAATACTCGAAATTTACATACAATTATTTTACAGCGAATAACGTAGAGAACGAGTGTTTCAAAGAGAAATACATGAAGCATGACGCGAAATTGTAGAACGTAATGAGCGCAAAAAATTACAAAAAAAAAAGAAAGAACGTTAAAAACTACGTTTGTTTGGTTTCTGTATATTTATTATCATTCACTTTTGTATATTCTGTCATAGGCATGCACCGTGGCCATGAATGTAAATTTCACAAAACGTTAAAATAGATTATTCTACGAAAATAGAAATTAGTTTCGTAAAAGTTTTGATTTTTTTTTTCTTATTTCTTATTTACGATTTTAAGAAAAACGCTCAAGGTTGTTATCCGACGATACAATCACTATACAAACGTGATCGTTGAAATATCTAATACTACATAGATACGTCTATAGAGATGAATCTTAAATCTATAAAAACGATCTATGATAAGGATCGTTTAATCATAAATCATCATTACCATGTTATTATATTATACGCGATATATGTATGCGTAAGTTTAAAAACCCATGTAATATGTATGTAGATATAACTCTCGTAACTTTCCCCTACCAATAAGGCGTTACGCCGTTTGTAGAAATTGGAAAAATTTCTCTCTTGCATTTGTTAACGCGATCTGTGTTTACGATTTTAGCCAATCGCATAAGAGAAAGATTTTCATAGTAAAAATTATTTCTCGCGATATGAACTTTACCTTCTTTGGAACAGTCGGTAAAGTCAATTGCTACATTTCCTTACTATAAAGCTTTCTCTCTATTATATTAGTATGTAAAACTTATTCGATTATTAAGAATTTGAAAAATATAAAAAATTATCGGAAAATCAGTCTAAATAAAAATTTTTGAAAATTATATCGTCATCCCTTCGAATGTAATAATGTTTTTGCTATATGATGTAGAAAGGGTTTATAATAAAATAATATAGTTTCCGATATTACCGATGCATGCAACAAATGACAATTCGTACGATTCGATGTAACGTGGCTTTTCTCCTATCTTTTCTCCTATCTTGATGTAAAATTTTGTCGAATTTCAAACATTTCAACCGAATATCGATTAAGAAATATTATCGAACACTATTTCGATACGTCTTACCGATAATAAAAAAATTATGGCTAAACATTACGAAATGTTTCGTGTGCAAATTATTAATTTACAGGAATCGCAATAAGACTGGTATTACCATCCACAATACTATATTCTACAGTTAATAAACGTAGATCGAAGAACTCATCATCCATATGTCAAACTATTATTATAGACAATAGAATAATTTTTATTCTAATTTCATGTTACTTTTCGAAAGACGTTTTTACGTTAAGAGCAAACCTTATTGTATTAAGAATATATAAGTATATCGTTTTACTGATTATCTCGCCAATCAAATCTATCATACTTAAGATTAATTAGATATTACAATGTGTTGTAAATCTCGATGGAATTTACTTTGCGATTTAACGATCGTTTTTTTTTTCTTTTCTTGTATAAGCATGATTTCGATTAACCGATAAACGAGATTATAAATTTTGTGAATTCCAAACAGATTTAATTTTGTTACGTAAGCTATATCTTCGAGACATCAATTAGTATTAATTTTTTTTTTTATCTACGACTGTGATATAAATATATTTGTATCGTTATGTTTCATGATATGTATCATCATTAATCATTGCGAATGATCATAAATATCGTTATCTATGTAACAATTGTGGTAATAAATAGTATCTTAAATCTTAAATGAATTTCATTGATTAATCGTACTATAGATCAATAAAAAGATTGCTCAATCCTAGAATTTTTCTTTTTTTACTTTACCAACATGTTCTACATTATCGATACAAATTAATTTCCCCATGCCTGTCAACAGATGGTGTTCTATTCAGTTCTATTAATAAAACAAATTTTTAATTAAATTAAACAAACTAAAATAAAATTTTTATCTTCCCATATTTAACTGAAGCTTAATTAAATTTCCAAATGATATATGACGTTATAAATATGGGTTTTCATTTTTTCTTTTTATTTTTTTTTTAAATTAGTATCTCGTTTTCTATGAATCTATAAAAAAATATTAAACTAAAGGTATTGTATTTTAACACGATAATCGTTAGTTTATAATTAAAATTAATATTATTTTATAACTTCGAACAACGAAGAAGAAAATTATTATAATTATGAATTATCGTCTCGATGTCTAGTTTTTATCTTATATAAACGTGTTCACAATGATTGCATTATCGTTATCGTTACCGTTTTATGATTAATGAGTATTCATAAATTTATAAATTGACAGTCTCATTAGTTCGGACTTTGAGAAAACTTTTGTTACTTTCTAATTACAACGAATATATCCGCGGCATTTTATCACCATGAGAATATTCCATTGACGAATCCATTCAATTCAAATCATTTCCATGTGTGTTCGCAGCATCAATAGATGCAATACTTACATTGCTTACATTGTAATCTCTGATAAAATGAAGCCATTGCTCATACATACGTATAATAAAATCCATGACCGGCTATCGTGGGTCATCGTGAGCAAAACGAAGATAATGATTTTTTTTTTCAAATATTCCAAAGTCTCAAAAAGCCCATCATTTTATTTTTAAAAAGAAAGGAAATTCACTATGCTTACGTATTACGTCAAGGAAATTCACTATGCTTAAGTCTTTTTGTCCGATCGATTTCCAATTATCGATACGATATCGCAATATCCCACGCAATAAAGTAATAAAGGAAAAATAATAACGATATTCTTGAATTATATGGTTTATTCGCACGAAATTAACGTGACCGGAATACTTCAATTGTAACATCATTCCGTTAATCATATTTAGAAACAGGAGAAAGAAGATTGTGATAATTAAAAACGATTACGGTCAGTTGTAAAATAATCGATGGTAAAATCTCAAGCATTTATTAACCAACGAAGTGAAGACAAAAAAAAAGAAAAGAAAAAACGAATGATTATATATATATATATATATATATATATATATATATATATATATATATATATATATATATAGTATTTTATATAAACTCTATATATCTATTACGATATATGTGTTTATTTTAGAATGATACGTAAAAAAGAAGATCAAGATCTTTCGTTTCAAGGTTGACCCGGACAGCGAAATAAAAAACCCGATTCGATAATATTCACTCGAACAACTAGCAGGGCGAAGTGGGGGCGTGGCGGGGTGAGGGGAGGGGGCAGAACGTTGCCCGACTAATTTCAACGATTAGCTTGTAACAATCAACAAATTTATTAAATTTAAGTCACTTCACGTGGAAATTATTATACATAGAGTATCACGAACGTTTGCCGTCCAGATGCAGTTAGCCGATGATTCTTTTAAGAGGATGTGCCTTAATTGAGGTCAATGAATTCACACTTGTTTTGTTATTTTTTTTTCTACGACTACGGAAACGATCATGGTGAAAGAGTCGTTGACAAGGAAAATTATTCCCTTTGTTAATTAATGTATTAATACAAGATTTTTATTTTTTCTCGCTAGTACGTAAATATATTTTTTTCGTTTTCTGATAAGTCAATAAATTACAATACGAATAAATTGGAAATAACGATGCAGGGTAAAAATGACGATTCATAAAAAATTTATCTTGTACCTTCAAAATAGACGAATACAATGATATTTTAATAACTTTTAAAAATACAAAAATATCGTTTCTCTCCAAGGATCTCTATAATAATCTACAAATAACAAAAGTAATTATCGAACAGGAGTTTTTTCGTTTGTGAAACAAAAAATGTTGCTACTCGTGAAAAATTATAAAATACCAGATATCATATCTGCTTATAAATTATAATCATGTTCACGCACAATTATAATAAATTCGTTATGGGTACAAGGCTATTCTCGAAATTATCCTAAGAACTATAAATCAATCTCAATCACCTTAGCCTATATATAATATCGAACTTCCCATAAGCGATTTATCAAGAGTCTTACCCGATGATAGGAATTACATTAACAATTCGCACGTAAGTAGCGATAAAGGATAAATGAAATAAAATAAATAAATGGTGTTAAGAACGACTAAAGTTAAAGATTTTCTTGGAGATAGTTAGACTATATTCGCGTGTATGTACATACGTATGTTAGTGAGGATACACGTACACGTACACGTACACATAGGCACACATAAATAACTCTTATAAAGAGATCCCGTTTCTCGGATGTCGCGACGCCAAGATGGACTCCACCGGTGGCGACGCCTCGTCGCGTTCTCCGTCGAGGCGTCTTCGTACAGCTCCGCGATTCTTCCCTCCGTCCTCTTCGTCTTTCACAAGCACCCAATACAACCTCCACCACATCATCATCACCACCACCACCGCCGCCTTCTCTATCTCCACCTCTCGATACTCTCTACTGGCCGCGGATGGTGAACGCGCGCGTTAGTATAAGCAAAAGCAGCGCAAAACTCACAGAAGGAGTCGTCGTTCAAAAGCCTTCTCGTTCGTCAGTTTCGCACGAGCTAGCAACGCGTGTTAACGCATCCAACTTACTCGTTCGCTCAATCACGTTATTTATTTAATTTTTTTTTTGTCGTTAACAAATACCAAGTATCCGAGTCCATTTCTTCTTCTACTACTTCTTTTTTCTTTTTTTTTTCTTATTTTCTTTCTTTTACCCGTTTCATTTTTCTTTTTTTTTTTTTCGTTCTTCTTTACTTTTCAATCGAATCTATTCTTGTATTGCTTTTGTTTTTATCGCTTTCTTTTTTTTTACTTTTTTGTTCGAATGAAAGAAATTTTGGTCGAAGACAATAACCATACTGGTTGATACACTGTCGCGAACCCGAAACACTTTCTCTTCTTGCTTTTTCCGAGAGCAAGGTGACTTTCATCCGCATTTAGACGCTTTATCGTTCACCAAACTCTCCTCGTGCGGCATCGTGTTTATATCTTCTTTGTTCACGTTCATTCAACGTTTAACGTGCGATGAATTCAAGAATTTGAACGTATAGCATGCAAACTATCTTCTCCGTAATAAAGGAAGATCGATCGAAAGGTACATTTTATTATTTTGATTTGTAATTTCGGTTGAATCCAAATCGATTGATCGCTCTCTACGAGAATTGATAGAGTGTCTTTCGTTGACATTTATAAAGTGATCTACGTTCTGAAAAAAAGAAGAAGAAAACAACAACTATCGAAAATTAAAAAATATTTTCGAACAACGTAGGTCTTCAAGCAATAAATCAGGTGACGTAATATCGCATTATGATATTTTATCTTTTCTTTTTCGACGTTATCGATCCCGCTGGAAATTTAAAAAAAAAAAAACACGCGATTAACACATACGTCATAACAACATTTTTTTTTATTCACTCGAATAACGTACATAATTAAGTTCCAACCTGTTAAGCTGATAACAAATATTTTGAAACGGTCACACGATTGAATCCATCTATGAGATAAATTTGTTAGTACATTTAACTTCTCCGATAAAATAAAAAAAAAGAAAACTACATTTTCTTAACGATCGATCGATCGAACATCTTCCATTTCGATAATAGGATACATGCAAAGCAGATTCATAAAGTTTACCGATGTATTACTGGAAAAACATTCGTTACTACTTTTCTGATTGGCTGTACAATAGGTTGCACGACCGAGGCAGCAGTGTACACTTAAAGAATGAATATAATCGTCGAGTGAGTCAGTGCGTTCCAAAAAGTATAATTGAACCAATCATTTACTCCGAATTTCTTTCCCAGATTTTACCATTAATCATTATTTATATCGTGGCTTTTACGATATAAAATTAGATCTTTATTAGAAATAGATCTTTTGCTTTTGTTAAGTAATATGACTGTTGACGATGTAACATAATTCTCTCATTGAAATTATTCATTAGGCGAATGTTATCTATTTATCATTTATTTCATATTATAATTATTTTAATAATTTAAAAGAACTTAGGAAAAGAACTTTTTTTTTAACGTACCATTTAATTACTGCAGTGTCGGTCGATAAACGACTGTTTTCGTTTATTTTGACATTTGACTGAATTACACTTACTTTCCGGTACACTTAGTTTCTCTGACACAAGTGCAACAAGTACTTATCTGGTTCTCCCAATCACTTTGAAAAAAAACCATAAGAATATAATGTTTTTGTTTTCATACATTTCTCCAATTTTTCCATGAACATTTTTGTATCCTTAAAACATCAAAAACAAGAGAATACCGTTATTGATGAAAATGAAAAAATCTCTAGTATCATTTTAAATCAGGTTAATCTGATTATAATAACGAAATATAAATGAGTACATTTGTTTATAACTTTCTTTTTTGAATAACATAATATAATATTTTATATTATAAGTCACTTTTAAGATATTCGAACAATTTTAAAAATAGTAAAAGCCATATCAAGTATCAAGAAACATATGTTTTTACGTGATACTCGTAAAAATTCATAATTACATAAAAGACTTACATTATAAGAGTAAATAATTTGGAAAATATATTCTAACACTGTGGAAATATATACATACACACACACACACACACATATATATATATATATATATATATATATATATATATTCTTTTATTAAACGCAAACACAAAAGTCAAAATATTTAACTAGGACAAATATATAGCTTAATTTACAATTATAATTACAGGCCCAATTAACGATAATATTATTTAACGCAGGTGTATCGATAGAATCTACACTTTAGTAAAATATTCTTCTCCTTGTCGCGTGTGCAACCTTGATATTCAGAAACTCAGCATTTGACTATTTGCGTAAATCGAATGATAGAATAATGAGTGCCAAATTTGTCTCCCACGTTTATTTGAATCATACATCGTGAAATATGAACAAAAAATTTTATTATAATATATATATATATATATATATATATATATATATATATATATTTATCATTTCATATTATTATAAATTTTATTTTATTTTTTTTCTGTAATAAAATCGATCTCCCTTTCTTTCTCCTTCTCTCTCTCTCTCTTTCTCTGTCTCTTTCTCTTGGTTTTATTGACTTTTATCTCAGTGACGTATATAATTAAATTTTCTATTTTTTGAATGACCTAACGATATCACGAAATAATGAGATCAGTATAAAATTGATAAATGGCATTATCGCCCTGTACTGCGATCGCCAGAATATTTACGCAGTTCCTATAACTCTACTCGCAGTCGCCAAATGCAGTTATGGACGAAGTTCAATGCCGTGGCCACCGAGTACTTTCGCGAGACGCCGTATATATATATCTCTCTCTCTCTCTCTTTCCCTTTCACTCTCTCTCCCTCCCCCCCTCCCCCCCTCTCTCTCTGTCTGTCTGCCTCTCTCTCTTTCAAAATTTCGTTTAGCACGTATTGCCAATCTCGAGTAACTCGCCTCGGTGATTCTACAAATTATGTTTATTTAAAATTCTCGCTCATAACCCGTTAACTAATGAAAACAAATTAATTCGTCACGAAGATTTAACTTCTCTCTCTCGCGATAAAAGAATAAATAAATATTTTTTTCTCTCTCCGTTAAATCTTAAATCTTTCGTCAATTTAAGTCGTAATACATTCCGGCACGTTGATTGAAATTATATACGCCCTCACACGACCGATGGCATACGTTGAATCAATTAAAGTTGTCCCTAAACTAACCATCTAATTTGGAAAATAATAGAAATTATGAAACAAAATGAACGCCTTCACGACATGATATTGCTATTATGTGCGTTAAAGATAAAAGAAAATGTGTTTAATTCGAAACAAATATAAATAAAACGATAGCTTCAAACTTGAATTACAAGTTTCTACGTATAGATCGTCAGTGTCTTCGCAGATTTCAAAACGATCCGTTGCTTCTCGGTATAAACGTTCAAGTATATCAAGGACTCTATTCAAAACGACCTTGACTAATTCTCAAGATCAGCTACATTTCTTATTCTTCCAGGATAAACTTCAGAGTTAATGAATTATCCAAATCTTGGCAAAGATCAATCAAATAATGTAAAGCTATTAGAAAATTATAAACAGATTTATATAATAATTACACTTAAATTCTTTCATTCAAAATTTATTTATTTTAGCCAAATAATATGATTACTATAGGAAATACTTTGTACTACCCGCAAATTGTACTCCTATGAATTAATAATCTAAAGTCTCCCTTTGTTTACATTTCATATGCAAAACGTATAAGAACTTACGTGAAGTACAATAATATAATCTGCGCATATGGTCCATTTGCCAAATAATGGTAAAATAGATGAAAGAGCCATTAATTCAATTTTATTCTCTATCAAAATAAATTCCATACGTTCGCATACATCAAAAAATGTCAGAAAATCTTTCCAATTAAGAATTTAATCGTTATACTTAATCGACTGTCTCAACAACACGCGATATGGATAAAAAAAACACGTCATTTCCAAGCATATTTAAAAACGTTTGTTTTTGTTTTGCAAAAAATCAGACAATGTTATTGAATCAAATCGTGTGTTAATCGTTTGATTAAAAAATTGTTGCTTTAATTCAACATGTTCATATTAATTGCATATATATGTTTTATCGTGTTTCTCCTTTTACAATAGATAACAACTCCGCTAATTTATGACACGTCATTTATGAATACCTTCGTAAATAATATCTCTTCATTCTTCTTGGATATTACGAAATTTGTTTATTATGGAGTAAGTTTCTCGGAGGTATAAGTCGTTTTATCGAAAAGCCAACATCAATCGATGAGCATATTAAATATCTGTTGATGAAAAATTTCACCTTTTACACCACTACTAAAAAACAAATCAACTCATCATTATTTAGACCTTATCATTCAATACTATGAAATATGATATCAGTGTGGCAGAAGGAAAGGCAGACGGAGAAATAAATTTTATAATATTAATTGTTAGGTTGATTTAATTAATAACTGTTATAAGTAAAAAATGTATTAAATTTAAACAACGCTTCTTTATGAATTACCGCGATAAATACGATAGTTTATAAACGAAATTTCTTATTTTATCATTTCGCATAAATATAGGGGTCGATTCGTAAATAATTATCGTTTCATTGTAACAAACTCACTTTTACTGTTACTTGTTACAATTACAAATGAATTATATATAAATCATATATATATATATATGTGTGTTAAATCTAATTTTAATTTAACCTAATTTATGATTCGTTTATAAATTAGTAGTTATAACAAATATTACTGTAGTGTATCAAAAAAAAAAAAAGAAAAAAATAAGAAAGAAAAGAATCAACAAAATCGTCAAATTATCGCCGTTACGATACAATACTTTCGTCGTATCACAATAATACTCTCAGCACGTATATTCGTTTCGATTCTCTCACGCTTTATCATCCGTCTGTCAGATATTTCATTTACATACTCGAAAAACGTGCCTCACGAAGGTGCTCGATGTGTACCGCGTAATGGACACGCGCTCGAGATTACTTTACGCATTACACTAAACGTCGCGTCGGAGTGCGAGGATATTCTTTCGCATAGATAAATGTATTAACGAGCACACTTGATCTAATCTTGTGCGTGTGTGTGTGTACGTGTAAATGTGTTTACACTTTATTATTCGTAATATATACGTCAAATGAAGCACGAGGCAAATCGATGTAAAACTTCGCTTTAACTCACGTCGGTCAAGATGCAAGGACGTAACTATACGAACAAGATTCTAATCAAATATTGCGTTATTACTTTATCTGTCTGTTTCTATTTGTTGCTCTCTTTCTCTCTCTCTCTCTCTCTCTCTCTCTCTCCCTCCCCGGCCCTCCTCTCTCTTTTTCTCTTTCTTTATTTCTCTCTTCGTTTAGTAACGCATTTAATTAACGAAGCGCGTACGTTTTGACGAACTTAATTGCGTCTTGATCAATTACGAGTTGTTCGTCTTCTCTCAATTGATTCCACTTTGACAGATAAACGAGATAAATTTTCTCGTTTAGAATAATATCCGATTGAAATCGTCGAGATATTAAATTATTTTTGAAATTTCATCTATTTCTCTTTCTTTTACTTTTATATTTCGAATTTATATGTACGCGTGTAATATCGGTCGAAAGCGTATCCTGGAATTTTTAAAGAAATTTTCGTTACGAATCATGGCTTTGTATTGGGTCCGTCGAAATGATATTTCTTCTTCGATTTATTATATTTCTTATTTGAAAATAATTTTATTTCCTTTTCTTTCTTTCTTTTTTTTTTTTTTTAGTAATTAATTTCATTAAATTTTGCTTGAAAATAATCTCTACATATATACTATAATTTATGCAGCAAAGAGGAATACAGAACTTTTCGATAGATCTGATATATTATTTTTATATTAAAAAAAAAATAACTTATATTATATTACATTACTTCGTATAAAAATTTATTTTCATTAGAATTATTTGCAACTTATGTATGTATGTATATCTCGCTTTGCTTTCTGTACTTTCACCTTCGTTGGATTATAATGTACATATATTTCTTATAATGCCGTTTTCTTTTCACATTTTTATACCACAAAAATATCCAACGTTTTCTTTAGCGAACGAACGGTAAGTAAGATCGAGGCGCCTATCTTGGAAAAGGCAGGACATTAAAGTTGTCTGCAAAAATTCGTTGGGGTACTAAGGTGGTGGGGAGGGGGAGGGTAGGGGCTTTGATTGTAGCTCGACGCCAATCTCGCGCGGATTCCGCGCTAGTTGTCAGTCGTAATTAGCGTTCAGTGGTCGTGATAACTGTAATCAAGAGGTAGGTAATAACGGATGGAACACCTTCCTTCGTTGGGGATTGTTAAGCGTTGCCATTTGTTGGTATCCGCAGATAACTGCAATTGTAAATTGTAAGATCTCTCTCTCTCTCTCTCTCTCTCTCTCTCTCTCTCTCTCTCTCTCTATCTCTATCTCTCTCTCTCTGTTTCACTCGTTTTCTCCTTGGCCCTTTTTTGCTCTCTCTCTCTCTCTCTCTCTCTCTCTCTCTCTCTCTCTCTCTCTCTCTCTCTCTCTCTCTCTCTCTTTTCTCTTTGTCTCTTTTTTCACTGCTAGCCAACGCTTTCGAATAGGTCGTTAACTTCGAGCTCGAATGAATGAAGCGTTCGTTGCCAGTACTAAAGTCCTTCGCCGTGTTATAATCGATAACTCTCGTGTATATGATTAAAACGACAAAAAAAAAAGAAAAAAAAAATTAAGAAATTCTTCGACTTGTAGAATATAATAAATTGAGAAAGTACGATTATTTCTCAATAATAATAAATAAAAAAAAAAAAAAAAAACATCGATTAACATATATAAACGCATAAAAAGACAACAGAAAATATAAAATGCAAATGACTCGAGAGACGTAAACATTGATTCTATCGTTTCAAAGAAAATGAAGAAAAACAAATATTGATAAAAATTTATTCTCAAAGGTCAATGCGACGTTACAAACTAATAATATTTTTCATTTTATAACGTTCCTTCGATGTTGGGCAAGGCACCGTTAGAATTGTCGGTCACATTGCTTTTAAGAAACTCGTTCGCTCGTACATACACATATTTATCTGTATATGTGTGTGTATATATATATATATATATATATATATATATATATATATATATATACATACATATATGAGTATATACGTGAGTCTTGCTTATACGACAAAAATGTAACTTGTTGTTTCGCATGGGATTAAAAAAAAAAAATAAATAAAAAGTAAAATGAATAATATGCAAGTGGGTAGGGCTTCTAATAAAAAATTCAATATTCAAATAGAAGGAATAAATGAGACTAAATGAAATAAATAACGAAATTGAACGTATCGAACTTTGTACTATATTTCTCTAAACTTTAGACGTCGTTTCATTTGCAACACGTGAATTTCTTCTTTCTTTATCTTTTTTTTTTGTTTTCATTATTTCTTATCTGAAAGCACGTGCAGATCATCAATCATTCAACCTATTGGTTCTTCCTTATGTTCCAGATAACGAATTATCGTGAAAAGTAGGACGTAATTTTAACGCGCCAACAAGTGAAATATCAACAAAACCAAACAGTGATATGAAGAATACGCAAACCAACGGATATGGTATGGATTTTTTTTCTTTCTCGAACAAAAAGATATTTTGTTCCAATTTCTTTTCCTCTTCTTCTTTTCTTACTTATAATATTTGGACGGGTCGGCGTGAAATGAAAAAAAAAGAAAATATATATATACATATGTGTGTGTGTGTATATATATATATATATATATATACGCGACTATTTGCGTCGAATCGGTTGTTAGGAACACTTACGACGTTATTATCAACCTAGTTCAATTAATCAAGACAAGTTAAGATGAGAGACCGCAAAGTACGCATCGATTCCAGGAAAATCGATCTCGAATCGAGGAGGAGGACATGCACAACAAGAAAGGCTCGTGCGAACAACATAGTGTATACATATATATGTATGTGTATGTGTGTGTGTATGCGCACGGTAGATCGACCTTTTACGTCTCCAAAGAAGGAAAACGAAATATGTGCTGCGCTTGAGATGTGAAGGCTGAGTATCTCGAGGTTAACGTGCACGTTATAGTTCGTATGCACCTCGTACATTGTTTTTCTTTTTTCTTCTTTTATTATTATTATTTTTTTTCATTTTTTTCTTTTATTTTTTTACGACGACGAACTCGTTTCTTACGAACTAGTCCCCTACGGCCTGTACTCGTTTTGAACGGTAACATTTCTTTTTCAATAACGATCACCGGGAAAATTCGAATTGTATGTACGTTAAACTCGAACTCGAAGAAATAATAATTTTCATCTTTTCGTCGAAGGAAATCAAGTTTTCCTTTGTTTTTCTCAATGAGTATTTCGAAATTTCTGATGCAATTTCGTTGGAGCGTGTTATCATACAGATTATAATCCATCATTATCATTGTTCTTTTTTTTCTTTTTATTATTAATGCGTTCTTCGCATAAAGTTAATGTCCAGAAACGTCTGGAGTTGTTTTCCTTTTTTCTTTTCTTTTTTTTTTTTTCATTCTTTTTATATTATTTTCATACACAACGTTTTTAACATTTGTTACAACTCGTGATAGATTGATTATTAGGCAATGCAAGGGAAAACACAGAAACGTATAACATTGATAATGAGTAATGACTACGGATAGCCTCCTTTATTCTTGTACGTGTGCTCTGACAAAGGTCAATTAATTTGAACGGTTTACGCGAACGTTTCAGTATTTTTTGCACACAAAAAACAAACAAACTAATCATATACAACGATAAATGAATAAAAAACAATCAAAGTATCAGGAATGTATAGTAAAAGAGTATATTTGAACAATTTCAAAACTGAATGCACCGAGTATGTGCAACGTACTCAATACAACGTTTCGTAATGTTTGACCGATTACGACGATTCCTTCTACTTTGTATTCTTTTACTATGACTATAAAAGTTATTATGTACCTTTGTTAAAAAAAAAAAGATATACTACGTGCATAGAAAAGGATCTTTTCTATTGTAATTTGAATAACGCGGCCTTACGTTCTGAGTCACGTGGAATACGCGTTGCAAATGCAAATTCGATCTACGAGGCCGTCGAACATCTGTCCGGTCTCGACAATGAGAAACATAGTCATTAACGAATAAAATCGAGTCGACCCTTCCAGGAGAGTATCTTTTCTTGATTTATGTGGATCATGTACTTAGATCTTGAATATCAAATTACTCGAATGCCTTACGTTTTTTTCAATGACTTCTTCTTCTTCTTCTTCTTCTTCTTCTTCTTCTTCTTCTTCTTCTTCTTCTCCTTCTTCATCTTCTTTTATATTCCGATAAGCTTGCCTCCGTAATCTTCAGACGAATAAAGATAAATGCAAATAAAAAGATTTGTAAAAGATGAGCTAGAATCGAAGTGGAAACAAGAATGAAATAAAAAATACTATCCGTCTTTCTTTTCGAAGCAAAACTCGACGTTGCTGTTTGTCAGAAAATATTTATGTATATATGTATATACATATATTTTAAACTTTCGATAATACCATCTTTTGTCTTTAGATAACGTAATAACTATAATAATTATCGTCAAGTAACGTTAACTCGTTCGTTCAAGTTATCACCAGTTAATTACTGCTTCCGGCGGGTTTACGTGTTAGACTAGACTAGCGGTGAACGTCGGCAAGCTCTTTCACGATTGATAAATCGTGCACACGTGCGAGAAATTAGTCGTGTCAATGATAAGCATTCGGTGGTTATAAAATCAACCAATCCTGAGACTTTCTTGGTACGCACACCCACTTGTTGCGCAAGAAAACGACGTTTTCTGACGTCAATGACACTCCTTCCACTTTCCGCAATGCATTCATCGTATCTACAATAATATATTATACGTATGCATACACACACACATAGATGATTATGAGTAAATAAAATGCGGTTTTAAATGAAGGGCGAATATTCGATAGTAAACAAATTAATTCAGATCATTTCACAAATAAATTACAATTATTTTATTTTATAAAAGATAATCGTATTTTTCATTGGATCGTTTATGCCGAGAGGGCAATGATCCTGTAATATGTATATTTGTGCATTAGTTTATACATATGTATATGATCGATCTTTCGAACGTTAATATATAAGAAAAACATTTTTTTTATATATGTAACAATATATAATAATATATTAAATTACATGTATATAATATAACGATATATATAATAATACAATTTTCTTTATACTTATACAATAATAGCATTATTAATTATAATATTTATCGATCCGAAGTTACCATATAAATTGATTGAGATCAAGGGGAAAAAAGTACTTCTTAAGAATAATTATTCTGTACTCACATGTTGATCTTATGTGAAAATGATAATAAACATGAAACGAAAGTTTTTTTTTCTTTTATGATAGAAACTATGACAGAATAACATCGATAGATTTACAATAGATCAATTATACTTTTTATCTGTCTAATGTTTTCAAATAAATTAACCAAGGTCAGGGGAAAAAATTAAATACGTTTCAAGAACCATCATTGTATACTAAGAGGTTGAAACTTTATGTTTAACGGTAATAAGACGATAATTATTTTTTTTTTTTTTTATTTTATGATAGAAACCACGATAGATAGACTACCACGAGTTTACGATAGGTTAATTGTACTTTTCATTTATCTGAAGATTTTAGATAAATTTATTGAGGTCAAGGGGTAAAAAAAAATACGTTTGAAGATTCATCATCGTAAATTAATACGTTGAAATTTTTTACGTAAGTGGTAAGACGAATAATTTTTTTTATGATAGGAACATATGAAGAACCTTGTAGGTACTTTATGCAGTTGTTTATAGGCTTTAGATAAGTTAACCTTGATCGTAGCGTTATCTTTGACGTTTCAAAAATATATATGTAGGTACGCCCTTAATCATACCCATATTACAAGGATTAAATTTAATTATTAAGATTATATTTTTAATCCGAGTTAAGATTATACGCTTGTCTCGAGTCTCAAATCATTTTTCCTGGCGTGATAACGAGCGTAAAGATTATCAAATTCTACTGAAGCAATCATTGGATATCGAAGTAATATATTATATTTACCTGATACGCATATTCAAATATTTTTTTCTTCTATTTTTACATCTACACATCTATTGTCAAGATCAGAAATCTTAATCATAAAACAGTTAGGACGACAATAAATCTAATACTGACAATAAATCTGATAGACACTTTCTGTAATTAAATTTAATCCATTCGAGAATTTACATGCGATGCCTGCATAATAACACTACACACGGCCCCCATGGGCGCGGGATTGAAATACAGAATTGAAAATCTAATCAGTATATTCAGACTTACGTTAGGTCTAAATTATCAGTACGATGAAAATAAACAAGTATTATATATGCCTATTGAGAGAGGCAGGATTTATCCAGTCGTCCCGTGGTAACGATCTATGTCGCCTAGTTGAACTTTTCGTAGCAATTATTTGCTCTTATTGTCGATATCCTTGCCGTGACTGAGGATAATTCAACTTTAATACCTGAAGTCGCTATACTCTAAAGACCTGCACCGAAATTAGCCGTAACCTTTCAAACTGTTTTAATATTCAGAAATGTCCTACGAATTTTCCCCTTATTTGTAGTATAATGTCATAAATACGTAAAAGACCTTGCTGGATAAGAGTTATCGAAGAAAAGCCTTCGTCTCGAACACGCATTATAAATTTTTGCGAATTAAAGGATTTTCGTTTTAACCTAAAACATTATTTACGACGTTAACTGCATTAACACCATATGCGTGCCCAGCTGCCTGAGTAAACAAATTCGTCGATCGACTAGCTTGCACTGTTTTTTATTTAAATTCTCTCCTCGCGTCTTTAAGATACAGTAGGAATAATTCTCGACAAGGTGACCTACCGTAGAACCGAGGACAATTAGTCCGTTAACAATCGAGATTTAGCGAACGACACAAGTCGAATGGTCATGCTAAGGTTACTCAATAACTAAAAAAAAAAAAAATAGCACCATTTGTACGATCCACTAAGAAGGAAAAAAATTTCTTGAAAACGGCATCAAATTCGGCAAATCTCCTTAGCATGAAATGGAAAAATCATAGTCTCATTATTTGTCAATGCGCAACAGCTATACGATAATTGTCGTTTATCCTAACCTCAAAAATTTATAAATTCATCTTCTTTTATATAAAAAAAAAAAACAATTGGAGTAATTTCCTTTATTTTTACCCATATTAACTTATTTCTGTGAATTATTACTTATTGTGAATTGTAATTTATTTCTGTCAATGATCTCTCTCATGTCACAAGGCCATTATAAAATACAATAATGATGATGATGGTGATGATGATAATGATGATGATGATGATGATACGGTATAACCTCCATTATCCAAACTAATAGGAAAACTACAAGACCGCTCGTTTATAAAAATTTTCGAATAATGGAACAAGCTTTTTTTTAGATGAATTATTCCGTATTTTGAAGAAAGTAATTTAAAATTGGTAGAATGGTATAAAAAAAAGTTTTTATAAAAAATTTAGGAATTTCATACTTTTTCAACTGTCAAATTGCATGAATTATTTAATGTACTAAGCTGAATATAATTCCAATCCATTTGATCTTCGAATCATCGAAATTCTTTTTTTTAGTGCCTCGAATGTTTCAAAATTAAAAGGTGTATCTTCACTGTCGGTGTATATCTCTGATATTTCACTATTAGAATTTAAAATATTTTTACCAATATCCTCCTCGTCATAGTTTTTGTCGCATTGGAGCCATCCTCTGACATGAATGTTAACGTATTTTCCACCTCCTGATATTCAATGCAATGTCGTAATATCGTTGTCTAATTTCTTCAATATTCTCCTTTTGTTCCAATAGTTATCGCTAGATACGTTCATGCTTCGATGTCATTATACTATGTGCAACGTGAACGTCTCCGACGTCAATTTCGAATTAAATTTTATTTCTATCGCTGTGATAAAGACAGATGTCTGTTTGCATTATTGTGGCTAGAAATAATGTGCAGTACGGATAATAAAAGTTCGTTTAATAGAACGTTCGGATATTAAGGTATTCTGGTAATGGATGTTCCGATAATGGAAGTTTTATTATAACTTATTTTATGACAAAATAAATAAGTTACATAATTGATATTAATATCTCAAATACATATATATATATATATATATATATATATATATATACACGCATGGGCACGCACACACACATTTATTACAGTATTGCTAATTAAAAACACTTTGTTCCTTCCCTAAATAACGAATTAAAATTGAAACGAAATTATTTTTCTTTTTTCAGTGGGTGTGAACGTCAAGCAAGTTCCGAACGGAAAAGAAACAGAAACTGTCGAGGATTATGGCGAAAACATTGATGCGGTGCAACAGGCAATTGGCGATCTTGGAAAATGGCAAATTCTCGTTTGCCTGGCCATCTCGCTCGTTAAATTTCCAGTTGCCTGGCATCAATTGGCGATCGTCTTCATGGCGCCACATCAAAAATACAACTGCACGACACCAGCACAAAACGTATCATCGGATCAATGCATTGTCGATATTAATGGAACAAACACGGAATGTACAAAATGGGAATACGACAGGAGTATATTCCCAGAGACTATAATATCCCAGGTATTTTGAAAATTGTCTTAAATTGTCTTTCTTGAATATTTTGTATCATTTACTATCGTTTCAGTGGAATTTAGTATGCAGTAGATCCCATTATGCTAATATTCAACAATCGATCTTGATGTTCGGTGTATTACTTGGGAACGTCATTTTTGGAAGTCTAGCCGATAGGTATGCAAAAAGATTTATAAAAAATGAAATTCGCCATTCAAATAGTCAAATCGATGATTACACCATGATTACAATCCTTTTTTCGTAGGTACGGCAGAAAATTGCCTTTGATGGGCTCTGTCCTTTTACAACTAGCTTCAGGTATTGGTTGTGCCATAGTTCCATGGTTTCCAGCATTGTTAATACTGAAATTACTCAGTGCCATGGCTACAGGTGGAACCATGGTCACCAGTTACGTCATTTGTAAGTTACCTTTGAATTTTGTTGTTCTCCTTCACTATCTTTTTCTTATCTTGCTCATTATTAAGCTATATCGAAAATATTATCTTTTTTCTAGGTATGGAGATAGTCGGTACACAATGGCGAGCGGCTATCACTGTGCTTTATCAAATTCCTTTTAGTTTAGGACAAATGTCTTTGGCTGGAATCGCCTATCTCTTTCGCCATTGGCAGCACCTTCAAATAGCCATTACAATACCTTCCATTATTCTTTTAAGTTATTGGTGGATTGTACCGGAATCGCCAAGATGGTTACTTGCCGTTGGTAGACAAAAGGCTGCTTGTAAGATTTTAGAGAAAGTAGCTGTTATTAATAAGACGGGTAATAAAGACATTCCAGATACAGTTAGAAGACATTGTCTTCATCAGGTAAGTTTAATTAATCGAACCGAACTTTAGATCGTTATAATACTTACTGACATTTTTTCGAATGATTTCGAACTATTAACTGATTTAATTATTCCATTAGAATTCGAAAAGGACGGCCCAGGATCACAATGCATCTTTCTTAGACTTATTCCGCACACCAAATATGAGAGTGAAGTCTTTGTCGATCTTCTTTAACTGGATCGTCTGCGGAATGGGTCTCTTTGGAATGTCACAGTATATCGGTCAAGTAGGCGGGGATATTTTCATCAATTTTGCGATCTCTGGAGCAATACAGGTTCCCGGAAATTTTGTCGCTTGGTGGGCGATGAACACGCTAGGGAGAAAGGTCACTTTGATCGGTAGCAACGTAATCGCAGGTGTTTCGTCACTCGCTCTGATCATTGTACCGCACGGTAAAAATTCATAAAATATACATGATGTTCCATTTTAATTTTTTATTATCTATAAAAAAAAAAAAACTTGAAATTTGTGATTTTAAACAGTAATCTTATATTTACGATTTAAATTGATTATTTCTTGCGAAACTTGACATTTAAATACGTTAATCAAAATGGAACATCCTATCTTTCGAGAAAAATTAATTTATTTAACTAATTATCATCATTTTTGTAGATCTCGCATGGCTGAGGCTAATCCTCGTTTGTTTCGGCATTGTCGGCATGTCGGTAGCTTTCACTTCGGTTTATCTTTTCTCCGGTGAATTATTCCCTACGGTGGTTAGGAACATGGGCGTAGGTACTAGCAGTATGTGTGCAAGGATAGGTTCTATTGTGGCACCTTTTGTGGTATCTTTGGTATGTCAAAACAAAATAAATTCATTAGATTGTGCGCCTCTGGGTGTATATAATTTATACGAATAATAAATAACAATACTATTCGCGTTTTTAAGAATCACATGGCAGAATGGTTTCCACCGATTGTTTTCGGAACTTTGCCGATAATAGGAGCCATGCTTTGCCTATTGTTACCAGAAACAGCAGGATGTACGCTTCCGGAAACGCTTCAAGATGGTGAAGATTTTGGCAAGTAAGTAAAATAGACTCAGGCCGGTGAATATTTCTTATTACAGGTGAAAAATTTTTTTTGAAATAATTAACTCAAACGAACGTTATTACGTATTTATTTACAGAAAGCCCGAAAAGTCGGAGAAGAAGAAAAAGGATCCAACTGACGTAGAAATTGAACATCGTGAAGAGGAGAAATCTATCGTGTAAGGACATTCGAGAAACTTCAATTGACAAATTCGTTATCGTACATTTAAATATCTAGATATTATGAATACTATGGTCATTCCATGTCCTTATTTATTACATCGCGTATATGTACGAATTTGAGATAGTTAACCGAGACGCTTCGTTTCGCCTCGTTTGATCTTCGAAAAAAAAAAAAGAATTAGTTAAAATCTAAATACATTCGACTTAAACATCGCGATACTATTACTCACGTGATAGTTCATAATTCGTATAAAACATTATTGCCAAGTAACAAATTGAAAGGTACAATGTTTGGTACGGTTTGTACGAGAACATGTAAATAGAAATTCTTTTTTTTTTATATAATAATTTTTGTTCGCATTTTTTTTCTTTATTTCCGTTCTTTTTTTCTCTCCTTATTTCCTTGATTCCACGAAACAATTCAATTCGACTATGGATATTATCAAAACGAACATATCTCTACTACCATGTAACATTTTAATTTACAAAACTTTTTTATAATTTCTAATGACACATTCAAACGAAATAATAGCACATTATCTACGCTACATACTCATGCGACGTCAACGCTCATCGCGTGACATAGGTGCGCCCATTTATGAAGCATGCTAATGTGAAATGAAAGTAATACATCAAATACGATACTAAATACACTTTCGACTTTAAATTAATAATCGTGAATAATTGTACACGCTCTTTTAATATTTTCATACTCCAATAATCCTTTTTTTCTTCTTTTTTGCTTACTTTATGTTGTTCAAAGAAGATGATAAAAATTTTTTCTAAATTATTAATAAATATACCGTCAAGCATGGAAAATTGTGTAAATAATTTAATTGCTTAATTCATCATTATTTCAATTACATGCTTCTCGAAGTGACGCATTGATTGGGCCGTTTGAAACTTATACATAAGTTTCGTAGTAATCACGTACATCGACATATACTACACTACGTCTCCTGCTTATATAGGACTACTCGTCGTACTATACAGCCATTCCACCTTGTACCGTTCTCTGGAAGACCAGTTCTTCGCTGCCAAACGGTGAGTATAGTCCATCTACCAGTTTATTATAATTTATGGATCTTGAAAATGTATAAACCGATTTCGCAAACCGATTAAGAAAAAAATTTTCTGTCAATTCATATTTCTTTAATATATCATTTAAGTGAGACAGTATTTCATATACAAAATTCATAAATAAATTTCATTTGGTTATTCAATTAAAAATAGATAGAGCAATTAATAAACATAAATTCCGAAATTATTCGTTTGTTCTTTTGTCGGTATTCGAAAAAAAAATCGAAAAAAGAATAAAAATAAATTAATTAAGTGTCCACGAGTTTCTTTGAACTTATATTTCGTAACGTAGAATTTATTTGTATTCTTAATTATTTAATATTTTTCGAGATTGTCATATGAAAAACAAAAGACTGCGTTGTATCTAATAAATAACTGTATTATTTTGAAATTCTCTATTGTGGAAAGTTATAAGAAAAGATGGAACAGTCATGGTCCTCAAGATGTATATATATTCGAATAGCTGTAAACCAGTTTATTACTCCTAATTTCGTTCTACGTCTGCCTCAGAATTTAATAATAATCCTCTTCATAACATAAAGGAATTTTTATTACATGTAGAATATCTACGAGAGAATTTGCCAATGTTGATGACACGTGTTTATGAAAATATCCATATATATATATATATATATATATATATAACAAACATGGCTAAACTGCGACTTTATAAAATTTATCAGTTTCTTACCAGCTCTTGGTTTAATAATCAATTTTTCAAATAATCTATTCAAGGATGTCATATAAATGTAACTTTTTATCCTGCTTTAAAAATATTCGAAGATTTTTTTTTATAAATTTTCTTATTTTCTCAATGCTTTTTCTGGTTAGAATAAATAATTAGAAAAAAAAGAACATTGAATTACATTCCTTAATGTTAAAATACAAATTACAATGCATCAGATTTCTGAAAAAAAAAAACAAAGAGAAATAATTATTAGAGCCATTCAAACTGTTTCAGAATTAAAAAAGTAATAATTATTTTAACAATTGGAGCATGATATTTTTCTAATGGAAACATCAGAAAAAAAAAACAATGCTTCAAATTTTTTCTCAATCAAATATAATCTTCTTCTATTTTTGAGTCTTATAAACAAGTGGACATTCATAAATGGCTCTCAACACTATTAAGCTTGTATATAGTAAACCTTTAGTATATAGAAAAGTTTCTATTACGTACTACGAGCTTACATAATTAATTATTCGTGTGATGGTAAAACCAACGTGAATTATCGGGATTTAAATCTTGATATAGCGAAATATTTCTTACGGAAACGTAAACAACAATTTTGTTCGCGTTCTTTTATTTTTTTATTTTTTTATTTTTTTTTTTTTTATTTTTTACGTTTAAACGTCGCATACTACGTATCAATGAAACATGACGTCACAGAAATCAATGTTGTTAACATTTTTAGAAGAGAGAAAGTGTAGTATACCTTTCAAATCAGATGTATAACAAGGAAGTCAAACACTTTCACATACGGTACACTAAACGGTTTGATGTGCGCTACATTAATGTTACCTACTTTATAAGAGATCATACCTTATAAGAGAATTAATATAGCTTCTAACGAAATTATTTTCGAGTATCATATATAATTTATTCACCAACCACGAATTCAAAGTTAATTAATCGAGTAAGCATGTGTTTCAAAGATAGACTATGCGTATTGAATTTTTCTAAATCATTGTCCTTCTTCTGATTGCAGGTAAAATGTATATTTTATTGCTGTCATTACTGGCATTTGCCAATGGCGAAACCTTCAACAAGCTCTATTCTTGGCAACAATTGAATTTTAATTTTCCAAATGAAGCCATTCGAAAAGCATACGTCGAATCAGGAAATTACATAGAAAAAAATAATTTGCCTATGGGTTTAGCAGTTTCGCAAGATAAAATGATAATTACCGTTCCTAGATGGAGGAACGGCGTGGCTGCCAATTTAAATTACGTATGGATGAACGAAACTAGTGGTAAGTTGTGAAATAAGAAAAAAAAATAGAAATAAAATCATATAATAAGAAAAAAGAAAAGAATAAGTTCTATAATAACATAAAAAAATAATTCATTATTTATAGAATCACCGAGTTTAAATCCGTATCCTGATTTTGAAACTAACGATATACGTTTACCAGACAGTTTAGTAAACATTTTTCGTGTTAGAGTCGATGAATGTAATCGTCTTTGGGGTGTCGATACAGGAGTAAACGATATTTATGGCAATACTACGGTCTTGCGACCTGTCAGAATCGTAGTGATCGATCTAAAAACAGACAAGGTTTATAATCCATATTCATACGTATTGATTCGATGTAATAACGAAATACAGATTATAAGAAATTTGTCCTATATGCTACGATTTAATATTATTTTCGAAACAGATCATCCGGAAATACACTTTAAAGGATTCCGATGAAAAACAAAATTCCTTTATAGCTGACCTCATCGTGGATGTAAAACCTGATGCCTGTGAAGATGCTTACGCTTATCTTTCAGATTTTTCAGCCTACGGTTTGATTGTTTACAGCTGGAAGAAGAATAATTCTTGGAGAATCGACCACAATTACTTTTACTTCGATCCGTTACAAGGTGAGGAATTGTATTATTTAACGCTCTATAATATGTAACTTTAAAATCCAACACTCGTATATCTATATTTTTGTCTCATCTTTTATTATATAAGTAAAAATTTTCACATTATATAATTATTTTTTAAACATCACAAAAATTGAAGGATGAAAAGAAGATGGAAACAAAAATCGAGTGTGATAAGAAATCGTAAAGAAAAAAAAACCAAAAACACAAAAAAAAAGAAATAAGAATCATTTTCGTATTTTTTTTTTTTCACAGGTGATTACAATATTAGCGGTTATAATTTTCAATGGACCGATGGCGTCTTTGGACTTGCCTTGACTCCATTTCAAAATGACGGATATAGGACTCTTTACTTTCACGCTATGTCTGGAATAACAGAATTCTACGTGTCTACTGAGGTTTTGCAAGACGACACATTAATCTTATCAAATAATTACCATGCGTTTCACGTTGCTGGAGACAAAGGACCGAAGAGTCAAGGACCCTCGTCGGTCATTGATCAGGAAACTGAAATCGCTTATTTCACGCAAATACAAAAGAATGGAATAGGCTGTTGGGATATCAACGTGAAATTGAATCCGGAAACGTTTAGTAAGTACATTCCAATCGTATATATTATTATATTTCTTATTATTTGTTTGGGAAAAGGAAGCCTATGCACGCGCACATAATCGATACATTTGATAAATGCCAATACAGAAATAATTTTAAGTTTAACAAAATGTTTTCGGTAGGATTAATAATTTATTCCAAAGTATTTACATTTCTTAATATTATTAATGATAATTATTATCAACGATATAGAAATAGATAGATTCATGATTAAAGGAATTAATAACTATAAGATTAATGATCAATAAATGATAATCGTACGAATAAATTAACTGGAGACGTAAGTGCTTTGGTCATATTGAGGAAATTACAATGTTTCGTAGTATAGAAAACTAAGATCATATATATATATATATATATATATATATATATATATATATATACACACAGATTTACATACATTGTTTTAATTCTTTGTTATGTAAGATTTTTCTTAGAAGTCTTGGAATACCAATTATCAACGATATTTAATAAAATATTGTTTCTACGTTTAAACGAGAGTTATTTATTACTGCTCACGTAATAATAGATAATTATTTTTTTCTTTCAGTTCTGGTAGACCAAAACAACGAGACAATGGTTTATCCCAATGATGTAGCCATCGATTATGAATCAAGAAAATTGTACGTGCTCTCTGACAATCTACCCAAATTTGAACACTCTAATTTAAGTGAAAAAGAAAGTAATTACTTCATTACGGTAGCCTCTTTGGATTCATTGGCCAAACATTGTAAGGCTTACTGATCTATGATGCAAACTAAATTGAAATAAATCTGTATTTTTTATTTATTTCAATTATCATACTGCATACATAAAATATTTAATTATATATATGTTTATAAATAGCAGAATTATAATATGAGGAAGAAATAAATTTATTTTTGGTTTTATATTGTTTTTCTATAATTATTAATCACATGCATGCGTACTTTAATAAAATATTAATTTGAAAATGTTAAGTGAATTCGAACATTTACATATTTCATCTAATGTATGATATTTTTGCGTATAAATGATTCATTTTTTTGTATAATATGTACGATTACAAATACTGACGTTTCATGATATCATCTAATAAATATATTATGAATAAAATACTGTATAATCGTCTATAATCATGTGTATCCGTATATATTTGTATAATATAGTCAATATAGAATCGTATTATAAAAAAAAAAATGAGAATTCTGAATTTATTTAAGATTTTTTTATCATTGATTACTATTTTTATTAATCATAGTTACTATATATTATATAATAATACACTTTTTTCGTTATTATGATTATTTATTTATTAAAATTATTTAATTTAATTATAATTATTCATAATAATATACTGATAAATATGTTCTTATTAATTCAAATTCAATAAAGCATAGTCAATAAAACAAATCATAGATACATTATGTACCGACTGTGCGATCTACTAGCGCCATCGCGTGAGCGTTTCGTTCTTAACGCATTCTTCTACCACCTGTATTTTATTCTTAAATATTTTACATTCTGAGCCACTCTTTGTATTTTTTAGTTCTGTTTTTGGTTAATATTACCGTGTACTGAATATCGCTTATTCTGAAAAGTTTTTATAACAATAATTGATTCTTAAATACAAGTGAATCTTTGAAAGGAACAATTTTTAAAAGCAATTATTAAGATAACATTTTTATAGTACAGATCAATATATTAATTTTCATTTAATATGAATATAATCTTATATATAACTCTGTTAACGTATTGGCTTACTTTAGCATCATGCGAGTTGGTGTCAACAATGGCAGTTATTGGTGGGCTAAGCAGTATTGGAGCTTATTACTACCAATATATACATTGTAAATATCATGAATGTTGCACTGATGATTATATCAAACTTGATTTGCGAAGTAAGTATAGACTCCGTATTATTTATTCTTATAAGCTATGAAGGAAGCATTAAAAAACCTTCCTTAATTTAAACCTTCTTGTATTCATATTTTCTTTTAGAACTTGAAAAGATTATGAAGAATAAACTGTTTGGTCAGCACATTGCTTATAAAACGATAATGAACGCATTACATGGTTATT
The DNA here is from genome assembly GCA_918808275.2 of Dolichovespula sylvestris. NCBI lineage: Eukaryota > Metazoa > Arthropoda > Insecta > Hymenoptera > Vespidae > Dolichovespula > Dolichovespula sylvestris. The sequence continues at coordinate 16,546,596 of OU964961.1, forward strand.
TAAATGAACATGATCAAGGAAAAGCATTAGCGTTCAGTTTTCATGGCCCACCAGGAACTGGAAAAAATTTTGTAGCAAAGTTCATTACAGAAGCCATGTTCCAAAAAGGTACAGATAGTAAATATTTCTACTTTTTTAATGGTAGAACTGATTTTCCATTAAAAGATGAAGTTGAAAAATATAAGGTAAATGTAATTAATATTGATATTTTTGCATGATTAATTATCAAAGAAATGAAAAATATTTAATTATAATATTACTATATGTAAAATATAGATACTACTGCAGATGAAGATCAAAATGGCATTAGAAGATTGTGCACAATCTTTATTTGTCTTTGATGAAGTAGATAAAATGCCTGAAGGAATATTGAATGTTCTTGTACCCTTTTTGGATTATAATACATGGTCAACAAAAGGAGGTTCAAATAAGGCAATTTTTATATTTTTATCTAACACAGGTAGTAGACAAATTGTACAACGGTTATTAAGCCTTTGGGAAAGTGGTGTAAGCAGAGACAATACTAAACTTCAAGATTTTGAAAACTTAATATCTATTGGAGCATTCAATGAAAAAGGAGGATTTCATCTTAGTGATGCCATAGAAACAAGTGTTATTGATCATTATATACCTTTTCTTCCACTGGAAGAAGAACATATTAAAAATTGTGTAAAAAAGGCATTCATAAGAAAAAATATCCAACCAACTACAGAATTGATTGAGGAGGCTTTATCGCATATGACATTTGATCCACCACCTCATAATTTATATTCGAAATCTGGCTGTAAAAGAATAGAACAAAAAGTAGCTACTATTGTGTATTCTGGAATATAATAATTCCTGTTGATAATATTTATTTCAACATATTTGTATTAAAAATTCTTCTTTATAATTGAATAAATAATCCAATTGAAAGAGATTTAAATATCTTAATTTAAAACTCTGTACACATACATTATATTAATTTAACTTTAGAGTATAAGCAATACAAAAGAATTTGAGTTCTTTAATATTATTCACTATTTGGAACATAAGGAATATAATAATAGAGATTAAATTGATACAAGTAAGCTGATATGTACATTGCATTTACTTATAATCAAGCTTTATCGAAAATTAATCGCAAGGAATAAGTATTATTTCATTTTATAATTAAACGAAAAACAATTGAAATAACATTTTTTCAATACTGTTTTAATATTATATATGTCGCTGGAGTTCTAAGCAATTATTCTTTTAAAAATTCGTCTTCAAGATATTTATATCAATTGAATTCGTACATAAAAATCTATTATATCCTTTTCATGATTGGTCAAATTTTATCAATAACGCGAATCACAAGAGAAGAAACAACTTTAATTATTTTCTTATTAATAGATATAAGAAGAATAGAAATCAGATTTATTCGATAGAGTTTTAGTTTTATGTTGTTAGATGTCTCACAAATTATCTTCTTCAAAATTCGTCTCTCGAGTTCACAAGCTTCTTTATCATCGGTAGGACCTATACCGACAGTATATTTAGAATTTAACATTCGTCGATAAAAAAGAAATTGTAAGGTAACAAAATATATTAATCCTTTTGTCTTTAAATGAAATTGAATTACCTCACCTCGCTAATAATAATATATATATATATTAACAATTTTTTTGTGATATTTTAGATGTCCAAATGCATCATTTTTACTTTTTTAATACAAATCATAGTTTCATTTCTTTTTCTTTTTTGAAAGAGGTCATCGACGTTTAAGATTTTTTTCTAAAACAATTTCAAATTATTTTCATTATATTTTAATTAATCAATCACATGGGATCGTGCAGTGGTAATTCCATAACGGGTCTAAAACATCGTAGATTATAATGAAACGTTCAATTTACCTTAAAGAAACTTCGAATTTATGAAACTAACTTTAACAAACGACGATATTTTTTGCGATCGTTTGTAAGAATATTACCGACGTTTGAAATACATCATGCAGGATGAAGTAAAAATAAGCTTACAATATTTCGACAAAACGGTAAAATTTTTAAAGTTGTAAGAAGGATATAAAAGAGTTGAAGATTCGAAGATTGAGAGAAAGGGAGATAGAGATAAAGAAAGAGAGAGAGAGAGAGAGAGAGAGAGAGAGGGAGGGGAGAGAGAGACTATGTTTCTTCGGAAAACGTACGAATTAGTATGATAGAGCCGCTTAAACATAAACCATCATAATAATGCATAGAAACAAGTGCAACGAGCGTTTGAGCGGTATAGAATAGTCAGAATTGTCATTAAGCCCCACGGATGGTACTCCGTTGGGACCCGTGGGATCACACGGCTGCGTAACGTCCTCTCACAGATACGCATATATATATATATATATATATATATATATATATATATGCATACACATTCATATAAACAGAATTTATACGTACGTACGTACGTATACGTGTACATATGTATATGATCTTGGGATTCAGCCGATTTTCCTCCCTCCGATTCTTAGTTCGAGCCCCCCGACAGATCCGATATCATCCGGCGTCATCCCAAGGGCTCTCACTCATCTGCCGACAAAAGAGCATCTGTGCGATCCGATCGGTAATGCTCGCTGCAACCTGTTCACAAATAGCTCACCCAGTGGCATAGCGAGCACCATGAATTCATTATCAGTCTAGTATAAACATATTGCTACTAGCCTGTCAGTCAATGTAGAAGATGCTTTTTGGATACGAGTCATGTTCATCCCTATTATCACCATCCCATTCACCAATCGGTATCCTATCTGTATCCTAGCAACGGCGTTGGACCGAGTCAAGATATTTTTCGATAAGATCGATCGCCGATAGAAATGAATTGAGAACAATCGGTACGTAACATACGGTACGTAACATACATCATGGTATCGTTCTTATAAAAGAAAAATAAATAAACAAATAAATAATTATTTTTCGATTATAAAAGAAACGGGGTATCGTCTTTACAATATACTTTATTATAATACCCTTGTTTACATCTTACATCGAAAGTATTTTACACGTTTCTCTTGTATGAATGCGTTATGAGTAAGACGATATCGTTGCTCTCGATGGTTATCGATAATTAATGACCGATTCGCTTCGGGTATTGGCTTAAGAAATGTTTCATTGTGGTGCCATAAATAGAAAGGGGTTGGAAAACATTGAAGTGGATTCTACTATATCTTTATTTTTCTTTCTCGGTCGTGATTCTCTTTAACATAGGCTTAGAAAGACACGTTCCGTTATCTTCCTGGTGTCACGGAGACACACAGAGAAAACGGAGAGAGAGAGAGAGAGAGAGAGAGAGACACCACACACGTATAGTATACGTATGCGGTCAATGCTAGCACAGCGGCTGTGTCTATGCAGGACTGCGGTGGCAGGTGACGGCGTGTTGTGAGCTGCATAATGAATAATGCCGAAGCCGAACCACAAGCCGTTCCTGTCCTTCCACTTGGCTGACTGAATGACAGGCAGTCTAGGAAAAACCGCTGATTGGCCGTACATGCCTCTGGCTCTCGTGCCTGTCACATCCTCCGTGTCTACTTTCATGTGCCACGATCGAAATCGCCTTTCTCTATGACCGGAACCAATTTTGAAATCGTGTACGAAACTATGCCGAATATTCGAGGGGTTAAAGATATATATTCATTCTTATTACCTTTAATACTTATCCCGATTAATATCTTAGATCATCCGTTAATTTGATTATATTCAATTATTTTGTTTTGTTTTTTGGTTTTTTTCGTCCCTTTCGATTCATTTAGTATTGTTTTCAAAGTTTACTTAACGTTCGAACACCACTTGCCATCTTCTATGATGTTCTGGTACGGTCGATGTGATGTTGTTACTGCCATGATATAAATTATAATTAGTGGAGCCCGTAATACCCTTTGAATAAATAATCAACGAGCACCGGCAACTACCCGTATGCTCGCCTCCATTTAAGTCAAGGTCTCGCTACTCATTTCTTGTCACACCTTTATGCCCCGTTAAACATGAATTTATACGATGCTCTTTCTCTACTTCTCTCTCTCTCTCTCTCTTTCTCTCTCTTACACACACACACACACACACACACACACACACACACACACACACACACACCATACACTTTCTCTCTCTCTCTCTCTCTCTTTTTCTTTACGCGAGAAAAGTTATTCTGGAAAAAGAATCAACGTTGTCGGAACATTCAATTGAATCCTTTTTATACTTATTTGTAAATGTTTTTGTCTTTTTTTTTATTACAATTTAAAGACTCTCGAATATATTTGAAAATCGTCGAAATACACAGCATTGCTCGAATTGAATTGACGGATTCGATTTAAAAGATTTTTCAAATGTCGCATTGAATTCCCCTTCGATAAGCCTGACGCTCTTCTCGGGGAATCGAAAACTACTTTAAAGTAATTAGAGGATTGTCAACCCATCCCGAGCCAGTGCCTGTTCCCATTAGGGATGTCCTTCGAGTGGCGGCTCGAGTGGGATGAGATCGGAGAAATCTGCCTGTGGATCCCTTTCCCATCAGAAATCGTTTTTAACCTATGCGATACTTTTCCTCAACGAAAATTCGATTCAATTGAAAATAGTTTCAGATTATTATTAATGTTAACGCATTATGGACCGATAGTTTTAACGCTAGCTTTACCCAGTGTTGTCCAGCTATGGTTTTGGCGAATAACGGAAACATGAGAATTCTTGTGATCGAAGAACCCTAGAATAGAAAACAAAAATTCTCGTAATCCGTCCGCAATGTGTTGATTTCATCGTTCGCAGGCATCGTAAAAGTGTAAGATTAAATGATTAAGAAAAATTAAAAATTACATCAACGATAAAAAAAAAAGAAAAATGCATTGATCTAATCTTTTTTAATACTTACAAATTCCCTTTAAAAAGAAAAAAGAAAAAGAAGAAGCACGTTAACATCATAACGGATGAAATTTCATTTGCGATATGGATATTATCTATTATTTTTGAAACCAATGAGAAAAAGAAACGCAATTACATAAACGTTAGTATTGTTATCTGATATCGAATGAAAAATTATATCTAGAAATTAATTATTTTACAATAATTGCGAACATAAAATGAAGCATCGCGATACATAAGACAATAAATTCATTATACCTCATACGCTTCTCTCTGTGTTTCTCATTGTTCTCGATTGAAACTCCATCGATGAGATATAGTCTTTAACGTAATTGTTAAACACTTCGAATTATATCGATCGAAGTACGTTCGCTCGATTAAAATGCTAAAAAATTACCGAGTAACAAAAAATAAAAATTGTTTCTTTTTTTTGCGATTGTTATATCGATGAAAAAAGGAGGATAGAATTTTTTTTTGAAAATTCACCATTTCAAAATTGTCGCGGGAGAGCCGATTCACTTTCCTAGAATGCTTCTTGCACGCAAATTGGGTTCAACGTGAATACTTAATGCGAAACTGTGGTCGAGCAAGAGTCAAGGTGCAGCGATGGGAGACAGAGAGGAAAAGGTCGTTTGCTGTCCGTCCAAGGTGTCAACTAAGTTAGGGCCGTCTAACCGAGCGACTTCGCACATTATCTATAGGTATCGCCATACCGAAAGCGCTCAAACGTTTCTCTTTCGGACACCAAAATTCTGAAATTTCCATCTACGAAACGACCAAAGGTAAAACCATATGCAAGACCCATTTCATCCATTGAATCTCAATTCATGATAAAATTTTTTTCGTCAGAAATTCTCGTATTTGAAAGATTTCTTAATTGAAAAAACAAAAATTAATACAAGTTTTTCAAATTGAAGACATTTTTCTTTTCCGAAATGTCCTCCTTCTTCGTGATATTCCTAGCAAAGTACTTGGCGTATCGTGGTCACTGCAGTCGCATTAGTTAGGACTAACAACGCTGGCGGACAATCAAAAGCTGATGGGCCATGATTCGCTATGATAATGAACCATGAATATGGCATGAGGCGAGCGAGCTGGGGACGGCGAGTCCTCGCTTCGTTCGCTGCCTCTCATGCCAGCTATGCTCGAAGGGATGGGTTAAGGGAGCCTCAAAAGGGCGGGAAGGGAGACATCGAGAAAGATATATATATATACATACACACACACACACACACACATATATGTAGAGAGAGAGAGAGGGGGAGAGAGAGAGAGAGAGACGGATAAATGAATGGATAAAGAGAAAAAGAGAGATGAGACTAGCGATATACGTTAATACCTCTATTGACGCTCGAATTAAAGTCTTTTTCGATATAGAAGTAATTAGAGTTATTAATCATCTCCTCCGCATATGTACGACAAAGAATAATATATCCAAATCATTAAAGAAAATTCTCACGATCATTTTATCGCTGTTGTCATCGTTTAAACGCTAATAAGATCCTTACAAACTCCACGTACATTACCTTTCATCGAGTCAATTGAATTCGTTCAAGAACATACCAAAATATCATTGGGGTCTACAAAGATATCAACGGATTTAGCCGATCGTGTGTTTGAGAAAAAATTCGTTAACTATTACCCGAAAAAGAAGAAGAAGAAGAAAAAAGAAAGGTGGAAGAAAATATGCAGTCATGTAGAAAGTAGGAGGGCGATTAATCCTCCAAGTCGAGAAGAAGAAAAAGAAAAAGAATATGCCCAGGGCTAGAAAAGTAGGAAAGGGTAAAAGCGTAAAGGGCGCGTGCGTGAGGAGTACCGAGATATATCTCTCTCTGTATATACGAAGTTGCAATGAGAGAGAGAGAGAGAGAGAGAGAGAGAGAAGAACAAGTGAGTTAGAGAGAGAGAGAGAGAGAGAGAGAGAGAGAGAGAGAGAGAGAGAGAGATAGTCGATGGGCACCGGAGAAGGGAGTAGAAAAGCTGAAAAGGAGGAAAACGAACTGGTCGGTTGGTAGGGAGATGGAATAGGTGGTGGAAAAGGAAGGAATATGCGTGCGTGCGTGAGTTCGTGCGTGCGTGAGTTCGTGCGTGCGTGGGTGCGTGCGTGCGTGCAGTGGAATCGTGCGGTGCGTAGGCGCAGAGAGGTTCGCCGTTCGAGCGTTTCAGAACCGAGCAGAGCCGAATGACTGAGCGAGGGTACGGGCCCGCGTGGCCCGCATTGGCTGCTGAATTATAAATGAATGGAGCGTAAGGGCTGTTGCCTAGCAACCGCATACACCGCGTTAAGACAAAATGGAGAAGCACGCAGGCAGCATCCGCGCGGCCTTCCTCCAACTTTCTTCCCTCCGTCGGAACGATTTCTTCTCTTTCTTTTTCTTCTTCTTCTTTTACTTCTTCTTCTTCCTTTTCTTCTTCTTCTTCTTCTTCTTCTTCTTCTTCTTCTTCTTTCAGAGAATCTCGGTTCGACTTTTTCTCTCTCTTTCTTTCTCGAACCTTTCCCTTTTCGATCATCTTTCCTCGTCTTCGTCATCGATCGCTTCCCTAAAGGGTTTTAACCCCTTTCGAAGCTTTTTCTGGGTCATCAATCGTATCTCTTAAATGTAAGAGAAATCTTTGCCGATAAACACTCGTGCTTGTATGAATGAAATGATAACGACGAGGAGAGGGAATTGTTATTTTTGAAAGAAGAAACGGTTCGACGATACGAGAGATAATCGAAGAGTTGGTAAATATGTGGGAGACAGAGAGATGGACAATGCCAACGACAACAACAACAACAACAACAAAACAAATGATTTTATTTCGACGTTGTAAATAACATTCTAGAAAGTTTGTTTTGTATAAGAGAAACATTTATTACATTTTTATGAACTCTGTGACGAATATTTTTTTTTTTTGTTCGTGGTGTCATTTTGTCAACTATCTGTCTCTCTCTCTCTCTCTCTCTCTCTCTTCCTCTCTCCCTCTCTCTGTCTCTCTCTCTCTCTCTCTCTCTCTGATTTTTCATGCACGGTTATTAAGCTGATAAGTAGACGTATCTTTGACGTGAAATGGACGTCCATTAGCAAGCACAACGTCGATCTGTGCAGCTCTCATCCCCTTTCCCCCTACCCCTCTCTCTCTATCCTCGAACATTATGTCCCAAGCTCCCTACCTCGTGGTGAGCCACGTACTGTTCTTCTTCTTCCCTAGAGCACCATTCCTCGTTCCTCTTTCTTCCGAATATACTTGAATTGCTTCTTAGGTTGCCCCGTTTTATGTACACGATCGTGTCGCAGATCACTCCGAGCTTCTTTTTCTCTCTCTCTCTCTCTCTCTCTCTCTCTCTCTCTCTCTCTCTCTCTCTCCCTATCTATCTATCTATCTATCTATCTATCTATCTATCTATCTATCTTTCTCCATCTCTTTTCTTTTTTTTTCTTTCTTCTCCTTCGTTCTCTATGCTGACGTTATACGCGTTAACCTGCTGCTAGTAACAAAAATCTCCGCATTGTCATAAATTATTCCAAAACGAATACCATCGGCTGTTTTTTGTATGCGCGATATTCATCAAACGATTCAGATATTATTAATCGAAATTATTATAAACGAAATTAGATAATAAATATAATTGTATGCTAATGATACAAGAAAGTAGATATATTAGCTATACAGCACATGTTTGTCTGCCTTAAAAAAGTTCTGTTGATCTTATTGACAAACTTCGTATTTATATAAAAATAATCGTATATTAAGCTGACAGAACTTTTCGGTGGCTCTTATTACTAATATATTAGGATTATTGCGTTTGTGATTAATTTTCAAGATGTAGAAAATGAAGGGAGAAATTGTATCTCTTGTTCACAAAGTATACTTGCTGCATCGACGGCTCACGTTAGACTGAGGATTTTTTGACTCGAGCGACTCATTTATATGTATTGTTAGAAAAAAGAAAAAAACGAAAACAAAAAGCCAAACAGAGACAAAGCCTTATCTTTTCACATAACAAAAAGACCGAAGTTGATAATTGAAATATTATCGTTACATTGTGCTTAAAATTATTAAAATTCCCATTATTTATTAGATATTATACAGGTATATATATATATATATATATCACATTTATTTTGAATAACATATATCACACGAATTATATTTATTATTTGTTTATAATCTTCGATTTATAAGGTCATCCCATAACGATTATTCCTTTATTTCGAATAAATGGCAAGATATTCAACTTTTGACATTACGGTGTAAGTCGATTGAAATCCATTAATAGATTTCACTGCGGATTAGATTCACAATTACACATACGGTTATATTTTACGTCTGTACATCAGCCCCGGCACGTATTTTACTTTCTCCCAAGGGCCATCGCCCTTTCTCCTTCACCTTTGAAACTTGCTTTAAATCGTATCCATTTTCCTTTTTGTTTATTTTTACTTTCTTCCTTTCTCTTCTTCTTTTTTTACTTTTGCAAGATTACTTCGGTAATCATTTCGTATCAGTTATCTTGCAATTTCGACTCATACAGATCTTACAAACTACAAAATATTTCTTATAATTTGTTGAACACAATACATATAACAATTTTTCTTATACAGTTGAAGAATAGAATAGAATCTAAACAAATCGCGAATAAAATATTTTCTTCCTTATAATGTTTCTTATATTATTTCTAATGTACACAGTTTTGTAGAAATATATATATATATATATATATATATATATATATATATATATATAAGGAAGAAATTGTTATCATACGTTAGTAATTATAATCAAAATTGTTAATACTAATTTGTAATATTACAAATATTAGTATAATAATAATAATGATAATAATAATAATAATACGCATATATAATATACACGTAATAGAAAATACGATATATTTTGTAATCTCTCTGCAATATGTTAAGCTGCGCAAGAATCTACTTAGATATTGTGTTTTCAGTTTTTAAAGTTACGTCCCGTTTTTTTTGTCTGAAGATCGAAGCGACCACGTAGATATTTTCCTTCCTCCCAGGAGCATCGTCCCTTCTTCGTTCGTTTTCTTTCAGAAAAATCTACTTGAACTGTCCTTCCCGTGAACCTTTTTTCACCCACTGAAATACATCGCTGATCAGCGCTACTTCTGGTGACACGTGTGACAGTGAACCAGAGGAGTCCCGGTACGCTCGAGGCAAGCCGATCATCTCAAATTACAAAGGGTATCGGAAACGGATTTATTTCGGCACCCTCTTACAACCCATTATACGCTTAATGGTCTATATAAGGCAAAAAGAGATTGTCTTGACGTATCCTTTACGTTTATCCTTGGTCAGATCGTAAAACAATTGTAAATATTTACTATACATTTTTATTATTAAATCTAGGTACTCACCTATGAAGAAACGATTTTTTTTCTTTTTCATCGGATATTCCTTTCCTTTTTTTTTTTTTTTCTTTGATCAAAAGGATCAAGCTTTTTCACGTTCCTATCTCTTCTTCTCTCCGATCGCTACACGATATTAAATCATAAATCTATGGAGAAAATTCGAAAGAGAGAATTCTTCGTAACAAAAGTTCTCTACTCTACTTAAACAAAAGGTAAACCGTTCTTATTTGGCTACGCGCTCTTCCATACTCTTTCAAATTTTCACGAGGAAAACTTTTGCCATGACTTTCATGCGAAAGAGAGAAATCAGAATTGGACGTCTCGAACATAGAAATCCTCCTTCCTTTCGATCGTACGAACTAATTATAAAGTGAAATGACGATTCAATGTTATTCAAAAAAAGTCTATCAACGTATTTTCAAACATATTCTTTCTTTGTATCCTTTATTCTCTCTCTCTCTCTCTCTCTCTCTCTCTCTCTCTCTCTCTCTCTCTCTCTCTTTTTCTCTCTCTCTTCTCTCTCTTTCCCTGATAATTGATAAAATAACGAAAGAACTGGCAGTACCGAAGCGAATAATTACTTATATATTTTGACCTCTTTTTCTCACACAAAAGAAGATAATACGACGAACGATTTTCATTTTCGGGGAAAATGTCCGACCCGTAGTCAGATTAAAAGGGTAATAATCAAATATGGTACGCTTAATTCCCTTGTATCTCTCCATAATTTCATGGAAAATATATTCCACCCCCGATCTAAAGACCCCACCCAGGCTGTTAAATATAATCTGGTACCGCGTTTGTTACTTCTTACTCTTCCATCTCCTCCTCGCAGTATTCAACTTCCCAGTTTCCTGGTATAGGCTTTTGTAGGCGCGGAACAAGGGGTTAACCTCCTACATTATTCAGGCGTTCATTATATATGAATAAATTTTCGAGTAATGCCGAGATAAAGCTGCCAAGTTTTAGGTGCCCGCTTCGCTTGAATATTTAGGAGACACTGTCACGCAGTACCGTTATGCTCCCGTCTTCTCCTTAACTTTCCGAGATTCGTATATAGTCTTCTCTTCGTCGATATGCATTATGATACTTTATATATTATGTACCTTATTAAACCGTTACAACTTTCAAAAAAAATTTTCTTTTTCTTTTCAAAGGAACGATCATCCGTTATTATCGATACGTCGACCACTGCGATTATCACTCCTGACCATTGATCGTTTTCTCACGCTGGTCCACGTTTGTCACGTTGATGGCGCCATCGCTACGATATTTGTAAATTAATTTTACTGTACAGGTAAGTCGAATGGCATTTGATAAAAAACGTTTAATAATGCAGATAATTAGATAATAGTCGAAAAGCAAAACGCACGTTATGCAACAATTAATAATTAGTATTAATTATTTTCATTTCAATTACAAATAGAATAATAGAGATGTTAATAAAGAGTATTTGTATTTGCAATGTACACGTTAAGTATTATTTCGAATATTTGTGACCAATTAACTCGTTTTCGTTAATTTGAAAGTTGAATGATATAATATTTAACAAAAACTAGATTTTACAATGAACTTTATTAAAACAGTATAACCAAATAAGAGTGGAACTGACTATTGCAGTTTTTACGACATATTGTTTCTTATCTTCTACAATTGTTTGTTTGTAATTTTTTTGCCGAAAATTCAAAAATTTCGTCATTTTTCATTTGATTTTTGACAATTGTATCATTGAAATAAACATACTATTGATAAGAGTACGGTCTTATTTAATCATAAAACGTACTGATTTGCCATCATAAGCTTGTAATAACAAAACTTTTTTTATTTATCCGAGAGATAGACCATCGGCGGATTTACAGGCAGTGGGAGTGGTCTGTACTATTAATCGACTAGAATCAAATTTGAGCGATGTATATCTCACTCCATCGTATGAATGAAAAGTAGAGGCGAGAAAATTTTTTGTACGATTGATTCACTTCAATGGGATCCCGAAACATTCTTAACGCCTAAGGTCCCTTTCGAGCTAAATTCAATGGTTAAGACGTACATACAATAATGTGCAAACTTATTTTAATTATAATCATATGAGAAATATTTATTTTCTATCAATAGTACTTAATGTACTTAAATGTATGAGCAAAATTTTTGAAAATAAAAAAGTAAGAACAACGCAAATTATCGCCCGAGTTGTCGATCACCTAACTACGTCTATGAGAATATGTGACAGGTCAAAAAACAAACTTTTCTTAGATCCACGAATTAATGAACGAATGCCTACCTACCTACTTACTAAGGTTAACGAATATCAACGTAATCGAACGATCGATTTAACCAATCGGCGATATTTCGATCGATTGAGTTCGAAGCCATGAACAATCCATCTGTCAGCCTTCGATATTGTTTCGACAAATATACGCGCGAGGATTCATAGGGTAAATCCCCGGGAAATATTTATCGTACGGCAAATAAACACACATAGGTATCGTATACAGACGACTCGAAACGCGAGTCGATACTCGTTACTCTCGACTAATTTAACGTGATAACGGGACGGCAGACGGGTCAATAGGAATTTACAGTGTTTGCCGACGGAAATCAAAGCGGGGCACTTAACTGTGTAGACAGACGACAGGTGAAGGTGGAGGGGTAAAAGAGATGGGAAAAGGGTGGAAGAAAGAGAAGAGATTGAACGAGAGTTAAAGGGAGAGAAAGAGAGAGAGAGAGAGAGAGAGAGAGAGAGAGAGAGAGAGAAACTGAAAGGAGATCCGTTAGGAGTTAGAAGGCGTCCGTCGAAGAGGGACGAGAGAGAGACAGGAAGATAGATACACATACACCTATACATATACACGGAAAGTGGGTGGTAAATGGGAAACAGCGTATCTTTCAAGGGAGGAAAGAAGAAAAAAAGAGTCACGAGTTGGAGCCGTTCGAACTCCCGGCCGTCTAAAAGTATAGCGAACGATCAAATAACCAACCCAATAGATCGGAGGATGTCTTTCAATCGGTCGTTCTACCATAGACCGAACGAAAACGAGCGAGAGGACAGATCGAGTATCTCGAGTGTGAATACCAACGACGACGACTTACGTATCTTACTAGCCGCTGTTTCTCGAGCCAAGTCAACGTAGTTTCTTCTTTCTAATGTCACGTCACTACCTAGAAAAGAAACGAGTTAATCTTTTAAGAGTATTCGCCGTCTGGCTCTACCACCAATTCCCTGGGTGAACCGCGACCGCCTCAATTGACCACTCCAACGAGTTTTATAGACAGACCGTCGGTGCTATACCCTGTTCTACTGTTTCTACATACACACACACACACACAAATATATATATTTATATATATATATATATATATATATATATGTATGTATGTATGTATTTATCTATGTATGTATATATGTATGTATATCTGTATGTATATATGTATGTATGTATGTATGTATGTATGTATGTATATAAGTATGTATGTATGCGTGTGTATATAATGTGACGTCAATTCTGACTTCTTTTAAAGCATCCAGAATGTATACGACTGACTTTTATAACGGCTAGGATTCAAAGTGTCGATGAGATAACTGAACTAGTAAAGAAGGATCAATAATTTCATAGATTCGCGAATATTTATCTTCGCGAATATTTATCATTTTATGTAGAAAGTATTTCGATAATCCACCGCGCGTTAAATGACACGACAAAAAAGACGTTCACGTGGCAATCTAAAATAATCGAATCAAATCCACGACAAATCGGGGACTAAACGAATTGTCTAACGTAAGGAAAACCCGATTGGAAAGGGTTCGTCGACGATAGATTCGTTAGACGACGACAAGATACGTCGGATCTGTAATGTTTCTTGATATATAAAAAAACAGTGCACTTGTCGATCGGTATCAGCCGAGAACAAGAGAGAGAGAGAGAGAGAGAGAGAGAGAGAGAGAGAGAGAGAGTGAGAGAGAGAGAGAGAGAGAAAAGAAAATAGAAAAAGAAAAAAAGAAGAAAAAGAAAGGAACAAGGAAAGGAAAAAAAAGTGTTAATAAGATGACAGAAGGTGGGGGCCTAGGACCGGAACGATTCGAAGTGGTTAGAGAAGAATGGAAGAGGGGTGAGCGTATTTCACGATGGGGCGACTGTACGAGTTTTTGTATTATACGGAGATTATCAACCTGCTCGGCTTCCAATTCAAGCATATATATATATATATATATATATATATATATATATATGTATATATATAAAGGGAAGTATTCTCGTAGACGAGAAAAAAAGAGCGAGAGAGAGAGATAGAGTTAGAGAAAACGGGTAGAAACGCGAGGGTCGAGAAGAGAGTAAGAGAGAGATAGATAGATAGAGAGAGGAAGAGAGAAAGAGAGAGAGAGAGAGAGAGAGAGAGAAGGGGGTTTGTCCCAAGTTGGGGGTCGCGAATAGGGCATGCAAGCACGCACACGCTGCATCCCCTTGGGACGAGGCCGCTCTTTATGCTCGATATAATACCGCTCTCAAAACATACACACTTCGCTCGTTCTCTTAACGTGTGTAGCCGACACTCAGGGTGGGGGAAAAAAGGGGAAAGAGGAAGAGAGACAGAGAAAAGAGAGAGAGAGAGAGAGAGCTAGAGGAGGAAGAATAAAAAGGAAAGAGGATAGCTCGATGGAGGTAGGAGAGGTAAAGTGGGGGAGGGCAACGAGCGAACATAGCTACGACAATACGGCTCTAAATGTTCAGGAATAGACGCGTGCACGACCAAGTGTACCTAACTTTGATCCATATGCACGGAGCACGCTCGCAAACGTTTTGCGCATGCGATAAGTCTCTCTCTCTCTCTCTCTCTCTCTCTCTCTCTCTCTCTCTTTCTCATATATATGTATTCTCACTCTTTCTCTCTTAGTCTCTCCTATATACGTATTCTCTCTTTCTCTCTTTCTTTCTCTCTCTTTCTCTATTTCTCTTTTCGTTCGTTCTCATATTCATATTTGCTTTTTCTGTCTTTTTCTCTGTCTGTCTGCCTGTCTCTTTCTCTTTTTCTCTGACTTTGTCATTCTCTCTCTCTCTCTCTCTCTCTCTCTCTCTCTCTCTCTCTCTCTACCTGTCTCTGTTATCCCATCCGATTTTCTACGTCTCTCTATCTCTGTCAATTGTTTCTCTATCTTTCTTTTTTTCTTCCAACTGCTTCATCGGTTCACTTTCTCTCTCATCTTCGACTCCCACGTGACATTTTTCTTTTCCCTCTCCAGTTCCGTCTCCTTTCTTTCTTCTTCCTCCTCCCCCTCCCCTCCCACCCCTTCCCCGTCTTCCTATCCACATACACATACCTTCCTCACTCTTCCAACCCTCACTATGATCAACCCCATTGCACTCGACTCGTTCCCGCGCACGTCATTGTCCCGCATTGCCACTAATTATAAGGCGATGCCTCCTCGGGTTTCGCGTGTCGTACGCCGTACATTGTCACCGAACGCTTTTCCTCTTAACTTTCCCACAAGCGTTCTCTTCGAGTTTTCAACGTTTTATTACAACTATTTCGACGAAACCCTCCATTCACGATAAAACGTCGTTCGTTATAAACATCTAACTTAGCCGAAGAAAAGAGAAGAGTTGCCATATACGTACCGTTTATTCGATCTAATCTCTTTCGACGTTGTTTTATAATATTAAAAAAAAAAAAGAAAAGAAAAGAAAAGAATGTATATTTAATTTATTCTCGTAGAGAAAAGAAAATTGAACCTGTAACGGTAGACGTCTTACATATCTAACTACAATACAATTTTTGATATTATACCATAAATTGCGTGATTGCAGAACTACAATATATTTGTGTTTGATGTGGTTTAAGATGTATACGACTCTATATGTTACGTTACTCTCAACGATATAATGGCATGATTCTTTATTTAAAAAAAAAAAAAAAAAGAAGGAAGAAATTTACTATTTTTCAATGAAAAGTATTCCATTATAAAAGATTATGATAAAATGATTTTCTTCCTTTAATCGTTTCGTTTAAAAATGTTTATTCGACATCTAGTATACGTAATATTTCTTTTTATTAATAATTTCTATAACAATAAATCGTGCGTTAAGGTGTCGATCTTCGTAGAAATTTATACCAGATAGGAAAAAATAAGGAGAATAAAAACTTTTCAAGTAATAAGATTCGAATAAACTTTGACCTAAGTACTAATTGCCTATGTTATTATGTTCTTGGAGTTACGTGCGATTAGTTTTTCTAATTGTAAGACGCAACACGATGTTCACCGGCCAATAATCTTTGGATACTTTGAAGTTAACCATAATGTAAAAGGAAAAAGAGAACTCTTTTTCGGTCTTATCCTATTACAACGAAGCTCGGCACTTCCTAGCTAAGCCGAAGACAAGACCCTTCATCGCTCCCATTTACTAATCCTCGACATTGGCCAAGAGTTTACAAGGAATATTTAAGTCTCCGCTAAGCCAGGATTAAGGCTAAGACGATGGCGAAGGCGAAGACGATGGCGAAGACGAAGGCGAAGTTGAAGGCACTTTGATTAGCAGAGACAAGCTTTTGTTTTTATCTACCACGACGATTATGAAACACCAATCATCCCCACTACCGTCATGGCAATTAAGTAAGATCCAACCTGATTTCAATGTTGAGAATATAAAATGGCGAAGAGTTCACGATATTATTCATTTTCTTGTATTGAAAGTAACGTAAGTTTCAAATTATCTTTCTTGCATTACGACGTCTTCGAACGTAACGGATTTATCGATAGCAAATCGACGTTTCGACTCGTTTAATGTATGACTACATATAATCATACTTGATTCGAACGTTCTCTTTCTCTCTCTCTCTCTCTCTCTCTTTCTCTCTCTTGCTTCTCAATTATCTCGACCGAGATTTTTTCCCTTTAATCGAGAATACGAAACAAGCGAGTATCTACTAAGCAATCGATTCGTGTTTGCGTTTGGGCAATTTCGTACTTACGATTCGACTCTGGAGCGATCATAGATATCGATCGAGAGAACCGATCGATCATACTGAACTAGTTCTTACCTAGTCGTCTTCATTCGTTACACTACATTATTACGCCTTATCATTTCCAAATCAATTCCAAAGTAGAAATTGTTTTGATCGTCCCTCAAGAATCGTCTGCTTTCATTTTGTTTAATTACGCTCGAGGCCTTAATTTTTTTCCGTGTCTTTCCGCGCTACAGTAAAACTGCAATATTTCGTAATAACGCAGCGTTGTGGTAGTATACGCGTGTAAAATGAAGTACTCTCGAGCGACGACGACGACGACAAAAAAAAAAGAAAAAAGTGAGAAGTTCGTATTTTTTCAATTAAGACGGAGGGAAAGAAGCAAAGGATGGGTGGGGAGTAGCTAGCTGGGATGCGAGAACGAGTAAGAAGAAAAGCAAGAAAAAGAAAGGGAGACGGGTCTTTCGACTCCATTAACACGCTCGTAAAAATACAGGATAGAATGAGGGAGAAACAGAAAGGCAGAGTGAGAGAGAGAGAGAGAGAGAGAGAGAGAGAGCACGCGAGAAAAAGATAGAGAGACATTCAACGCCTCCGCGTACTAAAATAAATCCTTACCGCTTAAATATAAGATCAAGGATTAACAGGGGCAGGAAGGCGGCAGTCTTTCGCATTTAACGTTAACTTAAGTTAAGTTAAGTTAAGTACGGTGCAAACGAATCGGGTTACTATTTTGAATTTATTAGTTTCTCCTTTTTGTATCTCGCCCGTTAGATTTCCCCATCGTCGTCTTCTAATCCCGTGTTTTTTAACGAACTACAACACTTTCACCATTATTAAGGTATATAAAAGTACAATATATATATATATATATATATATATATATATATATATATATATTTCGTTCGAGAAAGGCTATGTTATGTTCACGTTCGTAGCTACCTTATCGAAGCGTATCGCAAATATAATATGTCTAAAGCTTTTAAGCGACCATGTGTACTTATACCAATATACGTCCAATATACATGTGTATATATATTGTACGTGTGTGTATATATATCATATAGTAAAGAAACTATCAATCGAAAATTCCCCATTAATTCCAACCAGTCAAGTTATACTATCTATCGAGTCCGATGATTGCCAACATCTCTCGTACATATCTATACATAAATATATATATCAATGCTTTCGCTCAGAGCATAAACCTTTGAACGGAAGGTGGGAAGGCATGGATGAGAATCGACATCGACGGGCTTTATCCTCATAATATCCATAAACTGCGCAGCGATTTTCAGTCGACATCGAAATTCGCGATCGGGTTAGCGAGACCGATAGAGAGAGGGAAAGAGAAAGAGAAAGAGAGAGAGAGAGAGAGAGAGAAAGAGAGAGAGAGAGAGAGTGAGAAAGAGAGAGAGTGAAAGAGAAAAAGAGAGAGAGAAAGAGATAGACAGTTCGCGACAGGTCGAATGACAGCAGACGGGTGGAGCTCTAGCCGAGTGTTGGTATCCGCATGGCCAGTTGGATGCTGCGGGGGCGGTTTTCGGGAGGGCTAGAAAGGACGACGCCGGCCGTAGAGGAGTGGGAGAGGGAGGGTGATTGTGTTCTGTTTCATGTATAATTCACCCTCATCGCTCGGGTCTCGCGTCAGCAACTCCAGTGTGTCGTGCCCGTTATATCTGCCGCTGCAGTGGCTCATAGAATGGAATATCCAACCCCTCACCGTCACGACATCTTCGAGACCCTCGGCTTTCTCCTTTCTTCCCTTCCCTATCTTTATTTTCTCTTTTCCTCCTTTTCTCCCTTTCTCTCTCTCTCTCTCTCTCTCTCTCTCTCTCTCTCTCTCTTTCTCTCTCTCTCTTTCTCTCTCTCTATCTATCTCTCTATGTGTCTCTTTCCACTACTCACGTTCGTTTCTCTCCTTCCTTTGGTCAATTTCGCGTGTCAGGACGCCCTTTGTCCGCGATACACGTATCTCGCGGCCGAACAATGTCGCAAAACTCTGGCAATTCCGCGAAAGATGCATTATTTATGGGACGGTCATTGTATCGCAATAACTTCTATGATGAAGGAGTCCATAACGCTCGGGAGTTCTTGGAAAGTTGCAACTCGAGCTTCTTTCCTTTTCTTACTCTCTTCTTATTCTTCTTCTTCTTCTTCTTCTTCTTCTTCTTCTTTGTACCTTCCCAATAGTTGTGTCCTTGTGTCAGTTTATTCTCTCTCTCTCTCTCTCTCTCTCTCTTTCCCTTTCTTTCTTTCTTTCTTTCATTCTTTCTTACTTTCCTCTCCATTTCGATCCCCCGCCCCTTTTGACCTGCAAACTCCGTTGATCGAACCTCTCCAGAAGAGTACCTCCAGAGACGTTCGATCGAAAGTTTCGGAAAACATTTCCAAGTTTAAGAGAGAAAAAAAACATTTTGAAATTGTTAAGGTTCAAAGGATGAAACCGAGAACCCGTCGTGGCGTTGTGTTTTATCGTTCAGAACGGTAACGAGATTCGATTCTAACGATTAAACGTTTCACGTTCCAATCGATAATTCCCTTCGACGAAGAAGCCTAGCCTACTTTCGATTGAACCACCCATCCGTACTGCTACGACGGTAGTATTATTAACATCGGGGCTATCATTAAAACAATTACGTTTCCACTGTTTCCATTTCCATTCCCGTAATTACCTCTTGACAGTTGCACTTTCAACGTTTTCCAGTATACCAGTGTATACTCTACACTTTGTACTCTCCTAAACCGACTACGTATTAGATAATACGTATAGAAATGTCCTATTCCCTGTAATTTACCAGCTGTCAACCGTCTAATATTCAAGTTTCTTCTTATATAGATATATGTCTCTCGCACTTTAAATTATTACGTCTTGTTCTCCTTCCGAAAACGTTTATATACACAACAACAACATTTTTATATATGTAGATACATACTTCATCTTCTTCATCTTCCTCTTTCTTTAAATGCTCTCTCAGCTCCTCTTAACATGGTCAATCGTTACAGCAAAAATATTGGGACCTTCCACCAAATGGAATAGTTTTCCTACATTTCTAATTTCCGTCGATTCATTGATAGATTTTAGCGAGGAAGCCTGTTTCCTTCCAACAATTTATCGAGCTTCAATGTTTCCCTTTAATATAAACTGTTCGATAACATTCACCCCTTTAGTACATGTTCTATATAGGATAATTATCATTAGGGTTAATTTTAGTTCTATATTGGCCATTCTCAGAACTTGTCCATTTGTCTATCGAACAACTCTAAGGATATTTCCGGTGTTCACCGATGAACCCATATATTTCGAATGTCTCTACTTCATTTATTATTGAGATTTTCTACAGTCTTGGATTCTACGATATAAAACAGTATTAACCATATATATATCACATTTGACGTTAGAACACTGTCTGAGTTCCAATTTAAGACTGTCATTACTAGATAAAATACGTAGAGTATATATATATATATATATATATATATATATATATATATATACATATACGAACTTTTTTAAGTTGTTTCTTTTTCTACATTGATATTAAAACTATCAAATACGAATCCTAAAATCAAACTAATCAACGTGCTACGTAGACGAACAAATTGGCTACCGATTCTCCTCGGGCTATTTTATCGGCAGGGAAACGAGTACACTCGGCTCGTAAGTGTAGCGCTAATGTAAACATGATTTGTAACACAAAAGCTACACGAGTTAGGCACGCCTGCCACATGTTCACCGAGAGAGAAAGAGAGAGAGAGAGAGAGAGAGAGAGAGAGAAAGAGAAAGAGAGAAAGAGAGAGTATATGTCGCATAAGAGTGTTCGTGTCGCGCACATTCACGTATTGAACGAGGCTCGTTGCGAGCATGGGTCCTTACCAAGAGCTGCAATGCTGCTAGGAGAGGTAGCAGTAACGCACCAGCAGCCAGTATGTATATATACACGAACAAACAAGCCTTAGGTCTCGATGGTTGTTTACACGAGATGCCAATTAATCAGCAGATACCGTAAGCTCGTTTCGCTCGCGGCACTTTCGGCCTCCTGAGTTTTCGCGATATCGTCCTATAACGGCGACTAGGGTTCTTTTTCTCTCCTTTAACAGGTACTTTGATGGCGATCCTTATACTTCGAGGGTTTACCACGTTGTTTGCCACGTATACACCACCTGGACATCTCGATTTTCGAGGGTCCATGCAAATATATATTCGTTGATAAAGAAACTACAGCTACTTTCGTTATACGTAGGTATATGTTTTTAGCAGCTCGTAATGGGTCACGTGGAATACCGAAGCGTGATGAACCTTCATAAACGTGAGAGATGGTGCCCAAATGATACGATCCAAGTTCGACAAATTTCAAAGAGAGAGAGAGAGAACTCGTACCACTAACCTAATTAACTCTCTACGCGGTAATATAGAACTCGGTAGCAGCAACGACTTTTGTGAAAGTTTCAAGAGACTTATCGTATTGCTAGGATATATGATACATATGTATACGTAATTTTATACGTATGCGGACAGTATGAAATGTTGGACGTTTCACGTGAAAGCCCAGCACGATTTCCTGATTTGGATAAATAATCTTTTTAACGGTGTGTATTCGTGTCCTTCCTATAAATTTGTAATACCATGCATCGACTGATAGCCGTGGGACACGCAACCTACTCGAACCTAGATTAGGTTCAATAAAAGAACATTGCATGAGGTGATATTTCCGCTTAGGAGAGTAAAAAAAAAATTATTTCCCTATTTGTATTACTGTATTAAAGTGCGTGTGAATGGTAGGTAGCATCGTGTACTACATACACTTGCCTGAGTAGTTCGAATTTACGAACTATCAGATTGCTATATATGAGAATATCTTAGTTTTTTTTTTTCTATATAGTCACGATGGAATCGGTTTACAATGTAAAAAAAAAAAATATATATATATATATATATATATATATAAACCGATAAAAATTTCTGTATATGTATTACGGCGAGCTCGAGTCGATACTATGGGATTAAAGAAATACGAAATTATCAATAACATCAAGGTTTACTTTATTATACTATAATATTTATAGTTGAGTAGGTACTTGGAACAAAGTTGGACACAAAGTATGGTAAATGAGTTATGGCACATGATATGTACAATTATGGAGGATTCTTTCCTTCTCCTTGTTTTACATTGCGCGCAATTTGGTATAGTTAGAAAACGGATATTAGATAATATTGACTCTGACAGAGTTTTTTCCTTTCACATTTTCTTTTTTCTTTTCCTTTCGTTTTGCCCTTTTCATCGAAAACCCTGCCCCTCTCCGTTCCTTTCTTTTGTCCTTCCTCCTTCCCCCTCCTTTCTCTTTACACTCTTTTTAGTTTTATATTTTGTTCGCGATGTTGTCTATCGAATGGTTATTATAAGGATGAAGATCATGTTTGTGGTTTATTTATTCATCGCTGAAATCAGACGAGAAAGCTCGAAACAGACGATTGTAAGTTTAGAAAAATATGTCTCCTTGTTATGGGACAACACGAACGAGATGTCAAATTCTCCGTGAAAATGCGTTTATATATTTATGTGGATACATTAGACTAAAGCGAATAGAATTTAACTAGTGAATTAATTATTATATAACAATTTACAAATAGATTTACAATTCTTCAATTATTATTTACAGATTATTATTGAAAGTGCCTACGAATGTAAGACAATGCAAGCTCAATCGAATGAAAACAAATGTTTTTAATAAGGACAACGTGAAATAGGCGAACTACCATTTCGACAATTGTTTCGCTAATAATTTTATCGTAAACCCTTTAGGAGCGTTTCTCTCCAAGTTGCACGCAACATATTTACATATAAATCTCTACAATGTCAGGCAATTAAACTAATACTTTATGATATGTCTTTATTATATTATTATATCGCTCCGCAATTATAGTCTTACTCATAAATGGTGTTTCAATTACTACGCTGTGTCGACAGTAGACGTTTAACGATAATTTGAAGGAAAAAAGAGTGATACCTACATGCGTATGTATGTTGTATATATATATATATATATATATATATATATTTATGTACAATACGTAATATAAATTTGCGAGGAAAGATTTTATTTCTTCGTCGATGTAGTTTCTCGTTATTAAATTGCTCTTTTATAAATATTCACTGTCAGAATGTTTATAACGTACTTCAACGTCTTATGCGTCTTTCTATCGTCATACTTAGCACGCTATATCGAATAACGACAGAAATGAACAAACGTAAATTGTTTTCTCGCGGTAAATTTTTACGTAGAGATAGAGAGCACCTATGAGTAAGACTTTAAAGTTTAACAATTCATTTTGGCTTCATTTTTAAATTTGTATAAACATTTAAACTAATTACCGATAATAATTATTTAGACTAATTAGTAGTTTCTCGTAATCTTTTATACAAATTTTTATCGTCGTACGCTTCAACGTAATACTTTTTCGGTTCTATCTTTTATTATATTAGCTCGTTAGCGCAAGCCCCCTAAAATGATTCTTTAATCGCCATTACGAGATCATTTCTCGCAAAATAATAAAGTAGATACGCGCCTCTATGCATTTTTAATCACCTTTTTTTTCTTTTTTTTTTTTTTTATCAACGTGTCGATATGACGCAACCTGATTAAATCGATTAACTTAAAAAATTAATATTAAGTCGCCGCCTATCCGCCCAAACTCTCTACAAATAAGCGAATCTTTTTTCTTTTATTCTCTCGGTCTTTCTTTCTTTCTTTCTTTCTTTCTTCCTTCCTTCCTTCCGTAACCGTTTTTACGTAGCTTTCAAAAAATCAACACAAACCATACACGATGTTACGAACGCTTAATAATAATACGAGAATACATACAATGGAATAGAATGATTATGTTCGGTCGATGTTACTGTATGTTATGGAATGTGCAGGGTAAATATATTTATATTAATCGTCTTCGCATGAAATTTCTTCGCGTTTGCTTATCGCTAATCTTGAAATTCGTAGGCTTGTTAAAATATATAGTTTGCTTTTCGTTAAGAAACGGCAGATACAGGCGCTGCTTTTCAAACGGACTTGGCACACAGATTTTTTTTTGTTTGTTCATATACGCGGAAAGACCGAGACGCGAAGTTTCTCAAAGTTCTTCGCGAACGAACGAATGAACGAACGAGAAATTTCAAGAATTTCACAAGCCGCGAATATAGAAAATCTTTCTTCTCATACAAAATTTCATCTTTAAGATAACCGTAACTTCACGATCTAAAAATCCACACACGTTCCATTCTCCTTATCGTTTCTTTCTTATTTTGGTTTCCTCTTGTGAAATCATTTTTTCATTACTTTTTTTCTTTTTTATTTACGGAGATATGCAAAGTACGCGAGTATATTTGTGTATACGTGATTGTGAGCTCGTTTACACGCGATTTCTTTCTCTTTTTCTTTTTTCTGTTTTCTTTTCTTTTTTTGGTTTCTTTTCATCGAAAACCGAAAGCTTTTGGAAATTTCACGTTACTCGCGCCACGTTGTCAAGGCTTTCAGGTGTACCTCACGATTATGAGATAATGATGATAATGATGATGACGATGATAAATAGTAATAATAATAATAATAATAATAATAATAATAATAACAATAATAATAATAATAATAATAATAATAATAATAATAATAATAATAATAATAAAAATGATAATGATAATGATAATAATGATAATAATGATAATAATAATAATAATAATAATAACGTTCATTAGAGAAACATATTGCGATATGACTTGATTACCCTGTGTTTAATATCTATAGAATACCTTTCTCAATTTTTATAGAGTATCACCTTTAAACCATAAGTACGAATATGCGAGCATGTATCAGTTTCTGTATAAGTTAACCTTATTTATCGCATTGCCGCGAACAGATTTTTATTGTACAATTCGTAACAGCTAAATCGGATTGTTTCGTTCTCCGATTTTGGTATTATTATTATTATTATTTTTATTATTGTTATTATTTTTATTATTATTATTATTATTATTATTATTATTATTATTATTATTATTATTATTATTATCATTATCATCTTGAAACACGCCCAAAAAACGCGTCTTTCCGTTTTCTTGAAGGATCGAGTATTTGTGGATCAAACGGAACGTATATCGTATTTTCGTACTGTCTGAAATTTCTGCTGCCCGTTAAAAACCCCCAAAAGGTATACAAAATAATACAACAATAATAACATCAATCACTATAGCAATAGACGGTTTCCTTTTTCCCGGTTTTTTTTTTTTCTTTCTTTCTTTTTTCTGACTCGACTAGAACGCCATCTTTTCGAACCGAAAGTTCGCCATGAAGAAAAAAAAAAAGAAAAAACGCGCGGCGAGCCAACGACGATTTCGCGGTCTCGAATTGGCGAGAAAAACGATCGCTTAGTCCGATGTTCGAAATGGAAAGCAAATAAATTACCAAACTGGAATTTGTTCTGTCCTGTCGGACGTACGTATATCCGCGATATGAATATAATGGAAAAAAGTGGGTCGGACACATTAACGGAGTTCTCTTTAAGCTTGTATGCACGTTCGTGAAAGTATGGGCCAACAAATAATCTCGATTTCGATTCGGGCTATCGATCTGTCATATTGTCGCGAACGAATGCATACGAAAATAACACGCGCTTTGTAGTCGAGAAGTGTTATCTATATATCTATATAATATCAATTAACTCGAGTCGAAGTATCGTCTGTTAGAAGAAAAAAAAATAAAAATAAATAAATAAATAAAAATTGAGCCAAACGAAAGAAAGTAAGGAGGGAAGATAGACAACAAACAAGAATAATAATTATAATTAGAATAATAATAATAATAATAATAAAGAACTTGACTAGATACTATATTGCACTAGAATTTTTCATCGATTACTTAATCGAATGGCAATTAGACTATTACCCCTCTAGAAAATACTTATCCCTTTTACTTATTTACACGTTTTTTTTTTTTTTAATGACTACCATTTTTCATCCCACTCTCTCTTTCTCTCTCTCTCTCTCTCTCGCTTTCTCTCTCTCTCTCTCTCTCTCTCTCTCAATCTCTCTTTTTCACGCACTCATTCTTCTCTCTCTCTCTCTCTCTCTCTCTCTCTCTCTCCCTCTCTCTCTCTCTCTCTTTCTATCTCTATCTCGTGTCTTTGTTCAGGTATTACACAAAGACTCGTATTAAGTTCTCGATTTGATACTTGTCATCATGTTATTGCAGCGATGCACGCGATAAATTTTGAAGCAACGGCCAGCCAAGCTATCCTTTGATGTGAAGTGATCTAATCGCTTTCAAGGTTCTTCCATCTTTCCAAAGTCGATCCAGTTTCAGCGAGCACGGATCTTTCGTATAGCTTTAAACGTTCCCTTTCTTTGTCGATTTTCTTGTCAATAGGTTGGACTAAGTATTTCATCGAGAATAAAATATATATATTTGTATATAAACACACACACACATATATATATATGCTAGTATGTATTTACGTATGTACTCGTGTATGTATACAGAAGACGAAGTCGCCTTCACGAATCGGCCGATTTTTCGAGTATCCTTATCTCTCTGCGATCATCTGAGACGTTTTCAAGATATTTTTGATGAGACTATGAGAACTTCGTGCGTACGTACAAACCTATACGCGTGTATGTGTTTATGCATGTAAGTATGTGTACGCATGTACTTTAGAGAATAGGAAGTAAATAATAAAGAGAGAGAAGAGAGAGAGAGATAGAGAGAGAGAGAGAGAGAGAGAGAGACGATCGTTACCCGACATCTTATTTACGATTTCTGATCAGATGAAGGGGGTTGGGGTTGGGTTGGGGGGAAGGGGAGGGAAATAATAAAAATCGATCGGCTATAATCGATCATCTTCTTACTCGTCGATTTTATCTTCGATCGTACGCGCACGTACGGTTATTATATTCGTATAATCGTTCTTCCTTGTTATCTCTCATTATTTTCTTTTCGTTTAAATTCGACGACTAATGCTACTGTGTATTGCTTTAATATGATATGATACAGTCTTTTCACTGATTGTCCAACATCACTACGTAAAACATATTCTCCTATTTTTGTTTTCTTCCTTTTTTCTCTCCTTTTCGTCTTTCACCCTGACAGAGATTCTCCCCCGCTCATTCTTCCTTCCTCGCCCATTCATTTTCTATCTATCTCTCTATCTCACACGCACACACACACACACTCTCACTCACTCACTCACACACTCACACACTCGCGCACACATACATTCTTTCTCTCTCTCTCTCTCTCTCTCTCTCTCTCTCTCTCTCTCTCTCTCTCTTTCTCTATAGCTTTCTTTTCGTTCACTTCTTTACAACACTTCACTGAGCGTCATCATTAGGATTAATATCACTTTTTTTTTTTTACTTCGCCGCGATATGAACGCGCGACGATTTTATAACAATACATATTTTATACTTTTTTTTCTTTTTTTTCTTTATGTTTCGAATTGTACTTTCCGAGACGCGTTTGTTCCGTTTTCGGACTCTTTTGCTTTCTCGATTTCCTCGATTTTCTCGATTTTCTCGATTTTTTTTTTTTTTTTTTTGGTATTCGATCGATCATTCGAGGGAGGATTCTCTCGGCAGGTATCTATGTTTTTCATCGTCAAAAAAAAAATAAAACTGAAGCAGTCAATTCGAAAAGATTCGATTTGTTGATGGGCCACGACACATTTTGCTCGAGAGAGGTGTATACGATGACGGCGAAAGGGGTAAAACGAGCTCGTAAAACGTTTTATCGTGCGATCGCTTCGTAAAATCGAAGCGTTCGCCTTGCCTTTCCGGTTCTGTTACAGCGAACAGAGATTTCCTTTGGGTTCTTATTTACTTTGGCGATTATGATCAAGACGGTATTATTGATGGAGAAACGAAGAAAAAAAAGGAAAAAGAGAAACAAAGACACAGTAGAAAATTCCCTCCCCCTTTTTCGAAAGATCAACCAGGATCGTCCTTTCGTCGACACACCGAAACACGGTAGGTTCAATGTCACAACGCGTCAAGAGAGACCGTCTACTAATGCGGCTTTTCGTAGCCACTTTTCGATAATCAGCCTGTAACAGTGTCACTGACGACAGCCGTTTTGTGTTGCACCAGATGGCCACAGTATCAAGCCGTAGAAATCTCGGGCCGTTGTTTCGAGACACCTCAGAGAAAAAGAAAAAAGAAGAGGAAGAGGAAGAAGAGGAAGAAGAGGAAGAAGAAGAAGAAGAAGAAGAAATAGATCAGGATAAAGAAAATAGATGACGAAGAAAAATCTTTCTCTTCTGAATTTTCACGGCCAACCCTGAAATTCGGTCAGGGGTTCAGGTTTCGGCTCGAGACTAGGCAACTGGTAGGGTCAGTTCTGCTGTCACAAGCCACCCTCGGGTCAATGCTGGGCCGCGAACTTCATCCTCTTCTGCTTTTGCCGTTGATTACAAAACCAGACCCTTACGACGTTCTTCTTAAGATCTAGCTTCTCCGCGATCGCGGCTATTTTCTCGCCGGATGGCCTTGGCTGTACCGCGAAGTATGCCTCGAGCGAGCGTTTTTCAGGCGCGGCGATGCTAGTCCTCTTACGTTTTTTTTCACCGGCCGGTAATACGGACGGTGCGTCAGGATCGCGCCTTTTGTTTTTCGCTTGTGCCTCGGCCTCCTCGAGCCAGGCTTGGAGTATCGGTTTTAGGGCTATCATATTATTATGCGAGAGGGTCAGCGATTCGAAACGGCATATCGTCGATTGTGAAAGCGCACCGACACCTGGTAACTTCAAATTTGCCAATGCCTTGCCTACGTCGGCCTGCGTTACGCCCAATTTGATACGTCTCTGCTTGAAACGTTCCGCGAACGCCTCCAATTCTCTCGGATCCGTATCGGCGTCGGGATGTAGACCGGCCGCCGCCGCCGCCGCCGCTGCCGCCGCCATAGCCGGATGATGATGAGCGGGATGCGGCACACTTCCACCTCCACCCCCAAGGTTACCGTGATGATGGTGATGTCCCATCATCCCGTTCATTCCACCGTACACCGATGGTCCGTGTATACCCGCATGATGACCCGGACCACCGCCAGCTCCCTCGGACATTGGCGTCAGTGTTGTCATCGAATTTGCTGGGTCCAACATGTCCAGGCTTTCCATACCAGGGTGACTCATCTGCAACAGATAATTTATGTACTTTTAATTCGCGTTCCTTCGTACTCGACGAAACTTGAACTCGTTACGGCTCGCGTCGTTAATCCTCGATGATCTTTCTCCCATTTTTATTTCGATTTTGTTTCCAGAGAAAGTTTTCATCAAGTTTTCCGACGGTCGCCGTTTTTCTTTTTTTTTTTTTTCTTTTATATGATCTCGTTGAGTTTATTCGGAACTGCAAAATAGCGATATGAGATATAAGATTCCAACCGAATTTCTCTTCTATACTCTCAATGATCTGAAAATAGACGTTCGATAATGGAAAGCACCGCGGAGACGATCGATTCGAGTACTTTCCCAATTCGTTTTCATTTTAACCATTCAATAAAGTCGATCGAAGTTAAAAAGATTTGGCGAGAAATCGAAAGTAATGTCAAAGGCTTATTACGTCAAATTTTATGGTTAAGCGGAGAAACAACGTTCTCCGCTCGATCTACGACTTTATTTCCTTACATTTAATCACGATCATTATTTCTTAATCAAATCGATAGTGCGAATCCTATTGAAATTATTTTTTTATATCTGCAATTCCAAATTAATCGCGTCGTTTTTAATACGGAACTTAAAATATATTAAATGAGTAAAAATGATTACTCTGTGCCATTCACCTGCCATTAACTATGAATGCTTTCGAAAAAAAAAAAAAACTGCTCCGATATTCGGTAGACTAAATTAATTATGCATTACGATCGGATCTATTCGCAGTGCGATTAATATTATCGGATTATTTGGACTATTTGTGACTATGTCCATGATTGCTTGTATCATGGTTGTGGCTTTAAATTTTCAAACTATTAGTTAATAATTAAACGGCCGCGCTTTTGTATGCATGTCCCGGTTTCGGACGCGTCAAACGATCATGAAAGTTCGTAATTATCTTAAACGTCTAACCACTTGGATTCTTGGTCTCGTCAACGAGATAAATGCATACATATATACATATATATACATACATACATACATATATATATATATATATATATATATATATATATATATATATCTGGCGAAAGAAAAATCCGTAACGATAGTAAAAGGAAGGTCGCACTAAAATTCGAACAAATGAATTATCTCGATATCTCGTGATAAAGAAGAAATATCGATATCGTCTCGATGTGAAACGTCAGTCAAGATTAACTATCCTCGCTCAGGAGGTCACGATAACAGAGAGAGAGAGAGAGAGAGAGAGAGAGAGAGAGAGAGAGAGAGAGAGAGAGAGAGAGAGAAAATCAGCGTAAAACGCCAAAATAACGTTGTCCGGAGACAGCAGCTTTTCAAGAAATCGATTGTCACGAGTCTGCGCGTGTCGATTTATGAGCGTATTATTAGTCGAACGTTAACGTACCATTTTTCTCTTAGAAACTCGAAAAATTTGTTACGGAAGAAAATCTTTTATAGAATAAACAATCGAATATTTCGACGAAACGTAAGACAGAGAAGGGGGGGAGAGTGAAAGAGAGAACGAGAGAGAGGGAGAGAGAGAGAGAGAGAAAGAGTGAGAGAGTGAAAGAGAGATAGAGAAATTGTTGTGGTAATTCTTATTTTAAACTCGTTTTAAAGAATTTAACGTAATGGACGCTTACATTATTTACATTTTTTACTACAGTATACGTGAAAAAGGAAGAAAGTAGGAAAAACAAATATATGCGTGCGTTCGTGTATTTAAATGTAAAAGAAAGGAAAGATGGAAAGAAGAAGAAGAAAGGAAAGAAAGACAGATACATGAATAACGAGAGAGAGAGAGAGAGAGAGAGAGAGAGAGGGAGGGAAGTGTCTTGGAGGGAGAAGAAAAGAAAATGTATACAAGGCAGCGCACACAATTATGCAGCACGTGCCACGAGCGTCGTCACAGAGCGCAGCAAGCGCGACCCCTTACAAATTATTTATGAGCTCCCTTCATATTTTTCACCGCTCTGAGTGGCGCTACCCCCGTTGTGAGTAGCACCTCGCATAAGGTCTTCCTCTTCTTCTTCCTCTTCCTCTTCTTCTTCTTCTTTTACTTCTTCTTCTTCTTCTTCTTCTTCTTCTTCTTACTCCATATCGCTAGGCTTCTTTGAAAATTTCGCGCCGCTGAGTTTCTTTCTTTCACGTACGTCTCGCGTAATCGAGTGATCCTCGATCCCTGTTTTTTTTTTTTTCTTTTTCATATTTCTCGCAATATTTCTTATTTGATTATATCCTCGAGAAAGAATAAAAAAAAAAAAATAACAAAAAAAAAAAAGAAAAAATGACAATATGTCCACGATCTCGAGACACATTCGGAAATAAGCAATCGATTCGTGCATTCTATTAACATTCTCAAATTTATCTTTGAAACTCAACATCGTTACGCGCCAATACTCCGAATTTGTTGTTAATAATTGTCGGACGTGGAAAGATTTAATGAGGAAACAAATTGACATAGATTTGTCAGAATTGTTTGATTAAATATTTTCATTGTCAAAGGACAACGTATATTTCTGAATGTTTGGGATTTGATATCGTCCGTTTATGTACGTACGTACCTGCATGCATACAGGTATATGCAGGTATACATAACGCGCGTATACGCGAATCGAATCCAATGTGTTTTCATGTTGGTAAGTTGAGATAAATTGGGCAAAGAATAAGGTCGGTACTGCATCGGTGTGCAAACGGTGTGGTGTAGCACTCCGCGGCCTAGTTTTACATCCCAGGGATTCGAGCGAAGAATAGAAAATTCAAATATCCTGTTCAGATATGAAAAGGATAAAGTACTTTTAATGGATATTCTCGTCCGGTAAGATAAAACGATGAGAACGAGCGTGCGGAGCGAGCGAGAAAATTCTATAGCCAGCTTTCTCGTCATACATAAAAGTCGGGGCGCGCGCGCACAAGCGACGACGGAATCGGCTTTACAAAAACGTGAACGTGAGACCAGATATAACTCACTTTCTTTCTCTCTCTCTCTTTCTATATAAATATATATTTATATATATATATATATATATATATATATATATATATATATATATATATACTCTATGTTTCTACGTGTACCGAAGGAAATACTATTTTCATTGAATGAATACAAACAAACATTATTATTATTATTATTATTATTATTATTATTATTATTATTATTATTATTATTTCGTTGAACGCTTGACTAATAAACATAATGAATAATAAACATAATTTTATTCGAAAACTCTCATGCCATTTTCTCTTTACCCATTTAGGAAGGATGAACAAACTCCGCGTAAGAATCAAATTAATCATTCTACTCGATTTGACCCTTAAAGAAAACAACCATTTTCTTTTCTTCGAAAATTTTGTGTAAAGAAAAAAAATATACTAATGACACGAAGGAAGCATAGAACTTGTAACCTCTGAACGGAATAAAAATTGATCGAATGATGTCGCGAAAATAGAAAACAATGCGATAGATCGATGGGGGAAAAAAAATAAAAATAAATTGAGTATCTTTTACATCGTTTTGAAGAAATTATTTTCTTACGTATCGATCGCAAATCATCGAAGGATTAATTTATGATTTTGTAATTAATGAATCGTTAGGGACATACGTACGTACGTAATCTCAAACGTGTTCCTATCAAGCTTCATTTTTATTTTCACCTTCGTAAACGCGAAGAACGAGTAGTATATCGTGACGAGTGCTCGATCGCAAACAACTATTCTCGCGAGAATAGAATAGTACGATGGTCTTCTACTACGAGCCGATGGTACGGGTTCAGCACGAATTTTCGCGGGATAGTTGTTACCCAGGGTTGTGAGAAGGACTACGATAGAGCCGCCAGAGAGAGTTTGACGGCAAATATAGAGTGGGTAAGGGACTAGGGAGCAACATAGTGAGCGTAGGGCCCTAGAGACTCGCTGCAATATTTCATCATTAGACTGACACGATGTTAGGGTTAGTCGTCTCTCTCTCTCTCTCTCTCTCTTTCTCTCTCTGTCTCTCTCTCTGTCTCTCTCTCTCTGTCTCTCTCTCTCTCTCTCTCTCTCTCTCTCTCTCTCTCTCTCTCTCTCTTTCTTGCTCTTTTCCTCTTTTGGTCCAGGGCTATACGAAACTCGTTACATGCGTCCGTGAACGTAATACGTTACCAGTTACACCACATTGCCGCAGGGATGGCAAGATCGTTGTTATTGAATTCGTCAGCGTCACAAATAAAAACAATGTTTATGGGAGGCTGGACCATCTGTAGTAGCACTAGTGGGGAATGAGAAAGAGAGAGAGAGTAGAAGTCGAAAAACGGGACAACGTCTAGGTACTTAACGACCAACGAGCGTGCTTACAAATGAGGGAGAAGGAGGAGGCGTTGTTCTCGTCGAACGAATAGAACAAAAATTTCATCTTTTTTTTTTATATTTATTTCTTTTTCTTATTAATAACGATAAGATTACAATTTCTATCAGACCGATAAGATAGTTCTCATTGTAAGGATTAATGGAGTACTTTGAAGGAGAAAAAAAGAAAAATGAAACGGGAAAGAAAAGAAATACCTTGAGTTGATATTATACAATATAAATGGTTTTAAAGTGATAACGGAGAATGTGAGAGAGAAAGAGAGAGAGAGAGAGAGAATTTAAGTACAATCGTACGTAATAAAAATCAAATGAATATACGGGAAGCTAATAAAATGATTTTCTCTTTCTCTCTTTTTACCTAATAATTCGGACGAAGTCTCAACTTCACGGGTATACGTTGTCGTAAATCCGTGAATCCGATATATCCGGGAGTTACACGGAATGTATTTTTAACCTTCGCCGTACGAATGCGATCCACGATCCCCAAAGTTTATTGTATCCCGCAGAGAGCATTACAGGTCGTCCCAGAGCCGGGATATTATACAAGGAACACCCCTACGCGATCATTCCGGGTCGAAGCACATTGGTTAGGGCACCCTCTTACCATCCTATTCGTTTTCTCTCTCTCTCTCTCTCTCTCTCTCTCTCTCTCTCTCTCTCTCTCTCTCTCTCTCTTTCTATCCATCCATCTATCCATCCATCTATACATCTATCTATCTATCTATCTATCTATCTATCTATCTATCTATCTCTTTCTCTTTCTTTTTCTCTTTCATACACTCTCATGGAGCCTCAGATTGAGCTCAAATTAGCATAAACACCGCGAAAGGAGCATTCGACAAATTGAAGACCAGAAGTTGAATATTGGCGAAGCCACAAATCATTCTCTCTCTCTCTCTCTCTCTCTCTCTCTCTCTCTCTCTCTCTCTCTCTCTCTCTCTCTCTCTCTCTCTCTGGTACGTACGTACGAGCATTTTAACCAGTAAAATTGCTTCTGCATTACAAACGAAGTCGCTGAACGTGGCATTCACAGCAATAATTAAATCGGACGAAAATTAAAATTTTCACTCATTCGTCTGTCTATTATTTAAACTCGCCGATGAACATACTGCTTAAGTTACATTTTTCAACAGTAACGATTAATTATAGAACGCGATAAATGTCCGGGTCAATTAATTATTCTCCGCGATTTTAACTCACTTTCGGAACTCGTTTCATTTTATTGTTGCATGTGCACGAAATCGGGGACCACAGACGATTTCGTACGTATGTATGTGCGTGTATGTCTACTATGTGACTATGTGACTATGTGTGTATGTGACTTTACGTACTGTACATTTGCCGTGGGACCAAGTTCGTCATTAAAGCAATCGTTATATCGATGAACCCGAGCCGTTACGAACGAACGTCCATGTTAATAAAGTAACGTTATGCTCACGTTTCTTTTACGATACCCATCGAGTAAACTAAACGGAATTGCGCTTTATATCTTTCTCACGATACTATCTTCAAACGAATCTCGTGGTGGTTTGTATAAAACGAAATTGTGAAACTATTATGATTTATTAATGTCTGAATTGAATAAATTTTTGAAGAAAAAACGTCAAAAGTCATTTTGGACAGAGCAGATAGATGGTACAAAATATTGTACACGAACGTAACAACGTACTTTAAGAAACTAATAATATTTGAGTATTGCGTTATGTAAAGACATCGTCGAGTCAGCAAATGTTTTAACACATTGTAGAGCAAGCGTTAGTTTACTTTTAATGTTTCTTATATTATTTCTATAATAGATGACTATATAGTTATACAATATAGTCATTACAAGTTATGTAATTTCAGATATTTTAGATAAACAATCCAAACTGTTATCAATTTTGTTATCCCCTGCTATATCGATCATAATCCAAATTTATAGCTAATGTAGAATATAAAACGCGATATATCTATCTATTGTCTATGTATATGCAACGTGTTAAATACATTTAAGCCAAAGTAATATGAATATGCGAATTGACGATCATTGAAAATCTTCAAGTTCATTTATATTGTAAATAGTAAGAATATATGTTTCCAAGAGATAGTATCGTATTATAAGATATTATATATATGTCTAGTAAATATATATTAGGTTATTAATGTATTACTTTCTTTTTCTTAAGAAAAACGAACGGAACTTTTCGACAAATCCGATATATTATTTGTCGATATATTATCTTGATCGTATCGTTCACCGATCGTTCCTTTTTTTTTTTTTTTTAATAATCAAGAGCAATATGTCGTTTGAAATGAATTCATATTAATTTGAAAGTACGAATTCGTTCGACTTCCTTGATATCACGCATTCGATCATTTTTAGAAAATTTCCTGACCATAAAAGGTTAGGATCTTATATCCATATAGAGGGCGAATGTAGTATAGCATAAATGCAAACTCACAAAGAGGTGTGATTGTACCTGATGATGCGGCCGGTTATTTGGATGGGGGGTTGGCATGTGAGCACCGTGATGGTAGACGGAAACCGGATCGTGTTTCAAAGGCATCGGAGTGCCCGCGTTGTGCTTTCCCAAATCCGCGGCTAATGCCTCCGCCCTCGAAAGTAAGCCGTCTTGCAAACCGCTGTTCAAGCCCCCGAATAAGTCACCCTGAAACAGAAAGCATGTCGTGCGTGACGATAATTGAAGATGGGATTTCTTACCTACGATCGATCGATGGACAGAACGAAATCCTTGGACTAAACTAGATTTTGATAAATAAGCTTGTTAAATTTTTCCAAATAAAAACGACGAAGAATCATCTTCGACCAAAGGGAAAAAATAAATCACGACGGAACGATCGTTGTCTTGGATTTTAATGATAACAACGATGCGTTACGAGGAACATAGAGTCATTTGGATTACCTCGAATTCTGCAATTTGTGCAATATTTTTGGTGTTATTCGATCGATACATCGATTTTACATTATTTTAAGTATTGGTATTTCCATGATCAGATCGTATGAATGATTGACGTATATAAATATTGCTACGTGTTACCTGTCAATTTAAGACACATCATACGTACTGTACGTACATAGGTTTTAACTACAAAATATCAAATGTCCGTTCGAGAAGACATTTTCTTTTTTTTTTATATTTATCAACTTGTTAAGACGATTAGCGAGAGCGATATATTTCCTAATATCGATTGTAGATATATTTATCTAGTATTTTTGGAGCGTTCATTTCGAAATCGTAGACGATATCTAAAACGTCGACATACAAATATGAATAAATATTGTATATACATGTAATCCGTATGTATCGTATGGCTTTTCATCCGCTTTTAAAACTATCCTATCGAACAGCATCCAGACAACGGACTGCTCGAGTATTCTACAGCAGCATGGCCGTGTACGATCGATATTCCTAAAATAGTTTCTTCTACCGAGACTCAAAGTGGTTTACTACGAACCTCTTCAGACTTTTCGATTTTGGTATAAAAACGTTTCTTCGCATTTTAAAATAACGCAAAACTCTTCATTCATCCTTGATTATATTATAATAAAATTTTCATCGTATAATACCGCTCGTTAAGATTTCAACAAACAAAAATGAAACCTCAATCGTCTCCTTAGTTATACGTAACAATATTAAAAAAGAATTCTACATAATGTGTAGCATTGTTGACACACTTTCGACACGTCATTAACGCGTATCTACTAAATGATAGTAGCTACGTTTATTTACCAAAGGAAACGTATTCCCTCTGTTCGAAATACAAACCGTATAATATTATCATACGTTAAAGCGTAACGATATCAATTTAGTAATCGCATTCGAGACATCGCCTACCCCCTCCCCCCTCCCCTGAATATTCGCAAATCGAATTCATTCGTCACAAGTTAACCAGGAGAGTTGATCCAAAAGATGGACACTTAACCAGACGACCCAAGGGATAGTGGACGCGACAGTCAACGGTGTTAGTTATGAAACTGGACGATGGCAGGGGCTCTCTCCCAGCTCCCTCCTATGTATTTCCAAGTAGCACGATTCGAACCCTCCCCAAAAAGTCAACTTTCAATGCCAATGAAAATGGCATGAATCGTGAGCTATAGAAGATCGCTTCACATACAAAACACATTTGAATATATTTTCCAAAGAGTAATAATAAGTACGGAAAGGGTGAAACGATATTAATACTTTCACAATAGATAACAATCTCCAATGTGTGTGTGTGTGTTTTTTTTTCTTTCTGGCATTCGTCCATTCGTTTCTCTTTTTTTTTTCTTTCTCGTCTATTTTGAGGGTATAAAAAAGACGTCGATACCCTTTGTCAAATTATCGATTTACGTTCTAACCCGATATAATCGCGTTAACACGCGATACGCATGATCGAAGAAAGATCGCGTACATTAACTTATTAATATATTCAAATATATTGTTTTTTTTGCGGACGACCAAATGTGATAAATTAATCGTTAAAAGTCATTAAAAAGAAATTTTCAAATTATCAAGTTCCTCGAAGGAACGATACGTTTCTCCTCATACTTAATACATTAATGTCATCGTGCTTATTGATTTATGTACTCGCGCCATCTGAGATCATTAATTTTGATTGTTTCTTGCTTGCGAAAGGATGAGACGTAAAAGGGATGCACTGGAACGGTACCCGACGTGGCGTGATATACGTTCTTTTTCTTCCGAACGTCAAGGGTTTGTTTCATCCATTTCGATAGGGGTTCTCTCTCTTAATAACGTTTATGCGTTGGATTCATGGTCGCTTTTTACCCGGATACGCTTCTATATAACGTGGCAATCGATATTATATGGGACATTTCGCGTCAACTACATCTGTCACTCGTACCTTCGGACTCGCAAGGCTCGAACGTCGTTCAAAAAAGTACGGTGCATTTTCTCTTTGACCAAGAATACACCAAATTCGAGGGAAAAATTAGCTTGTGTCAAGGATACTTCTTTTCCCTATCCAATTCTTCCTGTCCATCTTTCGTACCTCCGGCATTTATTCTATTAAAAAAAAAAAAAAAAAAAAAAAAAAACGAATAAACAAATTATATAATAAAAAATGTACAACGCTTGTCGGACGTTTTACAATTAATTTTAAGCCGGTGAAACGAAATAGGAATTAACAAGTACTTATTTATAAGGGAGTTAGCGTATCAACTGGGTTAGCAAACTGTCTTGCCTTACATTTATTGGCTTTTTTTTTATAATTTATCAACAAAAAACATTGACTCTTTTTTTTATGTAACAAATCTATAACTCAACGCTTTAATAGAAAGAAAGCCCATTATATTTTTAATGAAAACGTTTTCATTGAAGTTTTCGAGTACAAAACAATTGTTGAAATTAACGACGCTTCGTTGAGTGTTACTGCTAAAATGTATTATATATTATGCGAATCGCTTTCGTAAAATGGGGAAAAATTCATCGATAAAATACCTACCAACGGGGGACAAAAGCATTCTCGTTAATAAAAGAGAACCGTTAACGTGTATGCAGTCGGTCTCTCTTTTATCCAACGAATTATGAAAAGTTTAACATCATAAAGCGATATTGCTGATTTTTCTTTCTTTCTTTCTTTCTTTTTTTTTTCTTTTTTCTCTTTGCATTTTATTCACCGCATTGTTTCAAAACTCGGTAGTCACAATATTAAACTTAAATTGGTTGGTACCAACTGACGTGCGGAAAACGAGTCTTCAATGTTAACCTCTCGCTCCGTGGAATGTAATTAATAATTTAAACACGCCGATGAAGTCAATTCCCATAACGTCGTTTCCATAGAGTTAAATGTAATTACCAATAGGCAAAGATTATGATATTCTTTTCTCTCTCTCTCTCTCTCTCTCCCTCTCTTTTGAAAATAAAACAAAAATTTATTCGATAAGATCACATAGAACAGTCATTAAAAACTAATATTTTGTTCCTTATATTAAAGTATCAAAAAATTATAGAACACAAATTTGTTTTTTACAGCTACGCAAATATAATGAAAAAATAATGATTGATTCTTCTAAATTCTCCCCACTCTAAATTCGCCCCAAAAAAATAAAGAAAAAAACACGTTTACAGACAGAACGAACGAACCAACGCAGAAACGGAAAAAGAAACGTAACAACTACTGGTCGCGCGTTCGGAGTTTCTCAAGTCGACCTTGAAATTCTATCGAAGAGAGAGAGAGAACCACCAACCGACCGTTTAGCGACTCTCTCGAAAGTACTCTCTCTCTCTCTCTCTCTCTCTCTCTCTCTCTCTCTCTCTCTCTCGTCGGAGGCTATTGTAACGAGTCCGGCCGACGAAAATTTATACGCGGTGTTAGTTATCAAAATATCGTTAGCATGATGCGCGCGCGCACTCGCCCGGTCTGTCGGTCGGTCGGTCGGTCGGTCGGACAGGACGGACGGGGCCAAAGGTGATTCACTGCTCCTATATTCATTACGAGCGGTAACGTCCGCATTGTACGATCAATGTTTCATGCGAAAACCACCGTCGTACTCCGGCGCTTCGATTATTTATGAACTCCTCGTGTCTCTTCTTCGTCGGGTACGAGCCGCACCACCACCACCACCACTACTACGCTACCTTATATGCCCCATTCGCTGCCGTCTCTCTAGGTTGCTGAACCGCCGCCACTTTTTCTAATCTCGTGGCGGTTCAGCCACCCCTCCCCTTTTCCGTTCCGTACCTCCTCCTCCTCCTCCTCATCCTCCTTCTCCTCCTCCTCCTTTCTCTTTCGATCATCCCTAGATACACTCCGATTCCCTTGGCGACGTCGAGTCCTACGAACGCGAAAAGAAAAAAAGCGATTATCCAAACGGCGCTCTTATACGAATGGGAAAAGCTTTACATCCGAACGAGTTTATTCGTCGAGTATATTAAACCAGCATTATACCTATTAATACGTTTGTGTTTGTATGTTCGTGAAAATTATTCAACAAAAAGCGATTATTTAATAATACCATATCGCGGACTATTAGAATCGTCGCGAGATATGGACAAATATTTCGATCAAAATGTTTATTAAAACAAATAGAATCGAAAGATTAAAATCGATTGAACAGAAATCAAGGAGCTATTTCCGTAGAAATTAGAAGTGGATCGGAGGCTCCTCGTTTCTTCGACGATCTATTTACTTAATTCCAACTTCGACATTACTCAGAAACCGAGCGATAAATGCTAGCCATTTGCGAGAGAGACGTTGTTACGAAGAAAACAAATGCCCTGCCCTTGTGAAAGTGTTAACAGGGCTATAAATCGTAAAGGAACTTTTGTTTCAAAGGACTTCGATTTCCTTTCTTCTTTTTCATCTTCTTCTACTTCTTCTTCTTCTTCTTCTTCTTCTTCTTCTTCTTCTTCTTCTTCTTCTTCTTCTTCTTCTTCGAATGTAAGGCTTGTTTAGGGTCGGTCAAAGCACCTGAGATGATCATATACGTTCTCTCGAATCTCAGGAACGATCCTTCCTACCCTGCAAGAAGTGCCAAGGACAGAACGAGAACGATAGAGAGGAAAATAGAGAGAGAGAGAGAGGGGGGGGAGGAGGGAGAGACAGAGCGAGGGCAAAGATACAGATTGCTCTTGTTAGAGCACGTGGTTAACAGCTCGTAGAGTTGTTTAGCAAACTTTCTCTCTTCTTCTTCCCCCCCATCTTCACGTTTCGCTTCTCCACGTCGCCGCGGTTAATAGAGTCATTTTTCTGAGCTGCCTCCGCAAGAGGCAGGACCCCACACGCAACGCGGCTAAATACGTCTTCCGAGTGGAGCCACCGTTAAGGATTAGCCAATTACAATTGAATTACCGCACCCTGTCGGAAGTTCAGAGCGAGCCGGGAGTTAATTTATCGGTGCCCCCTCCCCCCTTCTCACCGATGGCGCCCCCACGATGAGGTCGATTAAATGAGGACGATATATACTATCTATTATTAAATGGATAATCGTAACGATCTCGATCAAGCTTCTCAAATCAAAAATTTTAATATTTCATACCCTGCGAACGTTCATATACATCGTCGAACCAACCGAGATAAACCAATTTGTTGTATGTACTATCGAATGTTTTTAATGAAACTTAGATCGGTTTGGTTCACCATTTTAATTAGTATAGAACCATCTCCTTGGAAAATTTATCGTAATTCGATATATATATATATATATATATATATATATATATATATATATATATATATATATAATTGATGTTGGTTATTGAAATCTGTTTACGCCTGTCGATTATCGTTTCGTGGAATTATTCGGTTGCCGATCGAACAATCATCAAATTTGCATTAAATCTAGCGCCACGTTGTTATGCACGGAATGAAGAGAGAGAGAGAGAGAGAGAGAGAGAGAGAGAGAGAGAGAAAGAGATAGATAGTTCCCCTATTTATTTTGATTTTCTGCGTTTAACCGTTTTATTTTTTTTTTTTTATTCTCAATAAGATAAAAAGAGACGGGCATAGGCGATATATCGCGCGTAAGCAGTTTGACTATCCGAGTGAATTTACGTCATTAATTACCGATCGAATCGTGGTTAACGCCGATCTGAATACGGAGCACACTCCGGGACCGACGAGTATCGGATATCGCAAATTGGGACGATTACGTTATTTCCGTCCGATAACCTACATCGCGGAGTAGTCTGAGCCATGAATAAATAAATTCTTCCAGAAAATCTGACGTCTGACACGAAAACAAGCAGACTGTTCAAATTATCACTTGCATGGCGGAGTACCTACTGTCTAGAAAGGAATATTATACAGCTCTTCGTTATAGCGCGTTTAAAATTTGCTTAACTTCCCCCACCCCCTCCTACTCTGCCTCCCCTTCCTTCTCCTACTTCTCCTTCTCCTCTTCCTGGGTAAGGATCGGATTCAATTAATACAAAATTTGGATTTACATCGAACTTAGTATCGAATAATAAAAACTGTTCTTACACTCTCTCTCTCTCTCTCTCTCTCTCTCTCTCTCTCTCTCTCTCTCTCTCTCTCTCTCTCTCTTTCTCTTTGCCCCTACGCTTCTTTTCGATCGATATCGTCGCAGAAAGAGAAATGAGAATTCATATATAATATATCTGCGACATTTTCTGAGGAAAAAAAAACAAAGAAAATGTAATCAAACGATTTCCAATCAAACGTCGCGGTTGTTCCGCCAACTCAAAACGAAAGATTAATTCATTAGACGTTAAGAAAAGATGGTAGAGTTTGTTGGGATAATACGAGTTTTTATGGAATTAACAAAAGAGAAAAAAGAAAAGAGAATTAAGAAAAATTTATTCAACGAAATGGTGATTGCTCGCAATTGCAGGTTGTCTAATTCATCGGTGGAAAGCATAATTGACACTTGGGTTCTTTTTATGACACCCAAAACTATCCCTTTAGTTCGTACCAGCTCATTGTATATCCGAATTATCAATTTACCTTCGGCCATAGAGTCATAACCACGAGTTAGCGAGTTTATGCGAACCCAATCACCGTAATCTACGTGGCTCTTTTAAGATATAAATATCGTCGGACATTTTCTACGCGACAACGAATTCTCTGCCTTACGTTCAGTTTATTATTTTTTTAACTTTTGTTTCTTATCTCACGATCGATCAAGATCGATCTCAAAATCGATCAAAAAATTCCTCGAAAAAATTCTTACAAATCTTTTTCCGAATGAACCTAAATCTTTTTGTTTCGTTTATAATGACCATTCG
Organism: Dolichovespula sylvestris; assembly: GCA_918808275.2. Taxonomy (NCBI): domain Eukaryota; kingdom Metazoa; phylum Arthropoda; class Insecta; order Hymenoptera; family Vespidae; genus Dolichovespula; species Dolichovespula sylvestris. The sequence continues at coordinate 16,589,960 of OU964961.1, forward strand.
ATAAGAATTATTTGAGATATTACAGTAATAAATTGAATATAACGAAACAAAAAAAAAAGGTACCGTTTGAAGAAATAATCAAAGTCAGCCTCGTTAGATTATCTCCTATCAAATATTTTCTTTCTTACCTCACAGTCCAATCGTTCATACATTTGTCATAATCTATGATAAATGTATATTTCCTTGTTTTATCGTAGATTTAAAAAATAATGGAACAATTTTTAGGGAACATTTTAATCGTCCTGTATGAATATTTTACACACATAAATTTTGGCAGATATATCGAACCGTTTATATTTCCCTGTAAACTAATATTTATTATAAACATATCGTTGTCGTTGTTGTTGTTGTTGTTGTTGTTGTTGTTGTTGTTGTTGTTGTTGTTGTTGTTGTTGTTGTTGTTGTTGTTGTTTTTGTTGTTGTTGTTTTTGTTGTTGTTTTTGTTGTTGTTGTTGTTGTTGTTTTTGTTGTTGTTGTTGTTGTTTTTGTTGTTTTTGTTTTTGTTGTTGTTATTGTTGTTGTTGTTGTTGTTGTTGTTGTTGTAGTTAACAATTGTTGTGTATAGATTAATGAAAAATTATGACGAGCGAACGAAAACATTTACAGTCGCTGTACGACGTCGTTGATACGACCTCTTAAAAAAAAAGGTTTTATGTATTATACAAAAATCAGGAAAATATTATTTCGAGAGAGATATTTTTTACTGTCTGCTTATATATATATATATATATATATATATATATATATATATATATATATATATATATATATAACAAAATTGTCGTACGACGATCCCTATTTAATGTTAGCCGGACATATTGCGAAATAATTCGTAACGATGTCAAGCAAACTTATTCGCAGACATCGAGACTAATCCAATAGTAAGTATTAAAAAATTAAATCAACAAAGAAAGGGAACCGAGCTAAGAATTCGACTAATTTCTTTGCCCAACTTCTATTTATTTTCTCTTGGCATATTCGGATTTATCTTCCTTGGGTATTCAACATTTTTTAACACAGATTTAATAAGATACTCACGTTATGCCTCGGTGACCAAGAATTGCACATTATGGATGCATCTTCCAATATACGACTCTGCAATATCAAAAATTTCTTCTTTAAAGAAACGTGACATATGACATGGGCAAAGAACATGGAAGTATGTCGACATTATTATTGATTTCTCTCGAATAAAATACAGGAGAATGCGTGAAAGGAGGAAAAAAAAGAAAGAAAAAGAAGAAAACGCCGTAATCGTTTAAACGAGATTGTTGTACGATTAACAATAATTCGAACGAAAAATAGATTCGTTCGACGCTTCGATAGAATCTAGACACCGAGATACGAGCAAAAAATACTCTCTAGTCATATAAAGAATCGTCTACACTTTACGACCCCATTGCTAAATCCAAACCTTTTCCCGACGTCCTTTCTTCTCGAATATAGATCCGGCGCGACGGCGAACGGATGGAGGGAAAAATGTACAAAAAAAGAGAAGGGAAAAAAAGAAAAAGAAACCGAAAATCCTATCCATCGCCCGATAAAAATTACGAGCGTCGGAGTCACGAGTCGATAGAAAAAGAAAATATATATAGCTCGAGATAAACATCTCGTCGTCATTAACCCCCCTGAAATCGCCTCGAATGACAAAAAGTTCCGTATAATATTCGTCGATTTATCGAATTTAACGATTGATTGATAACTATAAACGAAAATAAGGATTATAAAAAGCGAAAGGAAGAAAGAGAGAGAGAGAGAGAGAGAGAGAGAGAGAGAGGAGAAAAAATAACAGAAATTTTCGAAGAACAATAATTGGTTCCAGTCATTATTATCCTTAATGACATTTAATATGAGTTTAATGACCGACGCAGACGAAATATTTTCGATCCCAACGATTTTCGAAGAAGCGAACGCCGGAGGATTTATCTGTCAACGCGACTTAATATTCATCCAATCTGCATATTTCATTTCCACCGATCACATAATATGTATATTTAAAGCGAACAGTTAAGATTGACAGAATCGGGGCAGAACGGCGTCGCGACGCCGTCGCAAATTAAATGAGTCATTTCGGGATACGCGCACAGAGAACTAGGTAATTCAATATCGTCCTTATTAAAAAAGCGTCGGGTAATTCTCCGTTCCCTGTCGTTCTCGTCCTCCCCCCCCCCCTCTCTCTCTCTCTCTCTCTCTGCCACTCTTCTTCCCTCCCCTTTGCCCGATGTTTTCTCTCTTGCTCCTCGTTTCACTTGCCCGACTGATGATGATGATCGCGTTATTACAATGAAGCGCACATCACTCTAATAGATCAACGCAGCCAATCAACCTGTGTCACGAACCTTCTAGACCATTATCGGGGATCATCGACATCTGAAATTTTTTGTTATTTCTCTCTCTCTCTCTCTCTCTCTCTCTCTCTCTCCTCTATCTCTCCTTGTTTTTTTTTCTTTTCTTTTTTGTCAAGTACAGTCACCTTTTATTCGTCAATATTATTCGTTCTCGATGTATTATTTTTGTTGTTATTGTTGTTGTTGTTATTATTATTATCATTATTATTATTATTATTATTATTATTATTATTATTATTATTATTATTATTATTATTATTATTACCTATTTCTCTGATACCTTTAAAATGCTAAATGTCTTTTCAAGCATCGTGGGGACGGATCGAATATGCAGAGGCCTTATGAGACGTTATGCATAAATTGTGCAATCGGAAGTGCATTTTGCCTAAAGTAGAAATTCTATAAACTAAGCTATTGTGGTGATTATTATTATTATTGTTAGTAGTAGTAGTAGTAGTAGTAGTAGTCATAGTAGTAGTAGTAGTCATAGTAGTAGTAGTAGTCATAGTAGTAGTAGTAGTAGTAGTAGTAGTAGTAGTAGTAGTAGTAGTAGTAGTAGTAGTAGTAGTGGTAGTAGTAGTAGTAGTAGTAATAGTATTTTTGCGATCAAGGGAAAAAAAAATATAACCGTGAATAAAAGAAACGTAATGAAATATATTATTTGTCTTGTTATTGTTTTTTGTTCCAAGCACTTGTGTCGTCGTTTAAAGAAATCGTTTATACCAACTTGTTCATTCTCATTAATTTTTAAGCACACCTCGTCATGATTAAAAATGTGTTATAAACCGATCTCAATAATTGTTATCTATGTATTTAATACCAACATATCGTTATTTTAATTTAAATAGTGTCAACCAATGAATGTCTCATTATAAATTTTCCGAATATCGATACTCACCTTGAGTTCAATTTTTAAACGGAACTTTATTTAAATTCGTCTATTTGAGCAGTTTTATATTTATTCGATCGTCATAGTTAATAATATATCGCGTGCTGAAATAAGAAACTGTTTACTTTGTTTTTTCAAATATAATGTTATAGTAATATTTTTTTAACTCTCATTACACGTAGGATATTTGCATCGCACTGTCGACGTATCTTGGAATAATTTTCGATGGGGAAGGGAGGGGGGGACAGACCGACAGAATTGTCATTTCGCCCGACGTTTCCGAGTATATCCCTTGAAAGCGGGATAGAAGCTGTCAGGAGAGGTAGGATAGGATAGGATGATTGTCAGGAACGCGCGTCGTGTTTCGGGCTCTACGAATTTTCCATCTCACAGTGGTTTTACCCCTTTATCTTTGCCGATCTAACCGTAGGATTCGCTATGATCCATCAAGGAAGAAACGTCGCTTTAAAAAAAAAAAAAGGAAAAAGGAAAAGAAAACATATATAAAATTTCTTTTTCATTCGTGATTTACCTTTCGTTCGATTTTATTTACTTATTTTTTTTTTTATTTGTAATAAAAAAAAATATTATATCAATAATGTCTAAATGACCGTTAATGTAAAGGTAACGGAAACGTTATATTATTACACGAATTGTCACGCATATATTATACGCGAAAATGCATTTAAACGTTGTTATGTTGTAATTATGCAAGTACATATACATATGTTTTTTTAAGGATTAGGAAGAAACTAGATCTCAACGAGGAATGAAAATCAATTCACAAATCATTTCGATCGTATACATTGCAGACTTTTTTTATGATCTAAAAGATAAAACTTGCCAACGGTAGTATCTAACGTCACGTTAATACTCTACAAATATTCGAATAGGTCGTACAAACGTTTCTCCATCTTCTACGAACGAACGAACGAAAGCCATGCACACGAAAATGTGTATACCTTCACCTAACACACGTATGAATACTATATACACCTACACGTTTCTGTGTACGTATGGATAGATCATAGATCGCTCGTGAATGTTTATCTGTGTATACGTGTGTACGTGTGTACGTGTGTACTTGTGTACTTTGGTACTTGCTGTACACATCGACGGTAAATACAAAGATCTATCGAATCGTCGGTGTGTTGTGTATGTGTATCCATTCACACACGTATATATATATGTATATATATATATATATATATATATATGTATATATATATAAAGAGAGAGAGAGAGAGAGAGAGAGAGAGAGAGCTGTCCGTCAGTCATTACGAGTACATCTATTTGCTACATATACATATATACATACATACATGTACACATACATATACGCTAGAAGGCACAGGACAGAACACTTGCGAGCGAGCAAACAGCCGCGACCGGATCAGTTAGCCCGGCTAATTGATTTTCCTTCGCAGTACGAGCTGGTGGTAGTAGTGGCACACGGTATTGCGACGCACGCTACAATATTGGGAGACAGTGCTGCGCACAACGGTCAAATCCAATCGGAAACTCCCGTTTGATTATCAGAGAACATGCATGGCCGATTGTAAATCAACCACAATCGTGTTTGGGAATGATTTTCTTTTCGAGTACAACGAAATTCATTCTCTTCCTGTTTCTCTCTCTCTCTCTTTCTCTCTCTCTCTCTCTCTCTCTCTCTCTCTCTCTCTCTCTCTCTCTCTCTCTCTCTATTCGGTTAATTTTTTTTCTTTTATCTTTAGTTTCAAACGTGATAAGAATTTACTTCAATTTTTTTAATAAAAAATTATACGTCACGTTATCTATTTCATTGTCTTTTCTGATCAGGTTCAAAAGATTTATTAAAGATCGTAACTAATGAGTGATACATTAAAATTATTCTTTGGAATATATTTACAAGACAATACCGCTCCGCGTATCGTATTTTCAATTTGTAAAATTTTCAGAGAAATCATGGTATTTACAATGTATCCGGCATATCCGAAATTCGAAGAGATCGAATCGCGTGTATATTCTGATTGTGAGAGAGGAGGATCGATCAGTAAATTCGGCCATTCCCTTGTTTAACCATGGTAGAGAATGGTGCGCGCTGGTGCGGCCGCAACAAAAGGTGCTTCTAGTCGATAAATCCAATCCGAAACTCACGATTGATTGCCAGGAAATACATCGGTAGAATTCTATATTATATACGCGCCGTTACGAATACAAGTACGTTCCCTCCCGAATTTCATCGCTTTCATGTATGTATGTATGTACATACGCAGCGGATACGTATATATATACCGTATATAACGAATATACATATGTATCTATCCCGACGATTTCTGTTTAATGTCTATGTTTCATCGTTTAAGATTATAATCGATGAAATGATTAATAAAAATATATAACTAATTTACTATTTAACCGTTTCGATACTGGATATATTTATGCTATTTAAATTATTCCTTAATCTTCAAAAAAAAAAAAGAAAAAAGAAAGGTTTGTAGAAAGGAGTATCGTCGACTAATAAATAAATGATTATATAAATCGTCATCGAGTTCGTGAAAATCGGTTTTGTTCATTCGTTCGTTCGAAGTTCGAAGTTCGAGTTACATGGGCGACGTCTTAGGGTATAATCGAGTTTAAAATGGAATAAAACAAAATATCGCAAAAAACACTCGAGAACCGAGGAGGGGTCTTCGATCGGTCAGAGGTTCCTGAGAAAGTTCCCTTCGTCGGAAGTTCGGCTGATAATTATCTAAATTTACCGGGGACCCGGAGTCAAAGTGTGAAGTCGTGTTCGAAATCTTTCTGCACTTCGAGGCTCTCATCCGCCGGTTAATAACAAATGAGGCTACGTCTCTTCTCGCCTTTTGTTATAATCGGACACACTTGCCCTCTCCCGGTTACTGTCAACCATTCTACATTATTCAACGGACTTGTTTGAGCCATTCTAAACACATCTCAAGCTCACTTTCGCTTTATCCTTCTAACCTTTGTTTTTGTCGTTTCACCTTTCTTCGTTAAAATCAAAAGTCATAGGGACTTTTCAATGATTCAAACATTTTCTTAAAATTTATAGTATATATAACGTGCATAGGGCTTTATAAATTCCCGTCCAAATATTTCAGGTGGCATAAACTACACGTTGAAATAAGCGTCGTCCGAACGTATGCCCCGATATAATTTATTTCTCGAGTTATACATAGACGACGATTGCAAGAAAATATTCGAAGTGCAGACTAGTGCCTTGAACAAACATGTTACCGTACGCCGTAACATTGAATTTCGCAATCGCTCGATTAACAAATGCCCGGGTACTCTTCGAGAGTATTCGTCTCAAATACATTTTGTATACTTTCTCATATACCCCGTGACATTATTTACTTTCACCGAATACACAATAATTTTTTTTAATGACTCCAAAAATAAAGGTCTTACGAATCGAGCTTGTGGCGATCATGCGATGGGTGGTACACCTGGCCCGATCCATCGAATTCTCTAAGGATGTTATTCAGGATTGCTCGCACTGTACGAAGGAAACGAGTTAGAACGCCGTTGCTTATAAATCAGAAGTTTAAATCTTATATTCAGGAACACATATCGTACAGGGAGTTCATGAAGGACGTCCCGTAAAAAAGTCGAGATAAACGAGTCTCATTTAATCGAAAGAAAGTACGGTCCCCCCCCCCGAAAGACTGTCTCCCTCGCAATTCCTTCTCACGCATTATCGGGTATTTCCAAACATTTTCTTTAACCGTCCGTAACTCGAAAACTAAGGTATATATAGGACATACGTTCATATGACGTTGTTGTTTACTTATATTAGCGTACAAATTTATCCCCTAAAGTATTGACATTCATTTGTGAATCATGTATAATACACACACACACATGTATATATGTATATATATACACGTATGCGTGCATGTAATAACTTCACATTTTTCGTTTTACGTTATATCATGTATCACATACGTGTACACGTACATATACATATCTCAAACAAATTCGCCGAGAGATTTTCACCTTTTATATCTCGAATAATGCAAAACCCGAGTAGAAGCCCGTTAGATGCCGTCACACTTCTCGAGAGTTAATTCGAGTCTCAAAGAGAAGACGTTTTAACGCGAGCACAAGTAACTCCGGGAGTAAATCTTTTCGATCGCGTTAGGTGCAGTATAGGAAGGTAAAAGATAGGATGGTAAGAAGGGGGAGGGGACGGGGTGGTACGGTAGGCAGCAGACAGACGGATTTGCGTTGACTCCGTCTCATAATTATTTCAAGAGAAAAACGCAAGCCTCGGCGAAGCGCGAAGCGCCTAAGAGCTCTCTAAAGAGAATTTATGAAATTTTGTAATGTAATATTCTGATTCGTAGACGCCGCCGCCACGGCGGCCCCGGCGTATACTCCTCGTTAACTCTTTCCCTGCTAACGATTTTTTTGCTTTTAATGTAGAGAACGCCATTATGTGATTCTAGGAAACGTCATTGCACCGCTCGGCGATTCAAAGGAGGATATGAAGTGAACTAATGCAATCTTGAAAATTCAGAAAGCGACAGTGGCAGGTAATCAGACGTTGTAGATACCGGGCGAGAGCAGTTTATCAGCTTTCACAGTTGGAATTTCTAAATTCCGAGAGTTTTCCCTCGTCCCCCCTCCCACCCCCTCATCCCCACCCGTCGACTGATCGAACGGCAAACATTTTTCACGAGGTGATCTTTCACGTTTTCGATCTAAATCGAGGAATTAATAGTGGTACCCGCTCCTCGGTTGATTCTCAAAATGACGAAACGAGCGAGAACGATAATAAAGCAAAGTCAAGCAGCGAACCAGTTAACTCCTTCATAATTCATTGGTGCGTTTACATTAACCCTCCGCCTTTCGACATTTGATAACGTAAACGCTAATTCGACAATTAATAATGCATGAATCGTTGAAATTATCGCTTGAATCTGGTACACTTATTAGCCATTTAGTTTTCTACGAGTATCATCGCCGATTTATATATAGGTTTGAAATTTAAATATATGACTTATGGGGAAAAGAAGACAAAAAGACAAAAAAAAAGAAAAGAGAGAGTAACGTTCAGAGATCCCGACATCGTCGATCCTTCGACGTTTCATTTAACCAACGAGGAAAATATTTAAATCGTTGAACGTTCGGTTTGTTACACCGTTTAGAACGAAGTCATCAAAATCGTGGCTCGGTTCGTATGAAAAATCAGTGATTTCGTAGGCATACCGTACACATATATCGGCGCTAGCCACGCTCATTGGCTACGTACCGTTCCGCCCCCGCAGCCCCGCCAATCAGACCGGCCGCTTTCTCTCATCGATCCACGCCATCCACACTATACTCAGCCGCCATGCTCAACTTGCCTGTTCCGGCTATCCTTCTCCGACCATATATACCTTCACCAACGTGAAATAGCGAACATGAGCGAGGCGAAGGGAAAACGAAAGGGCAACCGATCGAGAACGAAGGAAATATTTCCGAAAAAAAAACGCCCGATACGATTGCTTCGACGGATGTAGATATTTTCTCTCTCCCTCCCTCTCCCTCATCCTCCCTCTCTCCCTCTCTCCCTTTCTTTCTTTCTTTCTTTTCCTTTTCACGACGTTAATACACGACTATACGTATATACGTTCATGTATGTATCTCTATGTATACACGATCGATGCTGGAAGAAAGCTTAGAATTTCTAACGTAATTTCTCTCTGTCTCAGAATTGAAATCAAACGTCGTTGTTATATTTATTATATTAACAATATTCTCGTATATATCCAATGCCACGCTTTATAGATTTATTCACAGGTTTTTATTCTTTTTCGAAACGAGGGAATCGAATTAATTGATAATCGTCGTTCGAACTCGTCATTAAGCGCGCTCCGTTGAAATGTTTTAAAGGATTGTGAAATAATCGATAACAGTACTCGAGAGAGTTAACGTTTAACTCCTGCACTTTTCTTCTTTCGAAATTCAATGGATTGTTGTTAAGTATGATAAAGCGAGTTTCTTGCACAATCATTTCCCATCCATCATGTGTTTCTTCGTCAACAGGCGGGGTGTTGATTCCCAGACCATAGGATCGACTTTTCTTCCGAACTTGGGAAACTGTAGCGCAACGACGACAATTAGGATAAAAATTGACAAACGAGAAGGACCGCAATGAACCGTTCATGATTGATAGTTTCTCCATAAAAATGATTTTTATAAAGACGTTACACGCGATTAAATGTTTACACGTTTTAATTTATTTGCTCGCTCGAAGTTTACGACAATTTTCTATATTTTATTACGATCACAAAATAGTATATCGTATTTTAGTTATGCGAGGCAGACATTCGCATGTCAATTAATGTAAAAAGACAACCGATGATACGCCAAGATAGGAAAGAAATAATCATGTCATTGCCATGATGTCTATACATCGAATATAACCATTCAATATCCAATTTAATATTTATCGTCAAATGTAAAAGCGTGAGCAAAAAGAAAAAGAGAGAGAAACGAAATGATTGTTTCGTCTCTGAAGTCCAACGAGTGTATCGACCGAGTGGAAAAAAAAGATCGTGTAAAAAAAAAAAAAGAAAGAAAAAAGATTCGGAAAAGCAATGAACGACTGACCCCTATTGAGCCGAGAGTCCGAATAAAAAAAAAAAAAAAAAATACTTTCGACGCCATAGACGCATCAATTTTCATTATCCCATTTACCCCGACGAGTAGGCCGAGAGAATCGTCAAAGAGAGAGAGAAAGTGATTCCGGGACTGTCAAAAATGGTCTCCGGTGCGGTCGAACTTCCGTCTGGTTAACAGGCAGTCTCGTCATTACTACTGCCGCTATAACGGGCGTACACAACGATAGAAAGAGAGACCTCCTCCTCTCTCTAATGGAGGTTCGCTTCGGCCGGGTCGACTCTCTCGCGCACGGCTCCCTCCGAGCTACCTAGCTACGCCACCCTTCAGAATAAACTCGACTCGCCCTCTCTCTCACCCTCTCTCTCTCTCTCTCTCTCTCTCTCTCTCTCTCTCTCTCTCTCTCTCTCTCTCTCTCTCTCTCTCTCTCTCTCTCTCTCTCTCTCTGTCCGTCTGTCTGTCCGTTTCTCTATACATCTCTCTTTCTATCTCTTTCTACTACCATCGTCTTCCCTAAACCAACCCTCTCTTTCTCTTCTCCTCCCTATTTTACGACTTCCTTCGTGTTTCTAACTCTCTTCTTCTATCCGTTTCTCTCTCTCTCTCTCTCTCTCTCTCTCTCTATCTCTCTCTTTCCTTTCCTTCTCTTTCTCTCTTCACCTGAAACCCTCGAAGGCAAGCCGACCCCTCGTCGTTCTCCATTTTTTTCGTTCTCCGTTCTCCACTAGCGTGTTTCATCGTGCCTTACGCTGGTAGTCTTTCGCCGACGAGGCAATTATCTCTTCCCCTTCTTTCTCTCTCTCTCTCTCTCTCTCTCTCTCTCTCTCTCTCTCTCTCCCTCCCTCTTATTCTCTCTTTCTATTTCTGTCTCACTCGCTCAAGTTCTCTCTGATCTTCTGGATCATCTTTATAGCCGATCACATTAGAACGTTACGGCACGTGGAGTTTATAGGGCTATCCTCAAAACCACCTTAGTAGTCCTATATATATATATATATATATACATTATATCATATACGTGGATATGTAACGATAGAGAGAGAGAGAGAGGAATAGAGAAGGTAAACGAGTTTTACATCGGCGATCTTGGACGTTTCATCCAACGACGAAGACGATCGTTTCACGAAGCACACATTCGTCCGTTTCTCGTAAAAAAAAAAAAAAAAAAAAAAAAAAAAAGGAAAAAAAATTCGGACTCTTCGTTCCGAAGTGGTCATCGTATTTTCTCAAAGAAGACAGACCGTTGCATTATTAAAAAGGAAGCTAAGCGAGTCGCGTGGAAAAGGTGGAAAACTATCGTCAAGGACGTCTCGGTTGTAGTAGTTTTTATCGAACACTTTTCTATTCGTCCTCTTCGGAGGAACCGTCCGCGTTCTGACTTTATCGATCTTCTAAACACTCTCTTTGTTCTTCGAAAAGCGAGCAATGAAATACATATTTCGAATTTTTATTTATTTATTTTTTTCCTTCCCCACTCCACCTCCCCCGGACCGTTTCTTTTTTCTTCTCGTCCTCTTTCGTTATTCACAATAAAACGCATAACCCGCTTCTCGATGATCATTGCTATTATGTATATCAGCAGCTGATATGTATATATATATGTATATATATATATATATATATATATATATATATATGTATATATCAACTGCGAGCACTTTCATCAAATTACAAACCTTCGCTGGACGATTCTTATCAAAGGGAAGAAAGGAGTGAAGAGGGGTGGGTAAGTGGGGGTGGGGGTGAGGGAAACAATTTGACGGAAAGATAAGAGAACCGATCGAGTAGGAAACGAGCCGGAAACACGATACTCCTCAGGAACGAAGGGCCAATGGACGAGCGATAATTTACGAGGCATGTAATTGGAACAGTAGTAATGCACTTAAGGAAGGATGAGAGCAAATACCATGTAGCAACTTGGTCACGTGGCGCGCACGTGGCAGCGCGTGCCACTGACACCCAACTGTAGCTCACCCTCTCTCTTTCTTTCTATCTCTCGCTCTCTCTCTCTCTCTCTCTCTCTCTCTCTCTCTCTCTCTCTCTCTCTCTCTCTCTCTCTTTCTCGGACTCTCTTATATCCAAAACTCGTTTAAGTGTAAGGATTCGCATGGTCCTTTGCAAAAGTTCTTCCCATTGTATCTCCCATCGCGGCCGGGGGGGATCCGAGAGCATTAAGAAAATTGAAACGTCGATTTGTCCTCGCAATTCGCCGCCCCTACCCTCCCCTCCCACCCTTCCCCCGCAAAGATAATTTCATTAAGATCGCTCCCCGAAAGTGGATGACTCGAACAACTCTCTTACGGCGGTAAGGATTCGATGGATAAATCGTTCCTCGATCATCTCGCAGCGAATAATGCTAATTTCGTTTGACGTCGGATCGAAATCCGATCAAGGGTGGGAGGAGGGGGGACTATTTGATTTGCTCTGACGTCTTCTCGTTGCCTGTCCAAGAATTCTCGTCTTAAGAAACTTAAAGGGAAAAAGAAGAAGGGGGTTGTGAAAAGAAATAACGAGGATGATCCGATCGAGGAAGAGAGGAGGAAAAGCAGGGAAAAGAAAAGAAAGAAAGAAAAGAAAAGAAAAGAAATAAAGAGGAAAGAAAAAACAAGAACGTACGCGTATCGTGCAATTTACGCTCGACTCGAAGAAGATGCTCGCTAATAACGATTGAAAAATCAGTTAAAACTCAATTAAGAGAGGTGTCGTAACGTTTGAACAAAACTCGCCGAGTAAATGATCGACGATAAACGATGACGTTGGTGTGCCATCTTGTTTGAAGAGTGACACATATCCTACAAGCGAATGTTTGTTCTACCCACGCATTATGTCCTCCTAAGTTCTCGTGTTCGAGCAGGTGCACAAGCAACCTCTCTCTCTCTCTCTCTCTCTCTCTCTTTCTCTCTCTCTCTCTCTCTCTACCTCTCCCTCTCCCTATCTTTCTTTCTTTCTTTCTATCTAGTTTTGCCCTAACTCCCGTTCTCGTAGGAAGCCGGTTTGTGTCACGATACAATCGTGGCGTAAACATATGGTCATAATAATAGACTCTTGATTTTGATGAGGGCCGGGGGCTCCCTTCGTGTATTCCGTGATTGCTTCTCTCTGTTTCTGTCACTCCCCTATGACCAAATGAACTCGCTCGAACCGTTTCAAGTGGCCCACAGGAAGAAAACAGTGACGTTTTTTTTTCTTTTATTTTGTTTCCTTTTTTTTCGACAAAATAAAACAAACAAACAAACAAACAAACGTTGAAAAATAATCCATCCTTCTCGATATTCAAGATTTAAAACTGGGTTGGCGTGATATAATAATTTCAAAGCTACGAAGCACCTATTTTAAGGCTCGTCCTTAAAAGTCGAAGTAATAGTAGAGTAAAGCGTTAAACGAGCCCATTACTGTATGTATACAGTATAGTTCGCCTTTATACATTGTCGATAATACACGGAGTACACGTTCTTTCGCTAATGCAGCACCGATATTATAAACGTTGTTCTCGTACTTTCGTTTAGGTTAACGATTTATAAGTAAGTTCGAGAATGAATAATGGACGATGGATGGATGATGCGCGCGAGTAAAACATATAATCAAAATATCGACGAAATACTCATTGCAAACGTGTCATTCTTAGTGATCAACAATATATTTAAATCGTACGTGATAAATATTATTTATATTCCTCCAAGTGAATATTATAGCTTGATAATCAATTCACGATTGTTTCGATTATTTACCAGCGTAAATAAAATAATTTCATCGTCATCGTACACGTGTATGTATATACATATATATATATATATATATATATATATATATATATATATATAGAGTATAGTATAATATTTTAATGTACTTATGTATCTAAAATGTATTTAAAAGTTGTCTCTAAATTCTGTAAGGATTATTCTCCATGGGCGTAAAGAATAATGCATTCGTCGATTCTTTATCCTCGTAACCGACGATCTGCATAGAGATCGGTAAAGAATAGAATAGAGTAACGAAAAGCAATAAAAGTACGATACACGGTATCTCTACGGATCCGGCTGTACGGCGACTAAGAGGAATAATGTATAGACGGACATTCACAGGGAACAAACCGGCAAAGACTTGTTGGTTAAGAGGGTATTTTTAGTACTTCTTCTAGCGCCGTGCGGAACAAATCGATCGGTCTTACTCGTCAAAAATTGATTCGCTTGTTTCATAAGAAGTGCTGACAGCGTTACTTCCCAATGGCACCGGACCTTATATCTTTCAAGTTAATATATTATATACATTATCTTTGTGATCTGTCGGTGGTGAATCAAAATCGCGAGCCTTTTTTTTCTCCTCATATCGTTTTCATTTCGATGGATCAATCAAGTCGAAAACTTTCTTAACGTTTCATTTGCGTAATAATTTAGATAATCGTTTGATTTCCTATTTTGCTTTTTTTTTATTTTTTTATTTTTTCAAACATCCTCGATCAACGATTAGCATTCGAAAATAGATCGATACGTAAACATTATTATTAAGCGACACAAACTGTTCGATATTACGTGTTTTTTGTACGCGTAAGAAAACACATATATCCTAAGTAGTACTAGACGTGAGCGAACTCTTGAAACGAAGAATTGCAAAGTTCAGCTGGAGTTTGGTTAGGGGGATGAAGATCCTCCTCTTTTTTTTCATGCGATGATGTTTCCCTACAAACCGAATACCGATATCCCGAACACGTACGCGAACCATTCTTTTTTATTCGTCCTGCTGGAGGACCACGTTTAAGACATCAACATGAAAAAAAAGAAAGAGAGAGAGAGAGGAAGAGGGAGAATAGAAGATATCGGATATCTCGATATATTTCGGATATCTTATTAAATATTAATAACTTTTTGTCTTGGAAATCTTCGTTCTTACAATTTCGAATAATTTACTTCAAATTCCCGCATGATCGAGATTGACCGGTTGTTTATCGGACCAACAAACGAACCCTCTTAACGACGTTAATTAAACGAGACCATCGTGTATGATATTTTGTCCTTGTTATTCAATGGTACGTCATAATTGAGCTTTTTTGAAAAAAAAAGAAATAGACAAAGACAAAAGATATAAAGGAAATAGCATTTAGAAAAGAAACAATTATTTTGTTTTCTCTCAATGAATCTCGACAAAAAATGTTTAAGCGAAGAAATTAACAATAAATTGTTCCTAACTACCAATTGTATACCGTCTAGACGTTTAAGTCGGTCGGGTAGCATAATCGGAAGTCGATATTCAAAGCTCGAATCCTCGTGAAAGTGCTGCACTGTGCTAGCACCCACTAATGTGTATCTTGACTCGGGGAGGGGGGGGAGGGCGAGGAGGAAGGGTAGCACCCTAACAAATTTAGGACTCGTTAAGTTCCACTCGTCGTCCTTCGTCCTCGTCATCCTCGACCCTCCAACATATCGTTCGCAGGTACACGCTCGTATACGCGCTTAACCACGAAGATAGAAAGAGGGAGAAAGGGAGAGAAAGAGAGAGAGAAAGAGACAAATATAAAAGGAAAGAGAAAAGGGATAGTAACCGTGGAGAAGGGAAAGCCCCGTAAGTATTATTGTAATTATACACTTAGGTTTATTTCCTGCGTGCCCGCCCACTCGGCAAGGACTGATAGCATTATATACCACGGGGGTCCCTAATAAAAATAATAATAAGAGTGTTAAACCGCGGCGGAAGCGATGTTCACCTTTTCATCGTCCTTTACCCTAACCACGCACTACCCTGAGCCACGATATGTAACAAAAGAAAACACCCTGTAATGGAAGAATACATACATATGTATCTATGTATGTATGTATGTATGTATATATAGTGATTGTATGTTATATATTCACCTGTCCCTATAAAGCATTGTGCGAAACTCCTCGATCGTACAACCTGTTCCTAGCTAGAGTTTATCGTCGAAACAAATATTTTTATCTTTCGCAAAAATGAATCCAGTTTTTTTTAACG